>JAOXNN020000055.1:4960311-5015446 GCA_028571205.2 Hydropsyche betteni | reverse complement strand
ATAGGTTGCTGGGAAGCATCGTCTTTTCAATTCTATATCTTCTGTTAGCCAAGATGTTGTTAGTAAATGTTCTTCACCATTATCGAGTGATATTAATGAACAAGTTGATTTATTAAAAGAAAGATGGACAACTCTCAATACTAAAATGAATCAACTCCGTGACAAGTAATTTCACATATATTTTGAACTTTTAATTAAATATAGATAAGAAAAAAACTTACAATTTATATTCAAATAGGATCACTGGTCAAGATACTGTTAATTTGATGAAAGAGGGTGCGCATAATTGGTTACACAGTACATATAATTGTTTACAACAAATTGATACATTGTTGAATGGATCAACTGCAAATCCTTCTAACGATACAGCTCTTTCCATAAGATTGAGTATGGTCAAGGTATAGTTCATTAGAAATTACTTTTTTGATTGATTTCCGAAAAACTATTTATAATGAAAATAATGTGAAAGAGAGGGGGTATGAGTATATAGAGATTGGCCGCACATCGAGAGCTTTTTAGAAGCGTTTCATCTCTGGTCTATTTTAGATCAGACACAGTACGGGAATTTCTGTCATTCACTGAGCGGGCACGAGGGTGATACTATCTGAAAATATACACAACAGACATAGTTTTCAATATAAATTTAGTGTAGTTAATTGTGAGTGAATTATAGTTTGAAATTACTTTCAAGTTTTACAGTTTTGAAAATGATTCACATTTGGATATATATGTGCTTTGGAAGTTAAATTATTTATTTTCAAAGTGAGTTTGATTTGTGAATATTTTAAAATTAAAAAAAATGTGTTAAAACTACTAAAATTAGAACAGTGGAATCAAAACAACAGTTTTTATTGTTTTTTTGTTTTAACCAAAGTTGTTTTTGGCATTGATAGTATTCGTTTTTTTTCAGTAACCCATCTATTTTTATATTAAGTTTATTCTATTGCAACCATGAATAAATAATTCTTTCGATATACGGATGAATGAAAAATAGGCAAATTTATCGTGAATTATTCAAACATAAATTTCTCTATCTAAATTTTCGAAACTAGAATTTTTGATATATCTATTATAATTAATAAATAGGCGTCATTATTTTTATTTGATTAAATCAGGAAAGTTTTATATTTTTGTTTGAAGCTGACATGTTCAGCCCCGATGTGTTTGACAGTTTCGTCCTGTATCTAAGTGCTTTTGACACATAAAAGAGAACACAAAATAGAATTTTCTCAACAAGATTCGAGACGTATTCATTCACGGACCAACCTTTCTAGGATTTTGTTAGGTTCGTTGAAAACGAAAAAATGTTGTGGTGCATCAGATTGTAGAAAAAGTTTTCCCCTTAATTTGATAAACGTCGTTTTCTTCCCATCTAATGGATGTCGATTTTTGTTAAATTATTTTTATTTACTATTATGCTTCATAAATGCAATTGAATTATACTTATGTTTTAAAGTGTTATGAGTGAGTTTTCGTTTTGGAATTTTTTTATTAATTTCAGAATTCATTTACATATTCTTCGTTCGATTTCAGGCTCGCGAAGAAGAGTTAGCGGCCAAGCGTAAAGATATGGAAGTGTTGCGAAAATCGAAGCAACTCCCAAAAACCGAACAAGTAGCCAACATTCAAGCAGACATGGAAAAAGTACGTCTATTCATTTGTGTATTTCAAGTGTAACTTAAACGCTCTATGTTTTGGAAGCGCAATGTGAACCGAATACGTTTTGCATAATTCCAGATGTCCGTGAACCTTTCTGGACACCGAGATTACATAAAATCGAAGCTGGCTGCCCTCAATAAGTACGGGTCGCGTCTGGACGCCGTCATCTCGTGGGTCATGGAGACGAAGACAAGGATCAACATTTCCAAAGACCTGCCGTCCGAACAGGACAAAAAGAGGGTCATTGACAATATTATGGTAATAAATTATATATTTCGGCGAATTTACCTCGTTAAATATTCGATACAAATATTAACATATCGGTCCTGATAAGAGTTCGATGTATCGCTGATACAATGCTCGATTACGTATTGGTATTCATTATTGGGTTAGTTAAAAGTTATTTTTTTTTTATAGATATCGGTGCGTGATCGCGAGACCGAAGTGAACGAAGTTTTCGAAAATTTTACGAATATCGAAAAGGAGTGCGAGGTTGCCAAACAGTTGATGTCCGCTGAACTTCAAGAGAAGATAGCCAAGTTGAGGGAAGATTGGACTTATGTGAAAGCTAGAGGAAACTTGAATGCCGACGGAGAACCAGCGGAAGTGATGGAGCTGACCACCGAAGCTTCGGAGTCGCCTATGAAGGATAAAACTTCACAAGAATCTCCCACTAAGTCCGAAGATGTTGCGAAGCTGTCTTCAGAGCCAGGTATGTTTAAAAAAGTTTCAATCAAATTTTCCTCTCGAAGAATTCGGAAAATTAACGTTTTTTTCGAATTCCATTTTCGATTGATTTGATTTTCGCGTAAATTTTAAATTTTGTTCTGGCTGAATTTTCTTTGAAAATTTTTGTATAAATTTTTCATCCCTTTTTTAGATGCGTTATAGGTGAGTAAGTGAGGGCCGTCCCTCCATAAATTGGTCCAATTATTCAAATTCAATTACACGCTCTATTTTGAATTCAAATTTAATTCCTACTTTGAATATTCGTTGGTAGGATCCCTTCTGCCCTTTAAGGGCTCGTTCGGATTACCGAAAAAGGGGACGCTTTTCGGCAAAATATTGCGGACATTTAAGACCATTATGCGCAACTATTTGAAAGGTTCCCTGTGTACGTCGAAAGTTCATCGCACACTTTAGATTTTTTCCCCGTATAGTCAAACGTACGCTTGTTTGGATTGCGGCATATTTTGTTGTTTGAATTAATTATAAGAATTTTAATTCCCCACAGTACGGAAAAACATTCCCTTTTTCGTACGGAAATTTTAATGGTGGAATTCCGTTTTCGGGAATAAAACTCATTAATGTGATATTGAATATAATCGCGAGCCCCGCATGTTGTAATAAATGAAAGTCATCCCCGGTACATTATGAGACTTTTAAACCGTTACGTATTCGTATTTATGAAAACGCTACGAAATAAATTATTTTCGCTGGTAATTTACGTTTTTTCCTTCATTTCGGGTCGCACGCTCTGTCGAAAGGACTATTTAATTGCTATCCTTATTATAGTGGTGTCCTTTTTTCGAACGTTAGATATGCATTTGTATTTATTCTGATGTGTTGCATACTTGGGTTGACGACCTCTGAGATTATTTTAACTCTGCAACCACGCCGTCGTCTTAAATTATCTAAACACTATTTTTATCTTTGGTCATTCTCACCTCGACTATCTTCTTCTTCACTTCAATATTTGTGAACACTTAACGCATCATTCATCGAGACAATCAACGTTTGCTTTTCAACACCTTTCAATTCACACCTAGTGTTAAAATAAAAATCAATTTTAGGACGTGTCTTAAAATTGTACTCGCGCTCAAATGCGCAATGCCTTTTCAACGATATTGTTTTCTCCAATAAAAGTTCGAACATTCACTTTGGAGTTTTCGCTTTTTCGCCCAACTTGCTAGTATTTGTGAGCAGGTTGTTTTCTCGTTTTTGTTCAGTGCCCTGTCGATTTCGATATTTGTTGTCCTCGTGGGTAAATATTTTCTGTTGTCTAGTATGCAGCGTACCTTTGCGTCTTGCAGTGAACGTAAATTTTATGTTTTAGTGTTTTAGAAACCTGACACGTATCTTATCTTCCACAATACTCAAATATAATTAAATAACTAAATTTCTGAGCTAATAATTCACTTGAAATTTCGAATTAACAAATAAGTTAAAAAATAATTTTACGATTGGATTTTTTTCTTTCGCATAATGTTCTGAAATGTTACGGCGAAGTTAAGGCTCGTAACCTTTCTGATAAATTATTATCGATGTAAGTAAATCTATATACGCTTTACCTTATTCTATGATACTAATATTAATATTTCGTATTTATTTTAACTAGCGAAGAGCGTTAAATGTATTAAGAAAGCTCACAGGCCGACATCGGAAATTTTCCGAAACGGAATCATTTGCAGTGAAATGATAATTGATCGATCGATGGAATCTCTTTTAATCGAAAACATATTATAATACGTATAGGTGAATATCGTTATTTTTCGAAATATAAAATTTTCGTTAGAGTTCATTTTTTTTTAATTGTATAATTGTTCAACTGAATTTTCAATTTTTTTTTATTGTATTTCAATCGTTACTTTATTATTTGCTATAATTAAGTATTTAGTTTACATTTAAAATTCATTTATGAAATATTATGAAAAATTGATTTTCTTTTAATTGATCAAATGATTCAATTAATTATTAATCATACGGTAATAGCTAAACCAAATGCAAGATATGCTGTAGAATACATATTTTTTGAATGTACCTTTCAGTAAACATCAACTAAAAAGTATTTGAATATCGTTTAATAACAACACTTCTACTCATTTTAGGTAGAATTTATTTATTTTCGTGATAGAACGGCGATCATGTTTGTATTAGCTTTTTATTTGATTATCTCTTTTCATGCTTGTGTTTACACTTTCAAACTATTGTATCGTGAAGTATTTTATTGTAAAGTATTAACTTTCAATATTGAATCTATTTGACTTCGTGCAAAACCGGGACTACCCGCTATTATTTTATAATGCATTTATGCAAGAACACGAAAGCGTGTCGAGTTTGCGACTTTTCCGCATTCCTCGGTCGCGTGTGTCGCACTGAAATGGCTGCATACAAAATGCACATGCAAGTTCACGTTTGGAACGCTTATCTCAGCCTTTTCACTCGTTTTTCCGACGCTGAAGGTTTTCTGAAAAAAACTTCTGGTTTTTTTTTATCGTTCGGAGAATATCGCCGCTTTCATTCTATTAAAGCTTGTGACATTTCCGTGAACTTTTCGCGTCCCGGATTCTCCGTTGGCGGTATAAAACGCAAGAGTTTATTGCCTCGCGAAGATAGTGAAAATTTTCAGCTGAAATTATCGCCGTACTAAAGTTTCTGCGTGAAAACGTTTTGGTGTTAATAGAGCGCTCAAATGTCGGTGTTTCATTATATTTATTTTTTGTTGAGGAAAAATTTCGGCGGTCGGTTTCGCGTTTCGTTTGTCCTTTTTTTATTTGGCGCTTCGTTTCATTTATTTTGGAAGCGAGTGTTTTGTTTGACGGTTTTGATTTGAATAGGGGTTGTTTTTGTATTGACGAGCAAATATTGAATTTCTATCACAAAGGAGGAAAATTTTTGTAGACTTTTTATCAATTCGCTGTTGAGAGAACGAGCTCGCTTCGAAGATAAGTGGATAAATTGAAGCGAAAATTCATCTTTTATTTTCGCACGTTTCTTTTCTTGATTTTTTTTTGTATGGAAAAGAATCATAAAATGCGTATTCGTTTTTGCATGAAATGTTCCGTTTTAATGAAGCGACGTTTTAAAATTACAATTTTTTTTCAATTTGATCGAATCGATTCTTGAGACGAAATGCATCCGTTTGTGATTTTATCTTCTTTGTTAATTTAAATATTTATAAGACTTTTCATGTATACAAATAGCTGTGCCATTATTCTTAAGAAAGGGTATGGACGTGTTAGTGCGGATAAGGGCGTGCACGTATTATATTTTCGGGAGCTCGTTCACGTACACAAGCAAGTTTTCTTTGCGATACGATTTTCTAAGGATTTGTATAAAAAGTTCAAAGCAAAATTTAACAATGGAGATCGCTAACCTTTTCCTGAAAATTTTCCCTTTTTTTCGGGAACGACGACCGACCGGAATCGCTTATGTGAAACGTGAGGAATTCGCGGCGGGCGTTGCATGAAAATGCCAACATTTTGCATGTATACACACACGTCCTCTCACGCAACGCGAAAAAGAGAAAAGGGAGAACAACGTTTCTGCAATGCCCTTTTTCCCACAGGATTTGCCCGAGGGGAAAAAATAACCGATGCGGTCGCTCTTCCCGCATAACCTACGCCAAAGTGTTGGAATGCAGTCGAATAAATTTGTTTTCCTTTTTTTCAACGTCAGATTTTCCCTTATCCCTTTCACGTAGTGGCGCGTCGCTTCGTGCAGGGTTTTTCAACGGAAAAGCGTATTGCGTGTGACACACGCAAATGTGTGATCCATTATGAAATGTTCTTCCTTTTTTTCACCGAATAATAGAACTGTGTCATTTTAACACAGTGGAATTTAAGTTGAATATTATTTGTTAGATATTATATATGGGGGTTTTTTAAAAAATAAATTTTGCAGTTTTTTTTTGTTTGGCACATCTGATATGGTCGACAAAGGAAATTCTTCGTTGCGATATCCTAAAATGAGGCTTACTGTTGTTTGCGCTTATCGTGTCTGTTTGCCTTTATTTTTTCCCCCTATTACCTTCATTATGCTAAATAAAATGCTGTTTTTCGTATTCCCTCTGTGTTTTTGCAGCTCACGCGCATTTTTTGCGGGTGTGGAAAGCTTGGAAGGAAAAATTCAGGGATTTTCGAGAGCAAAACGTAAAACTTATCCCTATAATGTTCATTTCAATATAATTTCGATTCTAGAACATGTAAAGTGAATTTTTAAACTTCCTACGGTGTGTCTATAAATAAAAAGGGTTTTTGTGCGGGGACCGCGTTGTTTTCGAATTCCCAGGTGTCTTTTCCGGACTTTCCCTTGTCTTTTCTTTTCAGAGGTCGCACCTGTGCGAAGATTTTCACTCTTCGAGCGAGAAGAAGACGAAAAAAGAACACAAGGGTCCATGTTAATCGAATATCGGAAGCAATTTAACTTTTACCTTTCGACGCGCACGCTTCTTATACGGAGTTCAGACTAACCGAAAACGACGTAAATAATGGATCGTTGAGTTCCTTATACTCCATTTTATTTTGTTTGGTCGTAATAGATTTTTTATTACGAAATTTCGATAAATATAATGTATACGTATATTTAAATTTACTTGTAAATTTCGGCAGTCTTGTAAGTATACATATATTTATTTATGCAAGATCTACTCGTTGCGTAACGAAGTTTACTGTTCTCACCCAAAATTTTATGGTGGAAACTTTTCAAAAGGCTGAAAATTACAGTACACGTGCGTATAAGATATATTTAATTTAATGATCATAATTTTGTTTCTTTTTGCTCATTCGGAGTGATGTCTCTAATTTCCTTTATACATTTTTCTTACAAACATCAAACGGCGCGAACGACAACGTCGTATATATTTTTTGACGTAATATTTACTTTGATCTGAAGCGAAATGTATCGTATTATTTCAGTAGAATGTATTGATTATAAATTGGAAATTACAGCTAATATAATACATTATTTTCAGATTTTTGTGAAAGGAAATAAAAATCTTATTTCACAATTTTTGGACGTTTATTACATCGTTAATCGCAAAATTTTAATCGAATAATTTAAATTTTGATGTTCGAATTTCAATTTACTTTAGATAAATTATATCTTAGTTTTGGGAAGATATATAATTTTACTATATTTCTGAAATGGTTATTTATTTTCCATTTTTCAAATTTGTTTCTCAGTTTTTAGACTATATTGTTTTCTGACATTCTTGTTCGCAAATATTTTGTTATAAAAGCTAGATCTGTCACATCAATCAGCCTGAAGCTCTTTACACCTATCTCGTTCAAGTATTGCCTGTGTTTTGTTTCTGAAACGCGATGAAAATTCTTCACTGAAAAATATTCAGCGAATTCTGAACGTATACCATGTGAACGTTGTTATACTATTATATTATACTAACGAGCGATTTTCATATTACGTTGGCTCACATCCAATCAATATATTATATGTGTTAGCGCATACGAATAAATCAAATCAATTATTAAATTATTGAGTTATAGTTAAACTGCGCTGTTCTATATAAATTCGTAAAATATTAAATTTCAATAACGTATAATGCATTTTTTTCATCGTGTTATATAAATTTTTACTAGCACATTTTTACTAAATCACTTCAAATTATTTTACGCATCAAATGTCTAGTAATTTTCACATTTTCCCGTAAAATTTTACGATCAGATGGAAAGTTTTGACGACTCAACACAAGCGTTTGTCCGACATGGGCGCGGAAGCACTCAATCAACAAGTTTTCAGACTCGAGTTTTTCCGCTCGAGCTGAAAGTAATCGTTCCGCACGGTCGCCGCTGATCCTTGCCGCGGACGCGGATCCTTCAGGCTTTTATCTTCGGATTTTATGTAAATCGGGATCTCTTTTAAATAATGTGATTATAATATTCAGCAGGAGGCATAGGCTGCCGGTTGAGGGATTCGTCGACATTATCGCCTCTTAAGTATTCCCGGATGGTTCGACGGCGCACGCATTCTCGGATTACGGAATTTGTCCTTGTTTCAGAATCGGTGTTTTCGTGTTTCGACGGGTGCACATTGTGTTGTCTTTTGATCCGATGAACTATTTGGAAAATTCGATTTCGGTTCAATTTTAGAAAAGCGATTCGGAACTAGTCTGTTTAATTGGTTTTGTTTATGAAAATTTTGATTATATTCGGATAATATTGTATACAATTGAAATATTTAGTTATTTTATAATATTTTTTTCACGTGTAAAAACGTTTCTATCGATTTTGTTCAATACTTTTACGATATAAATTATTCCCGATATGAATTTTCCGACATTTCCCTTCCGGTTCGATTGCACATGCAGACGGCGTACGACCCATCCCCAAGTGCCAATATCGGATGCATTCGTCTCCCGTCTGATCCTGTGCTTTTTGTTGTCGACCCGACGATAAAAGGGGTATTAATTTTTTGTCGACCCTCCGTGCTCGGGCAAGCCATCCCAGGATACTTTCGCCGTAATTAAATCAAGGATTCGCAGGATTTTCGCCGCCGAAGGAGGCGTTGACCCTCCCTTCTGGTCCCCTTTTTTTGTGCGGGCTTTCCGAATTATTCTCGCTTATTAAAATTTGATTTGTCGCTGTGATTTGACAAAAGGAGCGTTTTTGATTCGATTACCGTGCTGTTACGATTGTTCCGCGTTTTGTGTTTCGTTATGAATTAAAGGGCATTCATCGCGAACGGCCCGCAGTAAGCGGTGAATATTCATTAGAGTTTGCATTATGTTTTTGTATCCCTTCAATGCGGTTTTTTATTCATTTTGAAAGTTTTTATTATATTTATGAGTATATTTTTATAACTTGGAAGAATAAAAATAAAATTACGCACTATTTGTTCTAAGATAACTTTATCATTCTTATATTAAATTTTTCTTCATACTCAAGTACTATCTTATGAAAAGGTACGACGTCGTATGAAATTCGATAGTTTTCGTCGTTCAGTGAACGTTCCTCGACCGGAAGGAAGTTCGCTCCGGTTAACTGATGACTAACAGCGGTGTTATAATGATCATTTTGCTCAGTTTAATCTCTCCACATATAACCAAACTCGTGTCTGGTCCCGGGATACTCGTAACTTCAATAATTGATTTGTGCTTGAACATACTCAGCCCCAAATACTCTCAACAGAAATATCCACAAAATTATGTTCATTTTAGTATTGATAAAATACATTTGAAATGTATTATAATCTAGGAAATATTTTATGCAATTTATTCGATAGACCTTTGACCAAATTTGATGTTGTAAATCCATCGTCTATGACAAATGCCATAGTACTTTTCCATTGAAATATCTATCGACTTGTAAACTTAGCATATTTTTTTAAGATTAAACCGTCGATATAAAACTGTATAATGATATGCCAACAATTGATAGATTTTTTAAATATTTTTGAACTTTGCAATCCATTTTATTACATGCAATCAGACAGGACTCTGCATGAGAACCATTTCAAGTTTTTAATATAAAAATATCATTGCTTGCCAATATCGTTGGATTCAATCGATAGACGTTCCGTCAAGGTAGACCTCAACGTTTACACGAAAGATTACCCGTCGGCGGCAAAGGGTTGGAACTTTCTAAGCCGCAACTACGTACACACGCACATACACACCATATTCGGTATCTGCTTATTCCCAGCACATGCAGGAAACGTACGTTTTTGGCGGAATTCCGTCGTTGAATCGAAATATCGTTCGATTCAAAACTCTCGACATGTCTCGGCTGGAGTCATATTAAGGCACTTGCGAATATCCCGGTCGGCTATTGTATGGCGAAATCCTCGTTTTGTAATCCCGACAATATGCCGGGATTGCCGAGCCAATTCCGCGTGTCGTCCAAGTCTGTATTGCCGATAGGTGAGAGAAGTTCCCGTAATGCGATATTGGATTCTATTGCGGATTGTGTTGCTTTTTATTATAGAGTGATTCGTATAGATGATGCTGACAGATTTTAATATTTAAGTTATGTGTTGATGGGGAGGATGAATCTCGTTGAATTTAATCATTTCATGTTCTAAAGATTTGAGAAAGATTATCAATATGTAGATGAATATTTTTATACTAGAGTTCTGTCCAATTAGAATTTTTTGAATATAAATTCACTTGTCGGAAGTCCATTTAACCATGAAGTTGTAATTAAATACTTGAGCTTTTTCTTTGCGTGTTTAATGAGAAAACTTTCTCTTAAATACCATTAGGTTTCAATTTTTTGAATATTTATTGAACGATTCATATCTTGTTATTTTTTACCAAACAAAAATTTCACAACTATTTAAATTTTGTTATTAAATTCATCGATTCATATAATAAGTTATTAGAAAGAGATTACCCTGTATGATTTATTTTACTCGCTCACGAACAACTCGGGGAAAGTTTTATTTCAAAAACCAATACGCCAACTGAATTCAACGCGTTCATGGTTCGAACAAAGAAGTAGGCGACCACAAAGAACAGACCGAGACACATCCAATGCCTGTTTCTAATTTATCCTTACGTACATTATTATAATCCGGTCCTCGGTTTTCGGTTAGGTGGTCGTGTGCGTGCCGCATTATCGTTTCCTGCGGCCTTATCAACGGCCCGTCATATCACTCATTGTCACGGTGTTAACCCGCAAACTGAAGGTGCCCCGTGAAATATAACAGTGCGTTCGTCGAGAAAACGAATGTTTCCTATTCTAGATTCTCTAATTATAACGCCGGTTGTGTTTTTTCGACGCGCCTCGTAAGTTTGAGTCGTTTTTCAGGCGGTAGTTTCACGCGCCGAGCGAGTTTGTCGAATGTTGTGTCGGATTTGGAGGCGGTGTTATTTTTTTTCAAACTGGTCTCGAGTTCATAACGATATTGATTATATACATTGACTATAAAAATGGCCAAAACTTTCACGTGAAAAAAGTTGAGTCGCTATTTGTGCATAGTGGAGGACGTTTACTGTGAAAACAATGTTTCGAGGGTTCGACAAAAATTTGATTGCTTATACTATTTTCGCGTTTTACAATAGTCATTTGATTACATTGTATGTACAACGTTTATGAGCAGCATTCCAACAGGGGGATTCATTAGTACGAGTTTGTGTTCGAACAACGGCGCTTTTAGTGGTTCCAGCTCGGCCCGATATTAACCCCAGACTTATCGGTGGTCGTTTTGCATGAAACGCACCGTCGATACAAATTTGTCATTGATCTTTAAATAATGAACATTTCAAATATTAAAAATACATTTGGACTAAATCGATTTCAATCTAAACTAGCTATAAATGAAAATCTCGAATTAACCACTACGAAGTTCCACTTTCTAATTTCATTGATCCTATCTACTTAATTATACGTTTCTTATTTTGGACTGTTCAACTAGGTATATTAATCAATGCCTTCTCGCCTATAAATATTATCCGAGACTTCGCTTGCATTATTCGGCCGTTAGTGGCTTTTCCAATCGATGTTTCGCATGAATTGCATTTTCGTAAAGCGTGTGTATCTCGCGGTTAATTCGAAGCTTAATAAACGGGTTAACAATCCAGAGGACCGCTTTTGCTAAGGTCGATTTAGTGCTGCAGGGTGGCTTTGTATAACGAACAAATTCAACTGTAAATTTATTGGCGTTAAGTGCACTCATAAATTCGCATATCGACCGGTGTTACATTGTTATAATAACGAATTAAAATTATTTACTGCGGTAGTTGGCCAGAATATTGAAAATATGGAGTGTGCTAGTAAATATTTCGATTTATTTTGTGAAAGTTTGAACGGTATTTGTGAGCTCGAAATTTACAATACTTGAAACAACTGGAAGTAATGGGTACCAATTCGATTACGCTTTCTTATATTCATATCATTTAGATACTAGATATATTAATAAGAAAAGGTTTTCAGTCTAATTCATTCACATTTCGCTATTAATTTAATAAAAAATAAATATTTAAATTTCGCGACCCTATGTGAACGGGCTGATAAACATCACTTACCCCTATTTCGGCTTAGCTTCCTAATCGGTTATAGGTGGATTAAATTTAAAATTCATGAAGTGTACTTTGATACACATATCTTCCATACACAGCATATATTATTGACGGAAGATCTACACATATTATTCAACATCGAATCACCATCCGAACAGAATCAATTGATTTTGCCTACATTGCGCGTATAATGCTTCGTAATCGCGTATTATACCAGATATAATGCTATGTGTGCGATTCGGTGGAAATCGTGTGATTTATGCGTCGTTATCGACACGTTGCCAATCTCCGTATCCCTAATTTGCGTGACGACATTTGACGCTTTGAACGTCTAAAATAACTTTCGATATTCCTGCGAACGCTGTGATTTGACCCGTAACCGTCTATAATCAATTTTGTTAGAATTTTGGGATGATTTTAGTCGTTTGAACCGAATGGTATGAAAGAAATTAAACTTTTGATAATATCAGAAAGATTTTGTCTTGCAGTGGACGTTATATTGTATTAGATTTCGACAGTATGTATGTATGTGTATGTATCTTTTGTCAAACGAAACATGATCGTCAGTATATAATTTGTATTGTGTTCAATATATTTACGTATTTTTGAAAGCAATTTTCAGAAACCCACTCAACATCACGTCTCGTTATATTTGGGCCGTATTATTCCTGTCTTGTTATTAGCTTGTGATCCTACGTCGATTCGACGCCGCCCCTTTTATATTACGAGCTCCGTCATCATTGTCGTTTATTTCCCGTCGGAAATGGCCATCCTTGCCGCGATATCCCATTTCCTATGAGCTTCCCGCTTTCGTGCTTCGTTGACCGCCCCCCTTCCTCACCGCCCCCCCTCTTCCCACTTGCTTTCGAAATTATCATTTCGTTGATAAGTGCGCGAATCCCGTCCGGGTTTTCTCGTTCCGGAGCACATATTATAGTTTGTCCTCTCGACGGCCACTCTCTCGTCCCCTCGGGCTGACCAGAGATACGGTGTTAACTTTGCTGTATCGCGATCGAACTTTGCGAACGAGCTTCGGGCTCTTCTGTCGTATGTGTGTGTGAGAGAGAGTTTTGGTGCAGTCGCCCCGCGACGACTCCATTAGCTGAAAGGCGGTCGAGTTTCGGATGGAATTCGTCGGTAAGTGATATTTGCTCGAGTCGAGTTCGTATGAGATGTTATCGCTTTCGATGTTTGTTTTTATTCCGGCGATTTTGAGGGATTTTCATGTTTTATACAAAATAATCAAATTTTATTTGACATTGATGCTTATAAATCTGAAAATAATTCTCATTTAAACAATATGAAATTGTTATCTGTTAAAAAAGTTTAGTTTTATACAATTATCGGTTGATTCAAAACGTTTTGTGTACTGTCTACATTAAATGATAGACTATCCCACAATAGCGACAGAATAGTATTTTGGAGTTAAACTTTGATTGTGTCCATTTCGATAGAGCGTCATAAGTTTCCATCCATTCATATAAATCACGCAACACATACAATAATACAATAGAATTTATACGGCCGTCGAAAATCCAGCTTTCGGTGACTTGATTTAAGGACGGCGCTTCCGAATTGCGAACGCGCGTCGTGAATTATTTCTGCCGTGAAATATGCAATATTACGCAGACGTCAGCTTTTATAATTTAGAAATGTTGTGCTTTAACCGGAAACACTGTTAAGCTCTTCTTGCATCGCCGTAATTTATTTTTCACCCTGTGAAAAAAGCGCGTTTTTCCGAATATTTCATCGTCTCGAGCGCGAGGCGAATGGAAATGTATGTCTTTCATTTTTCTCCCGGTTTTAATACGGCGGGTCTTTTGCGCTTTTCCGGTGTTATTGTGTGTTTCTAGGGAAAAAGGGAAACTATTAACTCGTAAAAATTCGCACGTTTTATGCGAGTATTTATTTTTTTATAACTGTGTACGAGCTTCTGAAGGACGAAGGCCGCCGAAGGGATACCGTCCTGCAGAGTGTGCCCTTTTAAGTGCCCTCAGGGGTGTCCGATTCAGACGCGCTAAGCCTCTTAAGCCTTTCAGAGTGCCCCGGATATTTATTAAAACGACCTCCGGCTTCCTTCTTAGCATTCAGCTAGCTCTCGTTGAAGTGCATCGAGCGCATCCGAAAAGGAATCCTTGATGAAGCGCATCTTCATCGTTTCTCTGGTATTAGTATTATTATGAGTACTCCTTATTGTGAAAGTGAAATAAGTCTTTTAAATTGGAAAAAAATGTTTTCAATATTAATATTTTTTGTAGCAAATTAAATAGTGTTTACTCTTATGGAAGAATGCTTTATTTTGTATGAATTTTATTTCAAATTGTTTAAGATATAAATCGGAACACAAATGTTTGTCAACAAAAAATATCTGATTTTTTTTTTAAATATTACAATTTTTCAAATGAAAGTCTTATCAATATGGGCTTAGTCTCTTTTCATAATATAGAGCTTGAATATCGCGTATTATACGTTCCATCGAATGTGGAATTCTTCGACTTCAAAGCCTCTCGAAACGGGCCGTATTTGCATTTAATAAAAACTTCATCACCTCGAGGGCTTTCTCTCGTTTTCGACGTTATTTATCGAGAGCGAACGTTCGCGTATGTGATGCTTGCTCTGCCTATGTATCCTTTTTGATTGAGCGCGTCAAAGGGTTCGAATGGATAGCTCGTATGCAAGACTTGGTGTAGTGTGTGTTTCGAATTTATAAGCTCAATGTTCTCTCATGGCGCAGTGCGTATTAATTTTTTTTCCTACGGTAAAAGCAATGCTGTAAAGTTAGCCAGGCACGAACTCATCGAAGTTACCCGAGGATCGACCGCCTCGAAGTTATCCGTACGAAAGAAAAGCTCGAAAGTTATTCATAATCCGGCTACCTCGCAGTTATGATATTCATTTTGTATAAGCGCGTTCGTGTTTATTCATTCAAAGGCGGGGTAAGTTCGTTTGAATATGCTCAAAATTTTAAATTGAATACAGTTGTCCTTTTTTATACGGTTGAAGGTTAATATGGATACATTGTCGCAGTTTTCATGTATTCGTGCGACTTTTCCATTAGACATAATATATAATAAAAATAATGTTAATTTTATTTTTTTTAAATACGAATATTATCGATATACATCGAACTGTCTGATACACGATAGCACAAAATCCGTTCATTTTCAGAACACAATACGAAAAAAAAAAAACGAATCGAAAACCTTCACCAACAGCCAAACACACAAACCACAAAATCGTTTTTCAATATCAAGGTCGAACCCAGCGACAACCCGGCCACAACACTGGCGAAAAATCCGCGACGAGCTTTCCCCACGGCGCGAAGGAAGCTCATTACGAGCCTTATACACGCGTATACATTTTCATTCATATACCCGGGGTGTGTACGTGTGTATGTGCGGGGGGCCGAGGCGGGGACTGCGCCCCCGGGGCCCCCTGGCCCCCGGAAAGCGGCGTGCTTCTGTCAGTAGCACGCTCGCCCCCATGCGGCGCGCACCCTTGCCGCAGAGGGCGATTTTCCGCTTTCGAATTTTCCGATTTTCCGAGAGGTCGTCGTCACTTGTGCATTTTCGCGTCCATGATTAATCGAAGCTCTGTTTTTCGATTTTTTGTTTTGTGATTGTGTGCGCTTTTCGCGTTTTGAGGTATCGGTTTTGCGGGTTTTTCGAGGTGTTGTGTTGTTTTTTTTTTTTAAATTATTAATGTTGTTTTTCGATGGAAAATTAATTTTAACTTTATTCACATTCATATTCAAAATTTGAAAATTAAACATAGTTAATTTCGATTGAAAAAAATTGGAATATTTTCGTAGACTTGAGAAAATTTTTGATACCTACAATTTTTTTTCTATATAGTTTATTTTAAAAGTAATGTAATATTTTTAATTCTTCTAACTAAAATATAAAAACTTGTGAAAATAAAGACAATTGTTTATTGTACGCTGAAATTGTGTAGTTGTATTCCTAGTAACGATCTTAGAATGAACGTTCAGCTTAAAGTAATTTTCTAAGTTTATAATTTAAGACTCGGAAACAATGTAAAATTAATCGCATTACAAACTTTGTTCAATGTACACAAAGTGAACGTATCGTTAAGAGCGCGCAAAATGTGGTTAGCCGAATGGGAAATAAAACTTTTAGTTCGGATGAATTACATTCGCAATAAATAACACGCAGATCGTAGAATAGTTCTGTACATTTCTGCGTTTCGACGCTTTAAATTTTTTTTCAACGAAAATTCCTCGAAACATTCCGTGTCATTTTAACAGATCAGACACTATCTGGAAAAATATATTACTCCGCGGGCGAAACTCCATAAATTTCAATTACCGCCGACGCTATCGTTCATAATTCATAATTAAACAGGGCCCGTGAATTCATAATGAACTTTCGCGATTAATCAATCAGCCGATCATTCTTCGGCGAAACTTGCGAATCGCGCAACTCGCGACACGTGTCCACCACTTACGCGCTTCCGACTCTACGTGCATTTATCGGAGTTTCCGCGGGAAAGTATCAAAAAGTTTTTCCATTCCGCGAATCTCTCTTTTAAATTTAAATTCAGAAATGAGACTCGGATTTAAAAGCAGCGCGCTCGACTAGCCGTTTCCTCCCGGCGCGTACGTTTTAATTTGGAAGTGTGTTTTTCAGTTAGCGCAGACTTTTCAGTTTTCGTTTTAAATGATGCGCTCGTACAGATGCGGACATTTTGTTGCGTGTTGAATTTGCAGTGTTTAATCTGTGTTTCGTTTGACTGCGCCCAGAGTGAAATTTATATAAAAAAAGTTTTAATTGCCGAGTGATTAAAGTGATTACTTAATCTGAAAACCGAGCGGAAAGTTGGCGTGAATCCTTCGCAGCGATAATTTCTTTCGTTCGTTCGTTGCGGTGTTCTGTCAAGTTTAAGTGGGTTCCAAAGTTAACTGTGCTGTTAAGGATATTTGAATACACACCCCAATCAAAAAGGTAATTGTATTTATGAGTTTTATTTTGTGTCAATTAACTAAATTAGTGTGAAAAATCTTGTTTCGTAGTACCGTTTTTCGTTATTAAATTATAGGATTATTATATCGTTGCGGTTATGAAGCACAAGCATAATTTTTCTTCGGCGGATTTAATGTCGTATTTAACGTAATAAAATTTTTATTATGGCTGTATAAATATTGCATATGTAAGCAAAACTACGTTGAAATTACTCTTCGCTCAAACGCCGTTAACGTTTCGGGAAAACAACGTCCAGAGCGGAAGAATTTTTACCGTAAAAACATTAAACTAATTTACTTAATACGCTTTATTAGACATTTTTGATATACGTAATATTCCCATAATATTTCTCGTTTGTATAGAATGAATTTTTCATATTCATTAAATTATGATTATGTTAATGTTGGAGTACATTAAATGTTTTAATTTACTTTATCAGAACCTTCATTCGATGCTAACGAGCTCATCGATTCTACCGAAAAACTTCGCCGAATACCCAGAACCACAACATAACCGTACATAAAATACAAAAACTCGAAAACGAAAGTTCGACAAGTTATGCTAACTTATAAATACGGTCAGAACGCGGTCGACCAGATGTCTCACGGTTTTTCTTATTTTCCGATTCTCGGAAGGCACACATCGCACCATGTTTCCCTTTTTCCCGGCCGGCGTATCGAATTCGTGGATTCGGCGTAATCCAGTTGGCTGGAAACGTTTCGCGGATCCATATCTTTATGGCGGTTCCATTTCGTACGCATTCATGAATAGCATTTTCCGGCGGGGAAGCCCCTTATCCACGTCCTTTTCAGCGGCGGGGTAAGGCCGTCCCCATCTTCCGAATGGTGGTCCTTTCTTCTGGGTTATCTGCCATTTCTGGTTTTACGATCTTTCTTTCGGCCGACAGGCAGCCAGCGTTTGTCCATTTACTTATTTTTCCGCCCCTCGGTTCCGCCACGGCCTCCTGTTGTTCTTGCTCTGTGTATTTTCCGCCGTTTGCTTTGAGGTCGTAATTTGACGCCCCGTGTCGGACAATTTAATCTGAAATTTCTCGGTGTTCGTTCGAAAGGTGCCGAATGTCGGCTGCCAATTAGGTTTTATGGTTTTTAATCGTGTCGTGTTGAGTTCATAATTCACATTTGTTGAAAATTTTAAGATTTTTCCAATTTTGTTAAAAATCTCATTTTAGGTATTGTCAGTTACGGAGTTTATATTTCATTTTTTGATTATGAAAGAAAAAAAAAGAACCTCGCTTGGGAAAAAAAGGTATTAACATAAGTGCCACAAATGGCAACATTGAGAGCATCCTGCCCGTTTTCCATTTAATGTCCATTCTTTCGCCCCTCTATTTGAAGCCATTGTTGGTATCACACAATCAAGATACGAGAGAGTATGCGTTGCTCGGAAAATTATAGCACAACAGCCTCGGGCCCGTTCCAGCCGACACATTTTCGTTGTCCGTACAATGTGCAGGCCCGTATTTTTGCAGACTGCAGTCGAAATGCATAAATAATGTGATTTTTTGCTACGTCGGCGTTTCCCGATCTGGAAAAATTGACGACGACAAAGGGAAGGAAATTCCTTTGCGCCGGTTTTCCACGTCTTTTACGGCTCGCCGTTTCGAAATCGTCTCTCGTTTTGTAAAGCTTCGATCGTTGGCAAAGGTCGTGTACGGCTGAATGAAAAACAATAAAAGATATAAAAAAGTATAGGACGGTACACGGAAAAAATACAATATGTATGCGGAAATGGTGCATTTGTTCGCGGCCTTACCGGCCGTAACTCAACTTTATTATTCGGCCCTTGTACTTTCAAATATTGGATTCGGCATACGGGGGTAAAAAATGAACGTACTTTTTGGAAGTAATTCAATTTCAAATAGATTTGATTCTCATAGTTTTGCTTAATTAATGAAAAAGTTCGATCATTTTAATATCCACGTAAATGTGTTATCACATTAAATTTTTGTTCGAAATCATAAACACATTTCACTTTGAAAAATTATTTGTTTTAACGAAAACGCCTACAACGTAACATAACGTTTCTTTTCAATCAGTTTCTCTCTACTAAAGCAAGATAAACGATCACGGCGTTTTTTTTACGCTTTCCCAAATCCTTGACCGTCAGCAGACTTATTCGTATTGTCCGACTATACACGACATACGTTTTTATATTTAGGCCCGCCACTACACATCGGGAAGGATTCAAAATTCCCGCCGGCTATATTAAAACGGGAACAAAAGCCCGCATTGTACCGGCGGTTCGTCCATTTGTTCTCCGCCAGCAATGCAAAACGTTGATTACGCAAATATTGTATGTCCCACACGATCGGTTTGACTTTCGAACGGGACATAAAAGGACCTGGGATACGCGCGCGATACAATAAAACGCGAAAATAAACTACCACGTTTGCGTATAGAGGGCGAACTATTGGCGCTGCGAAAAGGTCTACGCTTTCGATCGACTTTTTTCGGCTTATTTTTTTTTTCGTCATGGCCGTATAAGGAAAACGTCGTTAAAGTTTTCATGTCCGTTAGGGTGGAATTTTGCGCAGTGGAAGTGTCGCGTTTCGAAAATTGGATGCGGCGTTTTTTTCATCGCGCGATCAGTGTTATGGTCGTGTCGTACGCGTGTTTCAATTTATAATATTTTTTTTAGTAGCGTGTTGAAATTTTTACGGCGAGTTGTCCTATTTCAGAAAGCTGAGTTCGTTTATCAGTTTATTTCTGACTTAATTTTTTTTCGTCATTATTGTCGTCAACGAACGCATCGTCTATTGCAGGACAATACTCTTTTGATTCCGTTGAAAGTTGGGGCGTTTTATTTTATCACAGGTATCCTTGAAGAGGGGAAGGTAATTTTCAGGGAGTCAAACATGAAAAAAACGTCTCTCGCCAAATCGTTTCCAAACATCGAAATGTGTTTAATTCAATCATCCAGACACATGTCACTTGATTGCGATGTGTTTAACAATGGTTCTAATTATTCAAAAATATGAGCATACGTTCAATTATAATATGTTATAATGGGGAACAGATTTGCAAGACGAGCTGCTTCAGGTACGTCTACCTATTAATCAGCATCGTCTAACATTGCACCCAAAGCGCATTACCATATTGCAATATGGTTGATCAAATTCATCGTACATAATCGGAGTGCATGTATAGAATCTGTATGAGCATAATACACAGAGCTACTTTCTCATGAGAAACGACTCCTTTCTTTTGCATTTTTTTTTTGAAATCTCGACACGTCTCGTGCTTTGTGTGTTCTAAATTAAAAAAAAGTCTTTTGTGATTGATCTGAAAAAGTTCGTCTCCGACCCCGTTTTGCGGCGGCGCTTTTGGCTTTCTTCGTGGATATATATTTTTTCAGTTGTGCGCTTTTGTGTGCTACACATGCGACCGCATTGTTCGCTCGCTTTCATTATGCAGGCTTTACATGTGCTCGACACGCGAAAGAGGAGCCTTTCAAATATTATTATCAAACAAATTAAGTGAGAAATGTCAGTCGATGGTATGTATGTGCGTGAGACCAAATTTTGCTGTTCATAAATGTTCGCTGACCTACAAACGAATGATTTAATTAAGCTGAATTAAAATTAAATTGCTTTATCTAAAAGTAATATTGTATATGATTCTCTCTGAGCAGTATAATAATATTGTGTTGGAAAACATTGAACCTTTGTGGTTGAATAATTTTGGCAAGACATGCAAGACTTATTCGAATACTACTTTGCGTCTGAAAATAATTATGCTCTGATTGCTATGGTAATTATTTTATTTGGCACACTTTATGTATATTTCAAACGATGTTTACGACGTTTATCGAATGATTTGTGATTTTCATAACAGACGCGCACACAATAATTCCATTCGAATAGTTTTATTCGGCGACTGTTTTTGCTAATGTTCCCAAGTTTTTCCTCGTTTTTCTTCAGCGGCTGAATTCTCAAAGGTCCATTTATATTCATGGAATTTTAATAACGCAAACTGAACGCAGGCATTAAAAACAATTAATCACGACGCGACTCGAACCCCGGCGACTGCGGTCGTTCCTTTCACTTTGGACACTGGGACTATTTGTCATCGCTGAAATTCTGAAGGAAATTATCAACGGGACGCCCTCTGGCTCGCCTCTCATTGTGCCAGTTAACAATTGTCAAAAGAAATTCAATCATTTTCGGAAAGTTCCGTCATAGTGTATGAGATTTTTCCGGTGTATAATTCAAGCGTTCTAATAATTTTGACCCAGAAATATAATTTATTTTATTTTTAAAAGCTATGCACCGTGCTGAAATTTTATTATTTATGAATAATTTTATTCTTTAAAATAATATAAAACTGCGAAAAATTCTTAATTTCAGAAAAATCTAAAATATTTTGTTGTTAACTTGTTGATGTTGGCATTCGCATTCAATTTCAGAAAAGAATTGTTTTGTTATTACAAATAAAATTATTCTCATTGGTTCTTAAATTTAACATATTTTCACTGAAAAATTTCGCTAATGTCATTTATTTTCATCACGTGAAATTTTTTCAGAATTGAATGAGTCTTTTCGAGCGTTTCTTACCCACAGCATCAGACAGTGCATCGTCAAATTTCATTTGTTTTGTTTAATTCGTTCCGGATGGCCGAATGTTACGATGCCGACGAACCCAAGGGCCGGCCCTTTATAACGCTAAGTATACGGCGTTCGAACCGAAATCTACCGAGTAAAACGTGGATTCTCTGACCCTGCTATCCCGACACAATTAGGATTAGTTTTGGTTAATTATGTTAGTAATCAAGGGAAGTGGGCGGTACGTGGAAATTTCGCAGACGAGGGTTTCCCATATGAAATTTTCGTTCGTTCTCGACATTGCTGAAAAGATTGAAACGCGAAAAGAGTTGTATAAATCATATGTTGAATTTTTAATTTGTTTTTTCATGATACTTTACGTCGTCTGAATATAGATTTAGTTTCGAATCCTTTTCCTCTGAAAATATTTACTGTTATTCGAAAATAATGGATTTCGAAACAGTCGCGTGTACTTCGGAGTCGTTCGTAAATTTTTGTGGTTCGGCGACATAAAATTTTTGCAATAAACTCGAGTGCTGTAATACTCGTTTTATTATTCGATATATCGCCGGTTTATTTATTTCGTCGAAAATATGCCCCCATTTAGCTTTAATTAAATCTTGATGAATCGAAAACAATACGAGTATAATCATTTGCGGTTTCATTAACGCTTCTTATTATTTTGTGCAAACTGTGCTTGAGTTGTACGATGATGATAATTAGTATTTGTTCTGAATTCGCTGTTCGATCGCGAATACGATGAAATTAAGCTTTATAATTAATTATTAACAATCGTGATCGAACAATACCTGTTATTTCGAACGCTCGGGCGATTTAGTACTCGATAGAACGACGTCAAAGGACTTAATTAATATATCCCGTATTTTCTATTTAAATATCGCAATTTTAAATGAAAGCGGATATAAAATTTGTTATTTAAGTTACAAAGGACGTCGAGATTTTCTCTGAAATTAATATAGAGTTACTTTCTCGTTTAAAAGTTTTGTGCAATTAATTTTTACTACAAAATAATTTTATACAAGAATTTATATTTAATAAAAAACGTAAAATTTGATGAACATTGAATTTGTATTTTGATATTGTCAATACAATATTTTCAAATTTTCAGGATTAGTACCATATATTTTCTAGCAAAGTGAACGATGATCAAATTACCAATAGTGCGAACTTTTCTCCCCTTACGCTATCCCCTATTTCCCCTCAAAAGAAATCCATTGAAATATTCCTGTGAGATTCAGCTCAATAAAATTGATTAAGTTGTCCACCACACTCAATTTTCCATGGCAAATTGTACTCGCTACAACAAACTTTCTATTTATTTAATCATCAAAATAAGTATATAACACCGATTCAAACGATTGATTAGTATCACAACACGAACACGACACTTCCGCCGTATATCAAGTTACCGTTCAGGCCTTAAATTTTCGTTATCCCGCCGAGATTGTGTCCGCTCTCGTTATTCGCCATCCACCATATTCTTACATAGACACACCATAGCCACCCTCTCGAGTTACATTACGCTCAATGTGAATTAATTTCGACGTTAACATAATAACCGTGTTTCATTGTGCCGCGTACCCCGACGTCTGCGAACTGCTCAAACCCTCGGTCCTCGAATACGTTTCGTACTATAGCCACTGTACGTGTGCAAAATAGAGTATCCTTGCACTATTAAAACGCCGTATTAAACTGGTCCCGAGTTTAATACGCTGCATAAATCTGTAGAGTCCCGCTGAAGAAATCGTGCGACAATGCGTTAAACATTCGCTCGGTTTATTAGTTTTAATTAAGTGACGGTTTTCGGTAATTGGACGTGTATGCTTTCGATCGAAATAGAATCAATTGTTTTTTATTCATAGGATGGTTTCTTTGTGATGATAACGTCGCGGTTCGGATAATTAGTTTGTCTAATTTTATAGACCCGTAAAGAGCGAACGGTCGATAAAAGGGATAACGTTTAATTGCCGCGATCATTATGTTGAATTTTCGACGAAATTTCGTCGGTTTAAAACGTCATTTCGGCTGTAGCGAAACGTGCTAGAATTTAATTTATTTTCTTTTATAATACAATAGCTGCGCTATTAGGATACGCGAGGATGAGAATTCTCGTCCCTGTGCAATTATGTAATTCCCGTGTCACTACTTCCTCACTTTGAAGCTGAATAGTTCTGCGACCTTTTTAGAATTCTTCGAAATGTATTATGAAAGAACGAAACTCGAAAAAAAGGGCCGTAAGAAAGTTTTCTATGACATGGAGCCGACAGTGTCGTTCGAACTTTCTGTCTGTAATTTGTCGTAATTTCAATTCGCGTGTTTGCAATGGTTTTCGTCGGATTTATTTAAATGACATAGAATTAATTAACATACATATAATGAAATTCTGCAAATATTTATACATATATATATATTTTTAAATTAAAATAGTTTTTATAAATCATGTAAAACTACTGCATCGTATGAAATTTCCATTTCATTTAATCCAAAGACTACCATACTCGAGAAGACGGTAGTTTTGAACATCTTTGTCGTATATCTACTAGTTTTTTTCCCCACGAATGAACAAAATTGTATCGTGCATGCGACGTCGTCTGCGATGAAATTTGTAACGTTGCTCCTCCTTGACGATAAAGGATTAAATGAAATATGCAAGGCAGTTGTAAAACGAACGAGGCCTAACCCCCTTCTTCGTCTCTTAAGGCAAAAACCTCTTAAGACCCGACGCGAAGACTTAAGCCGATTATGCGCGCAGGACTAAGCAGTGTGTTCCGGGTGAGATATTGTTTTTACTAAATATTATTATAAAGTTTACGCCTTCTAAAATACCGTAGATATATCATATCCTTCCAAGTATCAAAGATTTTCGTAGTTTTTTTTACTGTTTACAAGTGAATAGAACGATCAAGTATCGCCCAATAATATTGGTATAGATATTCATCAATTTTTATATTGTTTTAGCGAAAATGGCAAGTTGATTAATTATGGTAGTTTTCGTACCGTATATGGTGCTTTTCGAGGCTGTTTTTTCTGGTTATTGTTTACGAAGCAATGGTTATCGTTGTGCTATAATATGTTGATTGAGTAATTAAACCGGTCGATGATATGAGATTAGTTGGAAGTAGAGGTCGACGTGTTCATGCCCTAATATAGTTAAGGTTTTAGTGTGTGTGAAAAATGAAAATATTACAAATTATAATAGAAAATGCTTATACAGTCGCGGTCGGCTGTTGTGATAAAAAGTTTGTTACGTTTTATGCGCGATAAGAAGCAAATTTTATTATTTTATTTATTTTTTATACTGTTGAAAAAATAGGAAAATGATTAACTTTTATTTTATGCCATAAATATTCAACCAGTTCCGTGAAGTTAATATGAAAATGAAACCTTATCGCTTAGCTAATTTTGTGTAATAAAACCATCAAGAAATGCCTTTGTTTTTAATTACCTTTTTATTTATTGTTGAATTACACTTTTTATTAGAAAATGGATTAGAATTTATAAATTTTCGTGAATAATAACAATTTTTTAATTCCTTTTATATTTACATTTAACCTATTAAACTTTTTATACAACAGATATTTTAAAGTAAGTATAGTTAGATTATTTTAGAAAACTTGCGCCCAAAAAGTCAGTTCACTATTCGTTAAACGCTTTTTATATTCTAACATAGCTCAACCGTGCAGGCTTCTAATTTATCATCAACACCACCTGGTCCCATCTGTTTTTCCCGCCCAACGGGAAACCACCCGCTTAACCGGGACTCGCCCACCGCGGGAATATTAAACAGGCGATTTTCCGCATATTCCGATTTTGCAGGCTTGACGAACGCGGAAAACCTACATTCGGACCGTTCCCCATTTTCCATTTCCCGAGGGAAAAATCAACAGATCAATATACGTTCGACGCACACTTGACCGGCGAATTTCCGATTACGGTTTTCCGTCCGGTCTGTTTCCCAGGTGGGGCGATCGATCTGCATACGTATTTATTCTTGTGCTTTGAAACAATATTTTCGTTCAATACTGAGAGTCGTTATTTATATGACGCAACAGGTTTGTTTTGTTTTGTATCGGTGTGTATTAAAGAAGACTGGGGATGTTTGTGAACTTGTTTCAATAGTGTTTCGATAAGTTATACTTCCGCGATGATTATTATTTCTATATGTTTGAAATGAATCGTGCGACTTATCAAAAAAACTTATATTAGTTTCATACTTTGGAATATTTGCAGTAGACGTTTCAATGACTGCTTCAAAGTTTGTGCCGAAGATTTCGCGATCGTTGTCCCGGCGACGCCGAAAAATGCGTCTTTTTCAACGTCTCACATTTCAACACTTTTACAAAGTGATTTCTCTTTTTCCGCGTTCGTTCACTCGTTCGCTTATTACTCGTCGAGTTCTTTTCAAAGTCGAAATCAACTAGAAAGCGAAAAGTTTCCAAACAACCGCCGAACGCCCTCCGGTCTTTCGGATTAATCAAGCAACCTTCGTCGTTAATATTTCGACCGTACATTATCATACACTACATGTGTTCGAATTCAATTGTTGTCGACTGTTCATTATTAATTCGGGAAATCGTACTAGTGCTATGAGTTTCGTCTCCCTGAGGCCCTTGGCGCCTCTTCCTTTGATGTTTAGCCTTCGAAACGGAGACGAGAACTCACAATGGTGAATTTAATATTGTATAATTGTCGTCGCCTTGCCGAGGGCGTTATTTTGGGTACATCGAAACCGATAAAACGTATTGTTGTGACGCGCACATATTGTACGCGCGTGGAAGGAATTAATTGTGTTATGTATGGGACTGGAATTCGGTTCGTGTGAGGTGTTAGATTCATCGTTATTATATCATGTTAGACGTTAATGTTTCAAGAATTGGCGTGTCCAATCGGTTAGGTTATTATCGCTACGTTCATCGTTTTCGACTCGTTAAAGGGGTCGTTAACACCCTAATTCTATCTTCCATGTTGATATTATTTAAGGTTTTATCTGTTAATATTTATGAAATCTGAAGTGTTCCAATTCACATAATAGAATTAAAAAGTTTGCTTTCAATATGATATTTTTTTCTATCAAATCTTTCGTATTTTGTAAAACGAGAAGTGTATTTTATCAGTAAGCGTAAATTCAACGGAAACGATAAGAACATAGCTTAGGATTTTCGTTCGAAAGAGGGTTGTAAATAATAGAAGGGATTGAATACTCTTTTCATTAGAAACATCACTCATAGGATCTTTTGATCGTCTATCATTCAATCTGACGTACACCTTACACCATTAACGTGAAACTTAATTAGAATAAATGACTTGTACTTTTTCCGCCCTCAAAACAAACTCTGAATTTTATTTTATCACTTTCCAGCACAGTTCTGATTCCGAGTACGGAATTAACACGGTTACTGCGGTCTGATTCTCTTTTTTTTTATTTTAAATTCGTACACGAAGAAAGGGTGTAAAACGGGACCGTTTGGCGATAATTTCGACCCCTTTCACCATCTACAGTATGTTCTTAAAATGCATCTATTTTTATAAATAATATAAGAAAAATTTAATTTCATGTAGTCATGTTGTGTAAAAAAAATTATATGAAAATTATCCTATTGTGGAATTTGGCAACTTTATATTAAGTGGTGAAGATATACCATATCATCTTCAATTATGCATTTTATGAAAAATTATTGTTAAAAAAATTATAGTCAGCCTGTATGATCCGTGCTTATGACTACACCCAGTTGTTTTGGGGACTCTAACGGCTCGCCGGTTGCACTTTAATTAAAAATCTTCCCTTGGATAAAGGTCCCTTGGCTCGTTTTTTGGGACACTACACCCTTTGGGTGCGAGCGCACGTACGTGCCGCGACTTCGGAAAAATTCAAAGGGAATTTATTTGGCTCGGGAATTTTCGCAATTAGAGAAATGCTAATCGAAATTTGTCGAAATAAATTTAATTTCCGCATGTTAAATATCGAAATAACGATGTTATGAATATTTCAAATCGTAAAATAATTTTGCCTGTAAATACTTTAAATAAAAGAGTGATCAAATATTTTGAATATATTTCCTAATACGATATATCTAATACTATAGATTTTTTTCCTAAAAAAATATAGTAGAACGTAGGTCGAAATAAAAAAGATTTTCTTTTATTTATTTATGACATGACAGAGGTTCATCATTTGCATTTTATTACACTACATAATGCCACGTTCATAGGAATTTGATATTTACAATTTTGAACATCTACATTTTGTCTCGGATCAATATTTGTAGTTTTTGAAACAATTTTGTGTATTATATTAATTTTTTGATGTTTTACTATGATTGGCGTGTTATTATATATGTATTATTTTTGTCATAAATATCACAATTTTGGAAAAGATACTGATTTTAAAATAAATATTTGAAACTTGAATAGGAAATTATCGGTGTTTCGGATTTGACTTCGTAAAGCTCGAGCTTCATACGAAGAAGGGGAACTTGTTTTCCTCCATATCGCTCACACGGAAATTGCTACAATATTTTAGAAAAGCTTTTCCCGGTTTCTCTCAAAGCAGGTGCACGTGTGCAACTCCACGTTGTTTACTGCACCAATTTCTTATCCGCATTAAATAATTGAAAAGTCGTGTCGGGAAAAAAAAAACTAACCGAAGAAAAATATCACTAATTTTCCTTTTTCTGCTTAATTGTTAACGGCCGTTAGCCTCGGAATCGGCCTAATTAATTCGCGCATTTTAAATCACAGTGGTAGGGATTTCCCTTTTATAAACGAGCCGACGTTTGTTATGCGAGCTTGTGTGTATTTATCTTAAACAGTCCCCGGTGTCCTCGCGGAAAAGCGACTCCTTTTTAATGGTCGAAGGCAATTTGTTCTCTGGAAAAGCGGTTCGATGGAGGTTTGCGTTTGTATTCGTTATCAATGCTTGACGTGTGCTTCTGAATTATTTATCGTTTAACTGATTTATTATATAAAGCGGTCTATTCGGTTCAAGGATGGACTTTGATAATTGAGGGCTCGGCAGTACATATTGCTAAGCGCCAAAATTATAAAATTGAGTTTCTTTTATTTACTACAGAAATTAATAAATAATTCCGCTTTCTCTCGAAAGATGACAGTACTATGTTGGGTAACTCCTAGTTTTATTTGCATCTAAATACATGTAAACTTTTTCTTAATATGTCCAAAAGAGACAAATGTCGCTTAGCACTATTTACTGCTGAGTACCTCAATTGACACCCAGTCTTTACAACATAACTTATACATAGTAGAAAAGAATAAAAAATATTTTAGTATTTCAATATAAATATAGAAAAATTCATAGAAAACTTGATTTTTTTGGACGCCATACAAATCGCAAGATTCGAATCCTTGTTCGAACTCAAACTGAAATTAATTCCTCGGGCGCTTTTGCACGACCGTTATTTTTTCACACGACAAATTACAGAATCAAATAAACATGCTCGTACAATTAGGGCCCGACTATGCGAGAGGTTTGCGTTAATTGCGAGCGATTAGAGCCGGCCGTGCGGGGGTGGCGTTTTTACGCAACCCTTTCCCATAGGGAGTGGCGGGACGCCTTCTGGAGCGATAACGTCGCTAATTATGTCCGACGATCTGTCAAAATGTAAATTCAGAACCGTGCACCACCCCTGGGGGAGTCTGTGTATCTACCCCTGCATCTCGTCGCGGATACGGCGGTCGGTTTCGTTTTTCCGTCGGCGAAACCGAACCGTCGCGAATAAGAGGATTATTGTCTCGTTTTTGTTCTTCTGCCGCCGATGAAACGTCGTTCGCTTTACAAATTAAACGCTGACTTTGCGATCTTGGCGAGGGTGGAAAGTGGGCCTTCGGCAGTGGCGCGTTCGCAATGGTTATATTTTTATATTGTGTCTTCGTAAATATTGTGGCGAATCTTTTAAGTGTTAAAATAAGATAAAAAAAGTCTGAAGTGAGGCCT
The DNA here is from genome assembly GCA_028571205.2 of Hydropsyche betteni. Classification (NCBI taxonomy): domain Eukaryota; kingdom Metazoa; phylum Arthropoda; class Insecta; order Trichoptera; family Hydropsychidae; genus Hydropsyche; species Hydropsyche betteni. The sequence continues at coordinate 4,985,576 of JAOXNN020000055.1, read as the reverse complement.
AAGTGTTTTTGATTGTGAAAAAAATTGATTTTGAAAACAATACATAATGTAAAATTCATATAAAAACCTCTCGACATCATTTTCTGTTTATTTTTCAAATATAAGGTTCACTATATGTATATAATATTGTTTAATTCTAAATTTTAACATTGTCAGAATCATTGATTTTTTTGTGTAAGGTGAACAGCTAATTTTTCAAATTGCTTGAAAAAGTTGAAAATTATTCGCATTCAATTCCACGCCTCTGAAGTCTGTCGCGTCGTTTTTACAATGCTGATATTTTCGTGATTCAATTTTCACCACGCTACGGAAGCTTTTTAAACGCTCGCCGCAAATTTCATTCCTATTAGATCGCTATCGCATAAATCGAATTTATTGTTTCTTTAATAGTTAAAAATATATCGTATTCAAAATTTGTATAGGACTAAAAATGCATTTATTTTTATTCTTACCTTTGCTAGAAACAATAACTCGAAGATAACTTTTTTTCCACTATATTTCATTGATTTTTGTTTCCTTTTCATTATTTGTATTAAAATTAAATTTTTTGTTTTTCATTAAATTATCTTTTTTTTTCAGGTGAGCAAACGGTGTTTTCAGGATTATTAAAAAGTAAGGTTTAAAAACATTATGTAGTATAATATAATACTTACGAGCTTCATTTAAACGTTAATATTATCCAGCGCAATTAGTAAGCTTTTCACTAGACTTTTGTATCAAAGAAACGTTTCATATTATCGTGACGTTTTATTTGAAATCTTGTAACTTCTTTATTTTAACAAAATTAGCTCTCCTCGTGTTTTATACCCAAATCAAAAGTCAGTTACTTTTCCGGTGTAGAAAATAATATATATTTTGACCGGTGTTCCTTTCCAGCCCTCGTCAAAGATTTAAAATTTTTTCAAACACTAGTTACCAACAATCTTCAAAGTTAAATAACAACGTGCAAGATCAGTTGATAATTTTTATTGTGTATCATTAGTCCGAGATCATTTATCGCAATATTAAAATTTTTGAGTATTTTCTTCCCTTCATCACTATTGTATCAAGCCTGCGTAACAAAGAAAATTTCTCGAAGTTTCTTGTAGTATTAAAATATTTATATTTTTCATTAATTTTTCGCAACCCACTATTCGAGAATAGCTGGGATAAAGGATCAACGATCCCTGCGTAAATCTTAATCCCGCGTATAAATAACGCGGGCTGCATTGTGCACGGTACAGCAAATCCTCTTTTTATGTTTCCCTGTCGGCGGAGGGTGGAAAAGTCTCGCCCTACGCAGTGCACGAATCGCCGCATCATAATCAAGGGACGATCCCTTATTTCGTCGTTATTTATGCGGCTCTAGACTAGATCGATTTTTAATTCAGTTCGATGCACGGACGGATAAAAAATCGAGAAGGTTCGACGGCTCGAATTCAAAGAAATAAAAATCTGCACATCCGAGGGATCCCTTTTTATCCTTGAGGCTATTCGGTTCGTAAATACTGATAAAATATGTTTTATATGTATCATTTGTCGTGTTCCCTACCATTGGTCTTTGATTTGATTTTTTCGTATTTTCGTTAAGTACATACTTTGGGTGTTGATTTTTTTATCAAATACTCTGATTTTCCGCCCGAAATGTCGGCATCAAACGAATTTTATATTAATTCGATTGATAAATCAGATCGTTGGATTTTAATTTTGAATAAATTTCTTATTATTATATTATTACAAGTAAGTTGTTATAAAATTTAATTTACAAAAGTGTATTATTTTAAAAAAATTAAAAAAAAATCTTTCGTGAGCTTAATTTTTTTGTAATGATTCAATTTGATTTTGTACGAGGTCGTTTTTTTATTCTAAGCTTTAATATTGTTCGCGTTTTATACATCTCATATTTTTAAAAGCATTGAAAGGCGCAGATATCTACATCCCAATTATGTGAAAACGTTATAATTCAAAGCGTCGTCCTTTCAGGGACCATTCCGCGGACCTTCAGCGCAAACTTTATGACCGGCTTTTATTTGTCGGTCCCTCGTTCTCGGCTACCATTCAAAACTGTCGACCATCATCGGTGATTAAAGCTTGGCCCTTCCTCCTGAGCTTTCGTCGCAGGGGTGGCAAAACCTCGAGAGAGGGTTATAATTTCGGCTAATGCGAGTCCGTGTTAATGATTGGGCGGAGTCCTTTAACGCGCTTCACTTCCAGCTCGGTGTCCTTTCATACCGAAATATTATGTCTCTGATGCTGGATTATTTGGATTATTTTTGCCATGATTGCGCAGAATGATATCGTGGCCATCAAGGTCCGCTTTGTCGGATGTAATGGATACGCTGTTATTATTATGGTTGTAGAAAACCTCGATTGTGTGAACGTGAAAATTAATATATATTTTTGTAATAAGCTTCAGTATTATAATTGGTTGTGTATGTATGTTGATCTTTAGCCGTGTTTTAGGGTGTGTGCAAATGATCGACGTGATTAATTGAATTCGCGCGTTGGCCGTTTCATATGTTGTGAATCGCTTTCATTTGCTTATTTTGCTTTATGGCACCGGTTTGGCATTGCAAAAAACATATAACGCGTTAGATATATCCAGCTGTTTCCATATAATGGCATTTTGATAGTGAAATTAACACTAAACGCTTTGGAAATTAGTTTAATCCGATTTTGATAGTTAGCTATTTAGAATGCGAGAAATCAAAATCTGCGATCCGGCTCACATCGTGAGCGGATCCTCAGACATATCCAATTACAGTTCACTTGATTCAACAAGACGTATTCTAAATTTTCATCTTACACGAACCGCTCGGACGCGTTTCGTGATAGCGAAATAGTAAAAAACTATCGACGTATAACATAATCGTCAGAGCCTTTGTCCCGTTTGATCTATGCGACCGAACGTGCATAGACAAAGAGGCTGTTAATGGGCCGAGCGCCGAAAACCGCAGTTCCTTTCCCGTGACCCGAAAATAATTGGTTGTGCGATAACGCGATCGGCCCTTTGTGCTTGCGGACAATCTTTCCGGCCGCAAAACGGGCGGCCGATAAAAGCCGAGAATTTTAATCGCCGAATTAAATCGCTTCTTTCATATTATTATACCAGCGGAGTCGATTTTCGCGACCCGCCCGAAAATTCTTCCTTCCGTTTCCGCTTAGTTCGCGTTCTCGTCTTTCTCTTGCACGTTGCCGGTAATAAAGATGTCGGCTAATGGACGTCGGGAAGAGTGCGAAAAAAATCTTATTGTTTTCGAAGACGTTGTTCCTTATTTATCTGCTGGGTTTTTGCGTTTCGGCTCTCATAACTGCCGCCGCGTCTCACTTCGAACGTCTTAATCTGGTGTTAAGCTTTCAGCGCGAAACCGGATATTAAAAAAAGGAAAATCTGAAAATGTTTTCGAGAGTAAAGAATGTACACGTTTCGCGGACGTATTTTCGTTGTTGTTGTTGAATTTTCCTCATCTGTCAAAGTAAATACGAAGCGTTTATTTTGTTCACGGTACGAGTTCGCTCTTTTGAAATAAATCCATTTTTTTTTGTGTACAGATTTTCGTGATGAAAAGTTTCAGCGTTGTTTTGAATTGAATATTGTATTTTTTCATTATATAATAATTTTATGTTTGTGTGTTTATTGCCAATTTTTTTTTCTGAAACGCACATCGAAAAATAATGAAACATTTATACACAGTTTTTATCCATTATGAACATGTTCGTGATTTCTATAGAACATATTTTCGAGCATTATATCAAACATGTCTGAAAATAGAGCATATAAATCATCCCTAACGAGAATCACTTTAATAAATATTGATTTATAGATGGCTAAATTATCATAGTTAATTCACAATATCCGATTAATTATTTTTTATTGACTATTTCATGAACTGACTATAATTCAGATGAATTTGAAAACGGTATTTTTTATAAATTATTTTTTTTTGCTAAAAATTCAATATTAAAAAAATATACAACAAATATTTTTTATATATTCTATATATGGCTCTGACTGTGAAATTCTTGATTTCTATGCATAGACTATAATCGCGTTAACTTTTTCAATTTTCATCGGACACTGCAACTTTTCCTACACCACCCTTCTCACTATATATCCATACCCCAGTGTACATAAGCGTCATCATCGTCGGCGGAAACACTCGAAGTCCTCATGCTCGGAAGTCGGCGTCCTCGTGAAGGGCCGGAACGCCGGTAAAGGGCCCCGGGCCGGTCGTAATAACCCGGACCTGCACTCCGGGATAATAGGGTCAATATGGACGCCGTTATTATTTCTGTGTATTCGCATTATCAAATATGCTAAGATATTATTTTGCGTATGCATGCGTTGGGTAGGTTGCGATTTCGAGATGGTAATGCGTGCGAATAATGTATTCGAGTGGTCCTCGACGTCGAGGATGTATGACGGGTTGTTACGCATTTATGATGGGTTGTCGACGCTAGTTTTCTCTTTTAGAGTTTTCAGTTTTTTTTGTGCTTGAGATGTATGCAATTGTAAATGGTAGCTTAGAATTCTTGAGCTATTCTAGTCGGAATATATAATATTTTATATTCGAAATTCATATTTTTACTAAACTGTTTTTTTGATTGTATTAAAGTGAAAAGTTGTTTAATGTATAATGGAGCACATTATAATAATTTTTGTTCTATTGTAAAAATCAATAAACGACTGACGGCCTGATTGTTTACTTTCTGCGTATTATATGGAAGCCGTATTGTTATATATTCGATATTTCGCTGAAAAATTGGCTAAATTTTCCATTCACGTCGTTGTTCGAGTCGCTTCTGTTATATTTTGTAGCGATCGAGACTTTCGCGTTTCTAATGATATGGAAAAATTGAGATTTCACGCCTCTGCGATTGCTCTTATCGTATGTGGGTCGAACACTTCAGAACTTCTTTACTCGCGTTCACGTTTCGACACGGATGTCGCGAATCACAAACCATTTTACCATAAATAACACGGCGATATAGATTTTTTTAAAATATTTATGAAATTCGTATCGTATTTTATATATTGAATACTTAATATTCTTAAGGTTTGGATTAATAATAATATACGGCTTGAGCATACCCAGGGATTATTAACTTATCGTCTGACGTCATCGATACCCAACGTCTCCGTTTCGCGCGGTTTGGCCAAACTTCGATTTATATCATAGCTTGGTTAGGTATCACAACTATTTCCGCTTTGTATACTTTATGAGCGATATGTTCGTATGCAAACGTTAACATAGCACTGTTTGGTTAGAGCGGTATGTCGACATTTAACGGCCCAGTTAAGCGTTTGCGAAGGAATCCGACGCGCGTAACCGCGTATAATCGATACGGTTATATATTATTATTCGCCGCGGTCTGGATGTCGTTCAGATTTTCGATTTCGTACGTTTGTATATAGTGGTGTTGAGCTTGCTTTATCTTTGGGTTTTTTTAATCATGTGCGGTTCCGCGGAGCGAATTTTCCGCGGCGCGTGAAAGAGGATCTCGATTTTTGCGTATGCGTCGCAGTTTGCTGGTGCGTGTTATATATGAGGGGGATTTTCAAAATTTTAGATCGTTTTTTTTTGTAAATTTGTTTGAGTTCATCCAGTAAAAGAGAGGTTTTAGTATTAAAAATTTCTTGAGTAACTTTTTTTTGTTAGAACTGATTATATCTGGAAACAATTTGCCTCATAAAAGATTTTGCATAGAGTATTATGTTCTTCATAGTATAGATCAAATAAATACATAGATTGAAAATATACTTTTGACAAAATTATTAAATCTATTATACTTATGTGTTCGTTTCTTACGCTTCATCCATTTTCGGACGCATTTCGCACCGCGGTTGAGAAACGCTGACGCATAATATTCGTGACGTGATTTTTCCCTAACATATTCCCACCACTGGTGCCTTCCGTAGTGTGGGGATTTTATGTCTCTTATCTGTCTTTTACAGGAGCGTACGTAGGCAAGGACGTCGCGTGTATTTTTTCCTCCTTAGCCTAGCTAGCTTCGTTCCAGTTTATGTAGTGACGTTTTAGTTTCGGGTACGAAATCCCGAAATCCCGGTCGTGTCATTCCGTGTATGTGTTATATGCTGCTTGGCCGGAAAGAAACGAGAATCGGTATATTACAGCTTTCTAAGATCGAATATGATCGTAAAACTGTGTCTAATTAGATTGGATTCTTCTGTATATAAAAGTTTTCTTTACGTGAGTGTTAAATCAAAATTTTAATGGTTTCGGGATATTTATATTTACTAAAAGAAAGTCTGTAGTTTCCACGTGGCAGCTATTGAAATTATGATTATTTATCAAAATGCATTATAATTTATCGATCTTTCTTTTAAAATTACCAGTTAAATTTATTTGCATTTTTCAGAACTATTTGTTACATTATATAAATAATTATATATAACGGTTTATGTATGCAATTAACATACTCAAGCGTGCACCATTTTCACTAAAAGCTACGGGCCTTTTATCTTAAGAAACTATAGAACAATAATTGGCCATTTTATCTCATGAATTTTAAAAGGAAAAATCTCGTTTCTTTTTATGCACGTGGTATACGTCATCTTATACACATCCTCTCTTTTACATACGCTTGCCCAACATCAGGTTATACTTACACGATTTCGCATTATGTATGTATTGTGCGTACGCAGAATGTAAGCCTAATGGCTTTCCAGGGGACGAGGCCTGTCTGTCTGTCTGTAGAGCGCGGCTATTTTGTTTACTTATTATACTCCTCTTCTTTTTCACGGTGTGTATGTAAATATTTTGGATACTCATGAATATTAAACACCGCTTTCAGCGTCGTTTTCCGATTCCGTAGGAAAAAAAAACGGAGACGCATTCCTCTCGAACTCCACCAGGCTTCTGTCCCCCGTCTAGTCGATCGAGTATTAGACTCTGTTATTTACATACATTATTTTGTTGATTTTTTCCTCTGTCGTCTGTCCAAGATGTTTTTCCGGGAATTCCCGAAAAATTTTCTGTTCGGGGGATGCGTATCATGATTGTCGTGTTTGTGTTTGTTTAGATTATTTGTACAAAGATGCGGTCTATTTTCGATTTTTTTTTAATATTAAAAATGTTAATTCGAATGTTGCTTTTTATGGGTTGAACGAATCTCGAGTTTTAATACGCGTATCAAAAATACGCTTTTGTGGAATTTTTCATATACATATTTTTGGGACTTTTATGACGGAAGTATGGAAATAAATTTGGTTAATATTTCTATAACGTTCGTTTCATACTGAAGTTGTAACGTGGTGAATCTAATTCTTAGATTTTTTTTTATTATTATTTTATAATACTGTTTTTGTAATTTGTGAAAGTGATTACTCATGTATAATAAATAATTTTAATGAAGATGGTTTAATGTTCGCTTTGTGTACTCTTAATTTCTCTAAAGATTATTATTCACATATTACATTAGCAATAAAATTTTACTGTCTCTATCATTATTTGAATAAATACATTTAGTTTTACATCTGAATATTTTACATTTCTATTTAAAGTATTACTTTGAACCATGCTTGCTCCATAACAAACAACATTCGATTAACTCTTTCTCGGATCAATGAATTTCTATTCCGTTGCTTTCGTCTCATAATATTACTCTACTAGCAAGAACTCATACGAATACGTTATTTTATCCTTTAACGTAATTCTATCCATTAAATAAGGGTTTCTCAACAATCGTAAACACGTTGTTTCGGCTAAAACGCGACGTTCGAAGTTGATATTTCAATCCTCCGTCAACATAATAACATATAGGTTGTCATATTCTGAAACGAAATTCCTAAATGATTGATTAGCTATTATTTCATAGTTTTTTTCAACCGAATTCTATATTCGCCAATTCAATATATGCTGTATCATTATTCAAAGCATTTCTATCCCGTTTTCGGCCGTGACCGATTACGCCCGTCATCGGCACACGCCGCCCTTAATTAAAAACTTGTGTTACTTTCCGAAGATGAAGGCGCATTATCGCCCGCTCGCTCGTCCCTTTGTTCCCTTCGACCCATTAGTTCCGGCTTCCATTCCGATGCCGTCGATAATAATATCGGCTCGCACTACACATAAATAAGGCGGTAACGGCCTTTTAAATAATGCGCTTTCCGAACCATCGGGCAAATCGAGCGCGCGACGCACACGAGCCGAGAAAATTCCCGGGAAAAGTGCGGTGTAAATCTCGCGCAGAGGTCGCGGAAAAGCGTTCGCGCCCAATTAAGCCCGGGTCGTTTTTCCGACTTTTTTTATTCAGGTGGAAAAGGCTTATGTGCGGTTTTAGATGCGTGCTGTCGATTTGTTTGTATGCCCTCCGGAAAGATTTTTTGTGGCGATTGCTTTGATGTAGCTTTAAATATAGAATGTTATGAAAAACGTGTTCGTATTTTCGTTTAGTATTATTATTAAAATTTCCTGTTTTTTTTATCCAATTCGATTTTATTGAAAGTGGTAATTAGTTTTATAATTTTTTTAAATTTATGTATTATGAGATTAAATCATATGTAATTTATTATCTGAGGAATTTCCATTGTTTTTCATCTCAAACGAAATGATTAATTTTGTTTTATTGAATTTGGTGTTAAATTGCGTCGCTTTTGATTAAATTACGACGTTTCACGCGACCGCAACATGAATCACATAATATTGTAATTTTGTTCGTACGCTTAACGAAGGGATGAACATGACGTTTGAACCGTCGTAATTGAAAAACTTTTTTTGAATTTGTGGCCAAATTTTCAACTGTAATTGTTTAATCTTTGTCGATGAGGGTCGCTGTTTCGTATCGCGGTTTTGTTGTTTATTTAGTCGTTCAAAGATCACGATAATATTGAATTTCGTAATGATAATATTGACCATATTAATTTGATATTGTTTTACGGAAGTTGTTGGTTGCATAAACACATTATATATTTATTAATAATGTATTTTGACGCGAAAATTGTATTTTCATATGTTTTTCTTGTATAATATATTCTTGTTGTTTTGCGAGTATTTATGTAATTATTCTTTCATATTCAATTAATAAATGGTAATTAATGTTGTATTATTTTTAGATCGTATATAATTTGTGTAATAAAATGGGTACAAAATTTATTAACACGTAAAAAAATAAAACAACCAAAGCAGAAAAATACGATCGTTAAATATTTTTGGTCATGTTTCTCGGCCCCCGCGGGGTCCGTATTTTGTTTTTACATCTGCGCCGTGAACTTGGCTTATTTATGAAAAGCGCCGAAAACCGAAAAGGTACGCCACTTTACGACGATCGTTTATTAGGACTGTGCTCTATGCTCTTAAAAAAGGCAAAGTAATATCTGAGGCCAAGACGATCTCCTGGGTGTGCCCTTCGGTACTCGGGGAAAATCAATTTTGCGGGAATTCTCTAAATTCCCGAAAACGTCTTATCTGACGATATTTTGTCGCATTTCTTGCTCGCGTGATTTCGTTTAATTATTCATTCGTTCCGTTTGTACGGAGTATTCTACTTAAAAATAAAATAAAATATGCTTCCCTAGATCTTATAGATACGAATACTTTGAAGCAATGAATGTTCCGTATTCTCATACACATCGAACAAAGTTAGATTGAACTACACCATCGTCGCACCATATTATATGTCTTTTAGTATACTTTTCGAAGTGACACTTCTTTGGACTCTCGTCAACTTTCTTTAGAGGTTATTCAGTCATTAACGCTACGCGTTTTTAGGTGGCTATGAAAAATTACATTTTTATCCGATTATCCGGGGTGTTCATAAGTTACGAATGATCGATGTTCGAAAAGTTTCTTTATTGTGTATTTTAAATTTGGCGTCAGGTGTTTGGTGCCGATCACTAATTCAATTCGTATTTCACATAGCCCGTATTCGAGTACCTGCCCGTGGGTCCACGTTGCATAGTAGGGGAAAATTGAAAAAATTGACGTTGATTAATCGCAATGAAAATTACTTTGCATCTGTGGAAAATTCTATATGCTTATGTGAAATTTTCGAAAAAATCTGTTCGATCGAAATAAACGTCTGATTCAGCGGAAATTCGTTCGGATATGAACGCATACATCATTCGTCGAACGAGTTTATGTCTGATAAAAAAAATGCTTATTTCAGTTACACCTACTTTTGTGATGGCCACACCTTCGCTTGAACTGACAGCTGTCAAACGACATTGCGAACTTCATAACATCGACTACAATATTTTATAGTTAACAGTTTTCGTTAGTCATTCTGCTAGAAAAAAATTGCGTACCAATATAAACTAAAGAATATTTTTAGATAGTTGTATATTGTGATATCTCCGATGTACACTTATATACACATTACGTTAATATGAAATTATTCGACTCGTATTGGGGATTCGTTTTACTTTTGGCTTGTCTTTGCCCATTAAGAAACCCCGGCGATTGTCGAAGCACACCCTCGAGCTTCTACCACTGCCTACGGTGGATTCATCCCAGGGGTGTGATACGTTATGCCATATATGTTCAACTTTAATACAAATAAAATTGACGACGAACGGAAAAATCGAAGCGTTTTATATAAATTTAAAATTATTTTCATTTCATCGAAATTTTGTTGTACTCATTTTGAATAAATATTTGTAAAAGCAGTGAACATCCCTGCACTTTGGGGTGTTCCATCCCTTTTTGTACCGGTTTATACCCTAGTCTTGCGGTTTAGGGGTATACATCAAGTTTCTGCGTGTGCAAGGAAGAGATTCACGGCCTCATAGCGAAATCAATGGGATTGATTCGAAGACTTTGCAGCTTCACGTATCATCATGTGTATTAGTGTATGTGATTGTATGTTTGTTTGTGTTTTCTTTTGAAATTTTGAAATTCAATCCGCCAAAGTGTATAGGGTTGTGTAGGGAAGGATATTTGCGAGCGGTAGTAACTTTTATGTTTGTATGCATTCGGTGTAGTTCATGGACCAAATAAATATTGCTGTTTAAGTGTAATAAATTTTGTACGGTCGAGTTGGATAGTTTGAATTTATTATAGGGGTAAAACGGTATTATTTGAGAAACATTTAAATCTCGATTTCATTTTCGTGGTTTGAAAATTTTCATTGAATTCTGTGTTGATTTGATTAGTTTCAGTATAAACAATAATAGTATGTACAAATATATTGATTATATATTAAAGTCGTTTTCTCATAGTATTCAAACCATTAAGCCATATCGTCATCCCTTGATTAGCACAATAAATACTGAAAGTACGCACGCAATCTGATACGAGGCCAATTTCGAAACTTCACCACGCCGTTTCCCCTTGCAGCGAGATAGCTCATATTTTTTACGAACGCCACAAACTCTATGGGGTTCCCCGCTTCCGTGCCAATTATATGCGAGATTTCTTCCCCATCGGCACACGCGTACTTTTATCCTCCATTTCTAGCAAAAAAGACCCCACCGCGCACACTTTTTCTTTCGGACTAGAAGCCCGTATCGAAGAAGGGCCCAGGTCGATACCGGGTCCCATTGTCGACTCGTGCTGGTGCAAAGAACCCCCTACACTCACCCTCCGACGCCCACGGCCCATTTGAACCCCATAACCTCCCGTGGAACGCCGACATCCATCCTCGAAGCCTTTTTTCGGTGTATTCACTTTAAATATATGCGAACGGCGCGTGATGTCTCTACATAAGCCGGAGAGGAAACGCGCCGAAACAAATCAAGCGACTCGACCGGTTGTTTTGGACGTGAAATAATACATTGCCGCGTTTCTGAAACTTTGTTTCTTGTCGGGGTTTGTGTCTTTAATTGTGTGTTTACTGTTTGGGTAATTCATTATTGATATTCTTTCTATAGTTATTTTTGTGCGTTTTTTCGTTATTTTCGATGTGAGTAGTAAATATTTTTAATCGAATATTTGATAATAAAAACTGTTTAACATGTGTTGAAAACTAAAATAAGTTAGTTATCAATTTATTATGTGTCATTCAAAAAAATTGAAAGACTCTCCTTTTTTCAATTGTATCCGTAAAGCCATTTGGGCTACTCTGATGTATTGTGGGACACTTTTCGCGCGCAGTTCCGCTTTTTCTTTTACGCTTGAAAATCGCTGCTATTTTTCATTGTCGTGTTTTTTGTCACTGCCGTTGTAGTTAAAGCATTAGGGTGTATATATTCCGGATTCGGATACGTTGACCCTTTTGTCACGTTCACACAGACCAATCGAGTATCATTAAAATTTCATGACGGAACGTTTCACAACACCTGATATTTTTCCGTAAACAATATTCATTCCGCACACGCATTTTACACTCGAGCAATTCGAGCGCACGTTAAACGTTTTATGCTAAACTTGAATTTTGGCCAAAGTTCTTTTGCGTGTTTTCGCAAATCCCTAGCGTGAAATGCACCGGATCGTGCGTGCCCTAAAGGAAAATGCGTTCCTCGCCATTACATTCTATGTATGCACCTGCTGCACGTTGGTTAAATATCACAGGGATCGCGTAGGGTCCGTGGGCACTGAAACGACCTTTTCTACGATAACGATTCCCTGTTGCAAATTCACAACGGCCTGATGCAATTCTGTGCGGCGACAAAAGGACGACAATGTGTATCCTTCGTTACCGACTTTTCGTCCCTTCGTCGTTCTTTTGTAAATCACCCATCGACCAAGGGCGCACGTCTAGACATTTTGATACGATACGGTTTATTATTTTTTTCGTAAGGTGAGTGTGTCGAATTCAATTTCATTTGAAAGTAGTATTCCGGATTTAAGCAGTTTATTTTTGTTCTGCAAATTTTTGAAATTTAATATGTTTTATAATATCGGGTGTTGATTACAATTTATTTTTACAATCTAAAACTTTGTTATGAGCCAACACAAAGAAAAGCGTCATCAGAAGCCAATTTGAATGTTTCGAAATCATGCCGTTTAGCAATGCGAGTTCGCTTTATCGGATCCGCACATATTTTCATAGACTCCTTTCACGCGTCACGCGAAAACTAAACTACGAGCTACAAGTGGTTTCTCGCATTCGACCGCAAAATGACGTAAACGCCAAAAATCCAAACAGCGGGTGTCACTTAAGTCCTTTTCGCCGCCTTAGAAAAAAAAGTAATATGAAAATGCCCAGTTATTTATTATTGCAAGCACGGTTTTCTGTTTTCGCCCTGTTCGAGATTGTCGACACGCAATCTGTAGTTTTGTTTTTGTATTTCGAAATTTTTTGTATTTATTTTAATTTACGGCTCAAATTTGCCGCCCACTTGCGTTTATGTATAAAATTTATGTGTTCGTAATTTAGCCGTCGGTATTAATTAGTTTCAGAATGCTTATCGGTGGAAATGCGCCGAGATTGATCGTTAACGGAATGCAGTTTTATATATATTTTTTTTTGAACGGAATGGAAATGTTCGAAAACTAGACGTTCTAAGTTGTCGTTTCACTTGTTGAAGTTGGTTTTCTTGGTTACTTTAAAATTCTGTGGTGATTCACAAATTGAAGTAGACGAGCGAGATTGTCCGCAACAACCTTGCTTCGAATTGATGAAAGGAAAAAGAAAGAAAAGAAAACCACTCCAATATCGTTCCCCTAGGAATACCTTGCTGCAGTGTACCAGTACGCATTGCACACTCGTATCGTATGTTCAACCGCCTTAAAATTTGCAAATTTTACTATATTAAAAAGTAAAGTTGCTCTTCGCGATTGAGAGTGTTAAAAAAAGCTAGAAAAAATGTTATTTCGGTGATAATTTCGAAACTTTCGACGCAGCTTTATTACCTCGTTGAATTTTAATCGGAACTCTCATTTGAAAAATGTATGTTTGCGGCGTGTCGTTGAAAATTTTCCACCGCATTTTTATTAAATTTAAAAGAAAAAAATTTAAAAAAACTCGCTGGCAAAACACTTTATTAAATAATATGATATTCGACTTTTGCGTACATACGCATTGGGAACATTTATCATCCGCACACTCGTTTCGACAATTCGATTGATATATGCGCTCGCAGTAAGCAAATATAATACGCGAATTTTTCGAATCGTATGAAATATGTTTCTTTTTTTACCGTTTCGCTTTCTACGGCAAAGTTTACGATAGAAGCGATTCCTGTTCGAAGTTATCTCTCAATGGTTCCCTACTAGTCCTCCTCAGCAGATGTTCGAACAAGCTGTGGACAGAATTTAATCAATTCGGGATACAAAAGCCGCACCGCCATTCTTCTTTAGCGTCGGCCCTTCTGAGTTTTGTGTCCCGGAAATGGATTTTATTGGTTGATTGGATACTTGCGAAAATATGTCGACAATATTTTCGTTCAACGGCGCAACAATATGGGCTGTCGGAAAAGTCTCTGTATGAAGCTTATTTTCTTAAACACTTTCATGTTTATAAGAAATTTAATATACGACCGTTAGGAATTTGCGCTCGTTTTTCCATGTTTTTGTTTTTTCGTTGAATTCCTCGATGCGTGCTCGGCACAGAAGAATTCGTGCAATATTTAGTGTTGCGGTTTTCCTCAAAACAACGAGAAAATTCCCCGCTTTTTATATATTTTCGTGTTTCTAAATCGAGCGAGCTTTTAATTAAATCGAACTCTAGGTCTTATTAGCTCGAGTTTAATTTCAACGTCAATTATATACCGAGTTCGACGACAGCCTAGGGGGACCAGTCGAACGTCTACGTCATCGGAAAATTCGAATTTTGGAATTTAATTCGGAAATCCAGGCGTCAGATCCAAAACGACGTGTATTAAGCGACTTTATGGTGAATTTTTCGTTTTAATCTTCGTGTCGCGCAATTATAATACTACGGCTGTATTTTGCTACATTGTGAGCACGAAGACTTCAAATGTATATAAAAGGATTAATGAGCGGGATTAGTCTGTAAAGGTGCTACGATAATGACATCAATATTTTACGAAATTTCAGAGAAAATATAAATATTATGTTTCGATTTAATTTTTCATACTAAATTTTCATAGAAAATTTTCGCATAACTTGAAGTTGAGATGTTTTTGAAACAGACAAGAGGCATTTCGAACGTTTTCGGTGTTTCGAGCGAATTCTTGACTATCCAGATTGACAAGAACTGATCTAAAAATAAGGCGACGAACAACCCTCGGGGGGTAGGCGCTCTTATTAAATTGCTTGTCGAGTGGTTTGCGAAAACACTGCCGAAACACGTAAACAATATTCAAAGGCGCTCTCGATGCGAATGCCACTTAGGAATTACATTTAATATATTTGTATATATTTTATGGTACGTTTTATGATAAATGCGAAAACGCTGTTCACGCACAATACAATGGTGTGTCGTGTGCGTGTGTAATAAGCGCTATTTTATTATATGTTAGTGTGTGCGGTCTATTGAAATATGCGGATTATGTTTTTGGTGCTGTGTAAACAAGGTATTATATTAATTTGTGATTAATTCACATAGGTGAAAGTTATTCTATAAATAAGTATTCATTATTTTTTTTAATGGAATTGAAGACCGGAAAATGCATGTTTTGTTTATATTCTATTTTTTAAAACAAAAATAACAAAATTATCACACAGTTGCTAATTTTTTTCATAAGATTTTTAATGTTTCTTGGATTTTATGACTTATACTTAACATTCTATTTAGAGGTCCTACGCGTAAGGATCGGGGCTATTAAACCTCAAATTAGTAACTAGCTCGCTTTAATTAACCTTTTCAAATAATATTTATGGACTCGCCATACCTTAATCGCACTTTATAAGAGTTGTATGTGTCTATATTTTTCATCTTAATTTCTCAACGCATTCTTCATATTATATAAGTTTCGAACAAAAAAAAATTCTTCGACAGCAAGTATGAATTTAAATTAAGACACTCCGAGTTTTTGACTTATTACGCGTAGTTTGCGACCGAGTTTTAATATTTCCCCGTACACGGCCGCCAGTAGAATGTGCGAGCATTCTCCCGGCGACCCTCTTCTGAAAATTAATTAAAGTATCACGTAGCTTATATATAATATATATAACGTTTCTTTCAAACGACATCCAAGAATCCCGACGAACGAAACATCCAACACCGCCACGTCGCAGCTCCCATAATTCAGCCACGCGATCTCCGAAAACGTAATCTGATTAAAAATTTAATACGTTTCAGCCGAACGACAAGGCCCACAGTGCGCCATCGGAAAAATGAACCAAAACAAGCGGCTCGTTAGGCACGTTACCTACAATGTACCTCCACTGCGTGTTCGAATAGTTTGTTTGGCGCATTATTCGGTTATTATCCAGCCGATGCCTGCGCCGAACGACCCTCGCACCTCCGCGGAAACGACCCACCCACTGGACCACCCACCGGACCACCCACCTCTTCTACTATGGTCTATAGTTGCGGGCCGACTCTTTTATTATGGAGCGCGGTGGGTGGACCGCCAGCCGAACCTCCCCCGCATTTATGGCACCATCCATTTGCACTCACAATCCCATCGTTTGCAGGCTTGGACATCCATATTTTTGCTCTCACACCTATAGTCCGAAGATTTCCTTTGGCGGTGCGAGAATAAGGATTTATCACTTTCTATGTCCGGGTAGTGATTTTTCGCCGTGTCGTGATTCACTCGAGTTTTATTGTGTTTGGGAATGTAGATGTGATTCTGCGGACTGGAAGTAATTTTCATTTTTTTTTATTGAAAATTTTTGTTCAAAAGCTTTTTAATCATAGTTGAAATGTGTGAGTTTGAAAAAATATGTTATAGAAATACAGAGAAAATTCAGATTTTCTCATATTTCGTTTTGTTTATTCGTGTTCGAGTCCGTAATGCGAATTTACGTACGGTCGTAAATATATCGATGCTATAATCCTCTTTATGGGTATTTCACAAACGGGAGGTTTTTCTCTAAATGTGAAAAATTATATTTTAACTTAAACAAGAAATTTTCAAGGCCACCCAACTTTCAGCATGCGATAATTCTCGAGGGGCGAGTCGTTAAATTAATTCTAGTGTCTGTCCCATGCAGTTACCGCCAAATTAGCCTTCTTGGCACGAGCAAGAACTCCTCAGACTCTTCTCCTTTCTCGCATTAATAAAAGCTCGGAAATTATTATGGTTTCGCGGTAGTAAACTCACTTTCGCTAGTCACAAGAGCTTTGTGTGTGCGTTTCTTATACTATATTATTATATATTTTAAGTTAGTTAGTAGTTGAATATAAGTAGCTTTGAAGTAAAATATTATTAGTAGTTTCGGATTAAAGATTGATGATATTTTGATTTTACGAAATGTGAAAAATATATATTTTATATTGTTACGTTTAAATTGGCCCAGTTCGCTAACCGTCTGTTCCGTAATTCGGGCCATTGTATTCGACGAACGTTCGTCGCTCGCTGTGTAGACACTCGAAACGTCTTTTGTGTCAGTTTTCCGATAGATTGTAAATGTGTCACGAGTTAAAGGACGATTGGCGATTGTTTACTCGACAAATCGATTTTGTAACAGTTGCGGGAACCGTTTTGTGCAAGCTGATTAAGTCGAAAAGTTTTGATCGTCGCCGCACCGTACTTAAATTTAGAAAATCGATCAATACACTAATGAGCCGAGTCTTTAGCTAAAAGTGTTTGTAGTGAAAATATATATTTCGTCGTTAGTATTCGAAAAGAAAAACATATACATATTTTCGTACTCTAACGATTCGATGACGGTACATTGTAAATATATTCCGTTTCGACGTTTTTACACGTATATTATCTGTTTTTCGATTTTGCGTTTTTACGATGAGTTTCATTTTATTTATCTTTGTTCCATTCACATCAATGCTCATGATTTTGATTAATGAGACTAAATAGGTGGTTCACCCCTTTTACTCCACACTTCAACGCTTCATAAAAGCTCTCCTATTCAATTGCGAAAATCGTTTCAATTATATCACCTCATCAGTGTCATATTAAAAACCGAGCATTGATCGCTTTGGTTCGTTTTTTATCAACTTTTTTCCATCGATACCACCTAATTTCCTACACGTTCGAACCCTTTCGAGTGGGCGCGTGTCTTAAATTTGACATCATCAAGTTTTCTCTATTTAAATGGTGTTTTCTTTATTTAAATGTTAGGAAATTGCTGCTAGGTTATGAAAAATGATAAATGACATTATTAAAAAAAAAAATTGATTTTAAAAACAAAACAACGCTTGTTTTAACAAAAACAAAAAATTTTATCGACCCATTAGTCAGAATCCATATTCTTATCCTTACAATCGTTGCAAGCCACTCCAACTGCAGAATGGTTCTTGCAAGTAAAGGACTGTTACCGGCAACATTTCATTGATGCTAAGGATCTTTTTTTTCTCCAGTGCACATGACCTATAAACATCGCGTTTTGGAGGGATTCTTACGGAAATTCCCAAATATCTATGAATAACAAAAACTCCCAAGCACACCCGGTACGTCTATAGGTCGGAGATACACTGACCTCGGATAGCTCGAATTTGGATGCTAGTGACTCAGTGGTCAAAGTGGGAGAAGCGATAATGCGTATTTGTCGCCAAATTTGCGACAGATTTTCCCACTTGAAGTTTAATCAAAGTCCCGGGTCATTTTTGCGCATTCTCCTCTGCGAAACACACGTCCGACCGTTCCGACGCGCAGTCGTAAATTCGCCCGTCCAATCGAGCAAATGCCGCACGATTCGCGCACACATTTCGCTGTGCCGGCCCCCGGACGGTTCCGCTCTCGGAAAACGTGAATAATTGAAACGATCGCCTCGGCTAAACGGCGGCTCGGGCACCGCCATTCGTCACACCTGCTACGGTTAGTTACCCGCGGTGACCCGCACTACCGAGGTGACTGATTCGGCGAAGGTAGCGTGTGTGTTGCATGGGACGTATGGGCTCTGAGCTGTGGCCTTTCGGTTCGATGGTGCGTTTGGGTGTTTCGGTGTTTTCGTTTCGATCGAATATTCAGCTGGGATGTATTTTTTATTCGTAGCGGGAAGCTCTGGGATAAATTTGAATGAGCGTATTTAATATGTTCAAATTGGATGATTTTTTTCACAAGGAACGGTTAGATGCGAAACGAAAGACAAATCCGCTTTGGCGAAATTAAAATTGGAAATGAGCGCATTAAAAGTTGGTTCTTTCGACGCGAAATAGATTCCCCTCCGAGGCATGAGCGTTCTCTGCGTAGGTATAATTTGAATAACTTTATTGCTCAGTTTAGAATATTTTAATTTCATCACGGCGTATTTTTAATGGGAATATAAAGAGAGTTCATTCCCTATTTTTGGAAATTGTGTATTTCGTTCGACCTCGCGTATTATTTTCGTGCGCCGGGCTTTTTTAAGGCGTCTCCAAATCCTTCCACTCTTTTTAGGGCCGTGGGTCGTTCTCGTTAAAAGTTTATTTCGACCCTGCAAAGCCTACGCGAGGGCTTTTCGGACGCGCTACTTCTTTTTTGTTGCGCTCCTCCATCGCGAAAACGCTACTTACTACTTCCAAAGCGTATTTCATAACAAACAATAATAAAAAAAATATCGCTTGTAAATTTTTCCTTACGAATTCGCGTATTTTTTACTTTTATGATGGACGTTTGTATAATTTTTCGACTGCGAATCGCGAGTCTCCCTTCGGTGGGGTCCGCGGAGCTTTTAAACGGACGAAATTTCCTTTTGTGTGCGTATATGCGGAAATTCGCTTCTCTTTCAGTATTCTACGTATTTTTTCTTCTTTTTTTGTATCGTCTTGAAAGATGATTGTCTCGATTGCGTGAAAACGATACTTTTTAAATGCGACTTTTTTGTTACCCTGCTGGTTTTTCCTTTTGAATTTCTGAGCAATTGTGCGTGCGAACTTAATTTGAATTAATGAAATATACCGATGATAAGACTTGAGTTTGCAGCGTTTTCTCTCGAAGAAAAGAAACTTTTTCCAGTTTTTTTTTATTTATTTAATTTAATTAAGTTTCACAAAGATAATTTATTCAATGCGTTCGAGTTATTCTAACCTTCATCTCTTGTCATTTGATGATACATTGACGAAATTTTCTAAGAAACTCTTTTCTCTTTGAAACAATTTATTATATTTTCACATAGAATATACAAAATATTTAAATAAAAAAAATTCACGAGCTGAATACGACGTTATCAAGCATCGCGAAAACTTCACGAGAAAAATTGCAAATGATTTTATAAAAGCTAAAACGATTCAACCTCGGTCAGATTAATGTGGAGCGCATTCGGGCCGAATTCGTCGGGAATTTTTCCTGTCGGGGCCCGTCAAAACGTCCCCCGCCCGTTCTCTAATTCGACGTGGCACGGTTAATGGGAAAAATACATCGAGCCATTACTACGTACGTGTATCTGGCTCGCGATACCACCCACATAAGCACAACAAGCAAGCCTAAACATTTCATAGCACGTCTCCGCTAATGGCCAGGCTGCAGAATGTACCGCACGCGGTATGTACCCCTCCCCTGTACGTAGGGTACGGCTTTTCGGTACATTCCAGTCCATTGTTCGTTGTGCTGGCGAGTGTGGTACACGACCGCCGAGTCTTGTGAGACACGTGTGCAAAATATACCGGAATACGTCTGAGTATGTCCCGAGCTTAAGTATGTGCGAATAGTCGTCCCTAAATGCGAATTTTAGTCGCAGGAAATGACCCAATCGATCTATTTCCACCGCAGTTGACCTTTCCTTGGGCGTGTCGTTCGACCTTAGGAAATTTTCATTTATGAACTGATTCGATCGTTCCGATAACGTCCCTTTTAATTGAATATCATTTTCGGTATCTGTAGAAGAATGATTATACAGATAATTACTATTGGAGAGTGACGATTTATGCTAGTATATTATGGCTGATATAAAATCTAAAACTCTTGTATTATATATATGTTTAAATATTCAATTTTATAGTGTGAACTGCGTTTAAATTGAACGAAGATTTTCCTTGAAGTTAGCATATCTCGACATAAGATTTTCATTTCACTGCCTGATTTATTATCAAACGCGTTATAGTTGCGTTTGCGGTCTCTCATTGTTGGTAGCCAACTGAGGAGGAAATGATATACGACCACGCTGTCGGATGGTGTTGGTCACACAACACCTATCGATTGTCGAAACCCACCACCCTCATATCACAGTTCGTTCGAGTACCTCGAAACGCGTTTCCATACAGCTGTTAGTCCAAATAAATTTCGGGGCCCCTTTGCCGCCACTTCGTTATGTAAATAACGCGGTCCCGCTGACGACCGTCGAGTGTTTCCCATTTTATTTTTGTAAATAGTAATCATTTAACGCGTATAGGAGTTATGGATTTCGCTCGAAGGCATTCCGAGGGGATATTCGATTCAGTAAACTTTGTGAAAATTCTTCTTCGACGTGGCGATTTTCCGCGACGATATTGCTTTTATCAGTATTTAATTAAAATCCATTTCTTGCAGATCATTTGATTCTTCGTTCTTTGCGAAACTTTGTTTTCGAATCCGACTCTAATCTGCTGAATGAGATCGTCATTCGCTGTTTTTTTTTCTCCATCGGTTTTCAATCTGAATTAATACGTTTCATTAGATATATGATTTAACATCCTTTATTATAAGTGTAGTATAATATTTATTGATTGAATTTTTACTCACTAAAGTTAAAATTGAATCAACATATTGTAGTTTTATAATTTTTATTTTTAACTATGCACGTTTTGTAGATTGTGTATTTTCCGTAACATACAATATTTTCAGCAGTTTAATATTTGAAAATATATTTCTTTTATATTATATTTCGATAAAGTCAATTTTGAAAGGCATCGTATGTTAGCGGTGAAAAGTTGACGTTTTTATCTGATAGCTAGGTGTTCCGCGTTTTTGGTGAAAGCTTGAAGATCGCAACTTCCAAACTTGATCAGTGCTTTTGGTTCGCATTGTTATACGTATCCACTGGGTAAACCCTCATTCTTCTGCTCTGAGATTTCTTATCATTCTTTTCTCTCCTTTTTTATCTACTTGGTATTCCAGGGTTGTGACCTCCGTCGGGAACCAAGCCCAGTCGCTCCTAAATAGAGGCTCGCGACTTAAGACCCTTGTTTTGAAAGTGAATTGTTTGCATGATTTCTAAAATGCGGGTTGATCCATGGATTGAAATTTATTTGAAAATTGCTCCTGGGTGCTACATTTTATTTACACTTTCGACTTGTAGATCTTTTTGAGAAGCACTGCCCGAAGGGACGTAGGCGAATTGAATTTTATGCTGGAAAGGATTTGAACTCCCCGCTCACGGATTCGGATTTATTTGTTGTCTTTGGACGTTGTCATAATGAAAAATAAATTTGTGCTTAGGGAGTGGCTCCCGAATTACCTTTTTTTTTGCCCGAAAGCAATTTTGTGTTATGTTGTATATTTGTGCCGTTGCGGAAATGCGTATTATTGAATTGCACGCATTGAATAATAATGTTGTTTTTATGAATGGATCGTTTGGTGACCCTAGGGTTTACTACCCCTCCCTCGTCAAAGCGAAATTCTCAAAACGGTTTATGTTAAAGTTCGTGTATTGTTATTTTCATATGCAATATCACGAAAAAAAAAAAAAATTCGCGCCTTTGTATGAGCAGTCCCTTTTATAGGCATTTAATGTATTTGAGTCCCTTTTGATGTCACAGAAAATCGAAAAAAAACCGCATGTTTTTTACCTTCGGCGACACGCATTAACATTGACGAGGTCCTTTGACGGGACTGACACAAATTGAAAAATACTCACGAGTAGACCCCTTCTAATTTAATTTGGATAATGGTAGGGTTGTGAACACTGCAAAGCACATTTTTACATAACCATAGTTACAAAATTGCAATTCGTAATATAAAACCAGATGTTATCGATATCATTGAAACAGTTGTTTTTTTTTCAACACATGTAAATATTTATATACCGTTGATACATAGAGCAGGATTTATCTATTGTATTTTTAAAAAATATCATTGAATATATTTTTTTATTTACAGATTCAGCATCAAGTTCTTCATATGGTCGTGGACAGAGGTGGGCCGGCGCCCCCGTGCGGCTGAG
This sequence comes from Hydropsyche betteni, assembly GCA_028571205.2. Taxonomy (NCBI): domain Eukaryota; kingdom Metazoa; phylum Arthropoda; class Insecta; order Trichoptera; family Hydropsychidae; genus Hydropsyche; species Hydropsyche betteni. The sequence continues at coordinate 4,962,606 of JAOXNN020000055.1, read as the reverse complement.
CCCTTCTTCCAACGTACCGCCGGCAGCCCTTCTAGCATCATTCGACAAGACGGTCCTTCAGGTAAAATAGCCAAGTTTATCGCACATCCTTGATTTATCGTCCGCATATCTCGCGGCCCTCCGGACAAATCACTCGTCCCTCAATCGGACCGAGAATTCCGCCCACCGCCATATATCCCCGAAGAGAAATGCCCCTCGTTTACGCGCCCGTCTCGGGTTCGACGCGGATCGGATTTTTCCATCCACATGTACACGCTTTCTTCTCGTGTTTGCTTTATTTTTTTTTGTATATATATATATATATATGTGTGTTTTTTTTTTTAATATAATTTTTGCGCTTTCGCGGAGTAATCTGGCTGAGTTTGCTTTTCGTGCGGTGCGCCCGTTCTCTCGTTACGGCGCATCTCTCTTTTCTGTTTTTCGTATTCGAATGGTTTTTGTGCGGAAAAACTGGCGAGAAAAGAGACGTCGAGCGAGTTTTCCCACGCGAAATTTGACGTCTTCTGCGTAACGTCGGTTCTTTTCGAAGTTTCGCACCGAGAGATTATATTTCTTACGTCTTCCATGCAAAATGTCAAAGGAAGATTTGGTACTGCTAGGTTTGAGGTTGAACTGAATTTTGTTTTTCTAACCCAACCTAACCTAAATTAATTTAACACCTAAGAGCACCTGTTAGCTAGGAGTTAGGTTAGGTTAAGAAAAAAAAAAACAGTTCAACCTCAAACCTAGCCGCATCGAAGATTTTCCATATCGTAATCATTATAATATTCAAAAAAAATAACTACATATTTATTTTATATATGTTTTTTTTTGATTAAAAATAAAATTACATCAAATTTCGACTGTTGACATGTTCTGACGATGTTTTGAAGAAATTATTCTTATATATACGTTTGGAGACAATCCATCGTGTCGGATCGGGGACACGGAGGTGGGAATGTAATGTTTTATGTATGTGTACGGGACGTGAGCAGAAGGTGACTCGTTTGTGCACAAGACAAGAATGTTATTAGGGAATTCTTCGGTTCGGTATGTACTCGTCCTTATTCCTCGCCTTGGCGTACTCGCGCGACCCTTGCGGCGCACATCGCACGCATAACGGCCATATTTCGATTCGTACGTTGTCTTACGCAGGTGACATTCGAAGGGTTAAAAGGCGTCCACCCCCGCCTTCGCCTGCTTGTCGAGAGTTGGCCCTTTGTGCGTGGCTCGCGCTGAACTCCCGCGAAAAACTGCTTTGATCTTGTTTCCGAAACAGCCTCTTCGCAGCCTAATTAGTGGTAATTGCTGTCCGAGGGGGGTCAGACGGGACGGTAATCAGCGGCGTGGAGAATAGTTTCATATTTAATTTCGCGCAATAAAGTTCACGAGGAATTAATCTCTTTGTACGCGCCGGACGCTTTGATGTTTCGTTTGGCAAATTTGCCTTTTGATTGGTCTTTTGTGAATTGTGTTCAGCTTTTTAATTTGGAGGCGAATGTGGTTGAAAAATATAAGCTTATAATAGATCGTGATTAAATAGTTTCTTTTATTTAATTTTTGTCTGTATTTTGAGACATTTTTCTTAATATGCATATGAAAAGGAGATGGTAATTTTAAAATGATTGATAGAATGATTTAATTGCAATGTTACGCAATCATATCAATCTATTGTCCACATCATATGTTGCTCAACTTCGAGATCAGCTGTTTGATAAAACGTAACTGTCGAAGTATAATAAATAATATTTACAGTTTTTTATACATTTGGTACAGGTTCGTTTAATGTACTGTTCATAAGAACGGCGTAACGATTTTCGAGTTTGAAACGAGACTGTATATTCCTAAAATTAAATTCATTTGAAAATTTAATGTTTTAGCTGTTGTTTTTAGGGCGTCGTAATAGTTTCCGTTTCTTCGTTCACGTATTGGTTATACTGAGTCGGGAGTAATTTTAACTACTTTTCAGTTTTATGTCACGTATATACGAGTTTATATTGATGTACGTTCACGAGGAAAAGCAATGAAATTCTCTTGTTCTGGTACTGAAGAACGACGTGTTCGTCGTATACGAATGAAATAAGATCGTTGAAGAAGAAAACGTTGAAATAATGTCACATTGTTGCAGTGAAAACGTTGTATGTGTCACTTTTATGTGCATTTTCGCATTTCTTATTTTATGTTGATTTTATCGCATTAAAATTGTTAAATTTACGTAAATATCTGATTAAAATTTATGATATGTGTTATTTACATCTGGAAAAAGTTGAACTAAAGTTTTCCGATGTGTTGATTGATCTTAATATTTTTGGTGTC
>JAOXNN020000055.1:4801907-4960211 GCA_028571205.2 Hydropsyche betteni | reverse complement strand
ATATGTGTTATTTACATCTGGAAAAAGTTGAACTAAAGTTTTCCGATGTGTTGATTGATCTTAATATTTTTGGTGTCTTTCACAAAAATCCACATATCAGAATTTCGTTATATCATAAAATTTATTTAGAATTTTAAATATATATTTTTAAAATAACTTTCACTGCATAAAAAATGTTTTGAAAGAAAATAAATATTGACGTGTACAAATATCTTTCGCAATACATATAGAGGCTAATGCCTCTATATACATTGTGAAAGAATGATTATTACGAAACTAGCGAAAAGCAGAATGTTCGTATTAATGGGGTTGTATTATTCGATATTGACATTTATACTATTCTTTTCCGGAATAAGCAAAATAAATGCGTTATTATATGTTCGTCATATTGAATCCGCTGATCGTATATTGCATAAAATATTCATTCAAATCCATTTTCTTGACGTTCGGATTATCAGAGAAATGGGAAAACTCAATTATTGAATATGTATAAGAAAACTGTACAGATCGGTCCAATATTACATTACGTATTATGGAAAATTAAAAATCTTTTTGAATTGATTCATCTCTTATTTTTCTACCTTTCCTTTTAACAGAAATTATACATTGTGATTTTCTGAAATTAGAATAATTATTTTTTTACTATCTATTTTTCATTGTTCATTTTAAAATATAAGCTTTCAAATATTAATTTCCTGATTAATCTATTTCTTAATCTATTTTTGGGATTGCGTGCACCCCTCTCCCATTACAAGTTTTCTACAGCGGCAATGTATTGAGAAACTTTTGCCGAGTTTGCGGCCCGTAGAAATGTAGCAAAAGTGCATTACCCGACGACCAATTATTTTGGCGAAGTTGGGGTGAAGTTTTTCTCCATTTGTTTTTAAAAGAACAACCCACCTTTCCCCCGTTCTGTGTGTATTTTTTCTTATACTTTATAGACCGCCTCATTATTTCTTTATTTTGATGCGGCGCAGTAGTTTTTCAAGTAACGACCGTCTGTGTTATTTAACGACCGAAAAACGTACTAAAATGGTTCGCACGCGAATTGAAAAACTATACATAGCTATAGAATAATTAAGATTATATGCTTCTGAATAGTTATACTTATTTTAATTGTTTGTTTGTTTATAGATTCGGGATTGGTTGACGCTGGTTGGAGAAGAAGACATGTTGCGTCAACAAACAGTTCTTGTTGGAGATGTCGACGATATTTTGCAACTACTCGATAAACAAAAGGTTCTTATATTGTATTTTTTTTTCTTTAATTTATTTTTAAAATGAGGGAAAGTATTTTTCGTTTTATTTGTGATGGAATTTCATTTGAAAACAGAAGCATCTATTGGCAAAATGAAAAATCATATATGCGAAACTTCGGACAATTCTACGTCTATGCGGAGCTTTCGTAAAAGCTTTCATTTTCCGCTTAGAGATGTCATTTTGAAGAATTTCCGATTTAAATTACTATAGTTTTTTTAAATTATTATACAATTTTTTCAACCTCGTATATTTATGTATGTGTATTTTTCGTATTTTTAATTGATTTTTTTATGTGTTTTTCAAAATTAATGTAGTTTTGTTTTTATTGAGACATAAAATGAAAATTTATTTTTTCCGTGCTCATTAAAACATCCTGTCGTTTTTGACGATCGATTGTCCTTCAGATTTGTCAAGAGGTCAACGTTTCTGAGTCTTTTGTCATATCGTTCATCGCTTTAAATATGTATGATCCAAAGCCTTTAAAAACACCCCATTGTCGATTCGCATCGTGCAATATTTATGACAAATTTCAAAAGCAGCGATTGAAACTTTTTATGTTTTGATTCTCGTTGTTAATTTTACATTAAAACGTTCTCAAAATATTTTAACGTGAACGTTTCGGTAACGTTGTTTTATTCATTGGAAAAAGCATTTTCTTCTAGCAACCGTCTGTAGAAAACTCAATAGTTGCCCGAGATTCTCGTCTCTAACAAAAACGCAAAAAAGCAATACTGAACCGCAAGACGAACGGGAAAAAAGAAAATCAACAACGCTGAACATCTTTCCTACTCCGGTTTTCGATTCAACTTTTCTTAATAGAGGATTGTACGTTGGTTCCGTGTTGTAAATCCTGGGACATTGTCAACCTTTATGGGTTATGAAGGAAGCTCTCAACCTTTTTTAAGTGTTTGCTTCGCTTGTGAATAGTCTAGATATCTATTCAATTAAAATTTATGATTTCTCTTTTTTTATATTCATATCATATTTCTCCAATAAAATTTATAATTCACTATCGAATAAAAATATAATAATATTTCTAATGTTGTTAATACACGTTATTTTACATTCCGTCAATATTTTAATTGTTTTTTGTATCAATAAAATAAGTTAAGAAAACATATGTGTGAATATTTTAACATTTTGGATTTGTGCTTGCATTTCAATCTCGTCACACAATGCCCAACAGAAATACGTCGTGTCTCATACACCATCATCTAGTGTTTGATTAAACACCTATCTCTTTGTTGCCATTGAGCTCGGTTCCATTTCCGTTTCTATACTTTGCTCAAACCTGATGAAAGGGTGGCTTCAGTAGACGCTACCTTTAATCAGCACGCGGAAAGACAGCATTTCTATCCAAAATCATTCGCACGCACGTATCGCGATACCCACAACAGTTTGACTATACGTCAATTGCAAGAAACAATTACCAGTCAGCAATCCATCATTTTGATTGGCAACTCTTAATAAGCGTACGGCTAGATTCGTGTATACGTACAGTGATTTGACTTAATTCATCAGGTGCTTTGTTTTATTTTTTGCCCATCTTGTTTGGGTTCAGTATTTGGGAGAAAAGCCTGTAAGCTCGTTCGTATCGTTTTTCGTTAGCGCCTTATTTCTAACGGGAAAATCTTTTTTTTCTGTGTGTCGTCGTTCTCGAAATGTGCCGAGATTCAAGTCACCTTCCGTAGTAAATCTGCTAAGGGTGGAAACGTAATTAGTGGCGCCGAGATAATTGGCTAATTCTGACGGAGACGTTTGGCATTTTATTCGTCTGATTCACCAAAAAGACAATATAATCAATCGCAAAATAAAATAAATTTCGAATTGAAAGATTTATCTTTTTTAAATTTTAGTACAAATTGTAAAATTGAAGTGTTTTGCGTATCGATACAAGTCATATTCACATCTTTGCGGATTTGACTAATCTCGTCAAATTTTAACAATGTTAATCTCTCGAACATTGAATGCGGATCGAACGAGCCGGATTAAGACATGTTTGACGCACGAATTATCGTTCTGTTCGATACACGCATGCGGTTATCGGAAACGTCACGCGTAATGTGATGCGGGTCCACCACGCACGCGAACTAGTCGATATTGCGCGCGAATACGCTCCTTCGAAGCGATTTTCCCCACTTTTTATTATTTTATTTAGCAATAATATGTATTACGAGAGGCTCGAAGGCTTTTTCATTTTTCGATTTTCGTATCGTTGCGAATAAAAGGCTCGCACAGTTGTAATACACGCCGCTCGCCTTTCGTCCTCTATTGATCTACTAACGGCAAACGGGACTCGCACGAGCGAGGATCTCGCATGCCGAACACGTATCAAAGTCATCCATGTCTTCCCTTTATGCTGCGGGGCGGCTAGGTCTCCTTTTCAGTATCTTGCTGCCGTTCCCAAGATTTTTTCTGATTAAGCCTTTGGCCGGGATATTGCGCCCGTTCTTCACTTCCGTCTCCTATAAATTTTATTTCAATATATCGGAGCATTTTTCTCTTCTATCGCTGAGGCAAAATATTCGGTTCCACCCTTTCAGTTTTACGATTTGTAGAGATTTTTCGGTGCGAGTGATTTTCGGTAATAGCTTCTTTCGTAACGTGTCTCTGTAATAAATATTGTATAATATGTAGGTCCGTTTTGGTACTTCGGACGCGAGCGTTTTACGTATGAGATGCTTAGAAGCTGGACGGAATAATTCGAAAATCGGAAATATGAAGATTATTTTTTCAATTTTTTTTACTATAATATAACATTTCAAAAATTTATTAGATAAAATCGACGGCTTCTAACCTCTATCTTGAAGCTGTAATTGGCACGAAAGTCAAAATATGACTGAATTTGTGTTTGTCATTTTTTTGGTGGTATCTGGACTAGTTGGTTCTATTTTGAGCTGTAAGAAAAATCATCAAAATTCATAACAAGGTTGCTGTAGGAATAATACACGTACGTAGTATTTTATTTAAAATAGATATTGAAAAAAGTTTGTCATAAGCACGTTTAGGGCTTACGTATCTTCACCACGGATCGTTTATAAAATATAAACAAACGTAATCCGCGATGATGGATTAACACGCAAGAGAATTTGAATATGAAGTCCTCGGTTATAACGCACCGTTGTAATCCCGTTTCTGGGGAATCTGAGGAATTCCTCGCGAGGATTACCATTACTGCGGGATTTCGTCACGTCCACGTTCGCTTTTGTTTCGTCGAGTGTTTTGTCGAGTGTATTGAGACGTGCCCGACGCGCTTTCCTGTCTCTCTCTCATATCTCAATATTAATATCATGTATGAGAATAAATTGTATTCAATATTTTTCGAATGATAAAATTTTATTCAATTTCTATGTGAATTATTGAAAATATTCGCATCTCATTCATATAATCTATGTGATTCTTTTCATAAAAGAATTTCTACTTGTTTCTTGATGTATTTTTCAAGATGTAAACTTTATTTTTTACTGTTACATAATTTGAACAATCATTCATTTTGTTCCTGACATCTATGAATGCAATTTCAAAATACCTTCTCGTTTGTCTGAAACTCCAACTCGAGTATTTTAATATGACTTTATGGATAGACGAAAATTTCTTTAGCATAATTGAATACGACGTCGTCTCTTAATCGGCAATTTCGCAAAGGGCTAAAGTATGTGCAATTAAGACCGGGAGATTTATGTAGCTTCGGGACCCGATCCTAATTTACGTGTTGATGCCTCCTATTCTACCATCCAGAATTTTCTTAGCACCCTCGACAATGGTAGTTGAAAACGGCTTTTCACGTTAACGTCGTTAATTTCGAATGGGTTTCTTTTAGGTGAAAAAAAAAACTCTCGTTCGTACCGTCTTCGTTGACGCTCTTTTTTCCTTTTTACTTATACTTGCTTTTCTTCGAGAGCAAATATTTACCCGTGTAAATATGGACGTGAACTCCACCTGTGTGTATTGCGTATACAAGAAATGTGTATATATAATACAAGTGAAAAATTCTATAGAGAATAATGCACAGGCTTAAGTGCTGTTTCATTGTGCAAAAACTCCTTTTTTACGTCCGCTTCGGTGTAAAATTTAACTGACGCTCGTTTCTCGTCTGGATACATCTAGTATAAAAAAGTCTTTTGATGTGTATCGCTTCGCATTATATACGAGGATATATATTTTTTTATTTTCTCTTTAGCGTCACCGTTTTGCGATGAAAGTTTGACGAAGTGGATTCATTTCGTCGCGGGAAATTGACGAGTCACCGTTACTGGCCTCCACGTAAAGTAACCGTTGACGGGTGGAAAATTTTTCGAATGCCTGACCTTTTTTGCGGTCGATTTTTTTACAGACTCATTTTAAATCTAGTCGACGTCGCTTTGTATATTTTACACGTTTTCATATTATTATTATTATTTTTAAGGCAAACTTATATGTTGGATATTTTCAAATAAATTGAAGTTTATTATCTTTATTATTTAAGAGAAAGCTTCTTAAAAAAAAATAAATTCGTTCGCATTTTATGATAATAATTATAAAGGTTTTTATACATAAATGTTGGACATATATTATTACATAAGCCAAGCTTTTCTTATTTTTTATTTTTGCCTTATTATTTAATATTCGTTTGTTAACTACCCTCATATCTATTAAATCGTTTCCTCGAGCTCTTCCTCTCATTCAACTCTGACCCATCATTGGCCACCGCGCACACGCATCGGAAGTCTTTTCGTAAGGCGTCCGTGTCAAAACTTGTCCATCGCCAGGTCGGCTTTAGGACCTGAGTTTCCTCCTTCGAACCCACTCCCCTTCCACCTTTTGCAGATACCATTTTGGCCCTTTTCCACCCGTCCACGACGACGGAGGCCCTCCGGAACGTGCTGCCACCTTGGACCACCCACCGCCACCCACTTTCCCTATACCGCCGCACACCCTGCGTTCCTCGACCCTCGATCCTCTTTCCCTTGCCACCGAATTTCCCCTCCTTCGTCCCGCTTCGTCCCGCACCCGGCGAAAAGCGGTGAAAGCCTCCAAAGTTAGGTTAGGTTTGTATCTAGTCTCGCACGAAGAGGTCGATAGACGCACGGCGCGCTCTCTCCGCACACACCTACGGTGTGAATTTTTAATCGATTTTCGTTTAAATAAATATAAATAATGTAAGTCCAGTGTATGTAACGCTTTTGTGATGGAGATACGAAAATTTGCTTTTTGTGTATGTGCTTCACGCTTTGTATACGTGCGAACTGTTGAAGCTTATCAGAGTGTTTATTTTCTTTTCGTTATGTAATGCAGATTTTTTTTTCGTACTAAATACGTATTGTACAATACTGTATGAGCTTAATTAATAAAATGCTTTTTATAATGTAGAAACGTGTTTTAATTTGTGAATTGCATGCATCACACGATGTGTGTGCGCGATGTATGTATGAATCCTTACAAGTTGTACTTACAATGGGAGTCCACGTGGTCTTGTGTAGTAAACGTCGTATTTCGCTTTCGCTCGTCAGATTTAATTCCATGCTTATGTATTCAGTCTACGTTCTTCATATCTATACTTGTGCTTTTGTTTTCGAAAAATGCTTGATTCGATTCAGAATATCGAAATCGGATTTGCGTTTTGTCTATCTGTTTCACGAGAACGGAGGGTGATAATAATCAATAACTGATTTGGGAACATTCGAAACTCAATTAACGATGCGTTCGACAAAAACAAAGGGTTTTTTTATTTTTGAATAATTCATTCAGACATTTCCACTCGTATCGAAAGCTTTAAATTCGCCATTTTGTAGTGGGATTTTTCGATTCAAATTCACGCTGACACTTACTCAATCATAAGAGTGTGCGTAATGTTTCCAACGAAACATTTTATATCGAATTGTTTCGCTTAGTTTACGAAGGTATTTTGTTTGAAATATGAATCTAACGAGATAACTTTAACCTTTAATAATTCAACATGTAAAAGTCACGAAGAAAATGCAATAATTTCTCAAGAAAAGTTTCCCATTTGCGCACGGTAATGTTTCCTGGCTGAAACGTAAAACGTATTCCCGGAATCGTTTATCAGATGTCAGGAACAATATAATGCGGATATAACTAGGGAAATTGCACAGTCGATCACGGATAAATGTCGAGGTACACAGTAATGATCGATTGCGTCAAAACCGCACCTTTGGATTCAATAAGGGAGAAGGGCAGCACGCGATCGCGATATCAAAGATCTTTGCCTAATAGATGGTTGACATTGTATAGAAAATTGAAATTTGACCGTGTATACGTAAACTCAGTGATGTATAGTGGCGTATATGTTTGAGTTTTGTGTTTAGTTTGATAATTTATCTGAATTATTGCGGAGATAGCGTAATTAATTAAATCCCCATCTCTCCCGCGTCAGACCCAGTTAGAAACTTTCCGAACGAATGCCCATTGTGGGTTCCATTTTGCTAAAATAAAAATATAAGTAAATCGATGATGGACGTGCCTTAATCGTATATAAATTTAAACAATCATTCCAAATATTGAAGTTCGACATTGTTTTAACAAAATAAAATTTACATTAAAAGTGAAAATTTCTTAAAACTAATTAAAATTTATATGCATATAGTCTAATGATTTCAGGTTTACTTATTCACCGAAAACTCTTTTTGCTCATAAAATAATTCACTCATTCGAAAATTACATTAAACTTCCCCCAGAACTCGATCGTTTGCATTGTCTCTCCCACAAAGGGTTTACTTCGCGTTTTTGCTCCGAGCCATGTAATCCTTCTAAGCGAGCAGAGGACGAAAAAAAGAGATCTTTCAAATCGCATCACCGTGAGGTCATCGGGGCGCCTTTTTTCCCTTGCCCCCACTATCGCCGCGGATTTTCCGGATTTTTTCGCGCTGTATTTTATTTTTCCCGTATACGTATTTTTTTCAGCGGGCTTAATGTTGCCCCGGGGACGCGTGTTTCGGTCGTTCGTAATCCGAGCCTCCCAGGATAATCTCGTCCTTTCGAGCATTGTGCGAGTCCATTCGTCCACGTCTCGCGGGCTTTCGACAAACACGATAAACACACTGCTTTTTATTCCGCATTTCGGCCGGAAGGATTTTCGTTAATTGACCGATTCGCGCGCAAGTTTCGCCCACCCTTTGGCGGTCATCAATCTCTCGTTTCGGCTCTAATTGTGCGCGCCGGGTCGAACTTTCAACTATGTCGTCGTCTAAATTGAAAATTGGCGGTCTTAGCGGGTGTTTGTCGACGATGGAGTGTGAAAATGAGGATAATAAAGGCGTCCGAGGACGGCGGCCGTCGTAATGGGAAACGAGCGGGTCGACACTGAAAATAAAAGCGGTTGCTTGATTTTTTTCGCCCTTGTGCGGCAAATGTTCGGAATTTAACTGAAAAAGTTGTCGAATTATTATATGGGATATGTCGGAAAGTTTGCGCTAAGTGGGGTCCCTTTGAACTTTTCCGAACGCGACGAAAGCGCGGTTGATTTTGAGATCGCTTATATGTGTTTGTCTGTTTTATTGCGGATATTTCGATCTATGCTCAACAACTTGTTCAATAATAATGGTTTTGATATCAATCTAATATTTATATATGACTTTTTTCATTCGAGAAAAATTTACTTTTGAAACTGCCATTCTTATTTATGTTTTTCTGACGAATCGTTACATCAAAGAACAAGCACCTAAACACAAGGGCTTTCATTAAATTGAACACGCTCATTTTTCGTAATAACTTTTCAGCGAGCGTATCAAACGAGCGGATAAGATGCGAAAAAAGATAGGGGAGCGTTTATATACCCACTTTAAAGGATGGAATTGCGATCGGGTCAATTTCACCGAGCTTTCAGCCCCGCGGCGACTCGGGGCATAAAACGCACGATTAACACACAAAAAAAACGTACTTCGGAAATAATCACGTTCGAACGCCGTTGACCGGAACGCGGTAATCACGACTAGCGTCGATTTCGACATTTTTTTTTTCAGTTAAACGCCAAGGCGGGCTTCGTGCGTACTCTGCAAGTAGGGTGGGTCGCGTTGTGTATTATTTAGTGCGGCAGTGACCGGTGAAAAATCCACGAGAATGAATCAAAAGGGCTGAAAAAGCGTCGGCGGCGGGCGCGATCAGCTGTTGCCCGCCCGTTTATTGATCTCGACGGAGAAAGTGAAACAGTGAGGGGCCCCGCTTGTAGGGGTGGTCAATTAGGGGGTCGGGGTCCTTTCCGGGATCTTTTTGGGTCGGATTTGTTTTTTTTCTCGAGATGGTTTTGGAATTTTTGTTTAGTGTTTGTAATTTTCGTTTGTTTTTTTATTTTATTTATTCGTGAACGTAAAGGGTTGCAAAATGTATAGTATATTTCGCATATTATATTTATGATTATCATACAATTATCGTACAGTCAACTGTTTCTTTTTCGCTATAAGAAAAAAGGTTGATTGTTTTGTTAAAAATTTTTCGAGACAGGGTGCTTATATAAGTTTTTTTTAATAAAGGTAAGGTGAAGGTCAATGTAAAAAAATATGAAAAATAATTATATGATAATTACCTTTATATAATTCTAATTGATTTGCTTAATTTTTTTAATTTAATCTGAAAAAACTATTTCTTGTATCATAAAATACTAGTATATAGGCCCGATGTTAATAAGATCGGCTGTGAGTGTAAAGTTTGAAGAAATATATTGATAACACAATATAATTTCAATTTTTTTTTAAATTATAATAAGTTTATACGCATAAAGACCATATTAGAATAAAATTATAGTTTATATTTAAAAAAAAAGGAGAAAAGCGTAAACCACTGGTAGTGCGGAGTTTTAATTGCTCGTTTAAGTACGGAGACGTTCAGACTGACCCGGGTTCAAATCCCGGCCGGGTGACTGCGATTTTTTAATTCGAAAAAATGATCGTATCGACGGGTCTATCATTTTAAAGTCGCGAGCGTCATCGAACAGACACACAGACGAACGAACGTAAACACAAATCCGCTATTATATATAGGGGATAAAATATTTCTAATACTTAAAAAAACTCAAAGAAATTAAAAAAAAAAATACTAAATTGAAGAATACAGTAAAAACGTGATTCTCGTGAAGATAAAACCAAATTTTACAATGCATCAAATTAAAATACACTTTTTCAAAACATAGAAATCGTATACAAAAATTAGTTGAACAACACCTGACAAGGGTTGTCCCCATCATCTATCCTTTTTCCGCTACCACGAATAGGTGCACGCCTCTTCCACACAAACGGGCTTCCCCTTAGCCTCGCGTCCTCCCTTTTCTCCTCCATTCACCCCTTACGATTCTACACACCCACACTCCCGTGGAAACTCCCCTTTTCCAGTTCGGGAACGAGAGGGATGCAGACCCCCCGCGTGACCCGCCCCTCGTCCATCGCCCGGCGAACCCATAGTATATAGTAATATTGAACTTGGGACCGAGCTCCGGGTGTAATGACACTTTGCATACGTTATCTTGGCCTTTTCAAGGATACGCCCGTCTCCTTTTAAAACCTTTCGCGTAACAATCCCTCTCTTCATCTGGAAACCTTCCCCGAGAGCTTCCGATTCTCCGATAGCAGTTAGCGTAACACTGGATGTTTATGGGGTCGGTGCGAGTGTTTGTTAATTAAGTATAGTGTTTTGTGTACTGCGACTATGTATTTTGAGTTTGTGAGTTAATTAGGCGATCGTTAAATTCACGTGTTGCCGACGATGATCGATCGTATACTGTTTCATAGCCGCCGATTGATATTGTTATATATATTCAATGGATCTATCTTATTGTTAGTAATAACATAATTATGTTCGTCCATTATTGTGATCATGCTATAAAGTTTATCGAAAATGGTATTCGGATTATATAGGTTTATCATGAATAAGAACAATACTATAGGTGGTATTGGTTGTATAATACTATGTCTATAGGTTTTTTTATTGATTTAATATAAATTTTCTAATGTATTATATTGTAAATATTTTTTTCAATATTTCAAATTTGAGTTATTATTGTGGTCTTATCGACGAAAAACGTTCTACTAAAGAAGGTAGTGTGTCTATCTCTCGATGATATCATGCTCGAGTAAGTTATTTTGCCAGTAATATAGACGTTTTGAAAAAGGGATAAATATAACATATATAATATTAGGAGCACTAAAAGGAAGAAGAAAAAAATTGTAGAAGTTGGAATGCCTGACTATCCTATTTCATTTCACTCTGTGCAGAGCCAAGAAGCGTAAAATTGACTCCTTCACTCTTTCGTGTTTCTTTGACGTTAGTAATATATTGGATATATGAAGCTTCTTCCTTGTAATATGGTTTTTATTTATATGAAAAATTAAAAAATATAAATATTTAATAGTGTCCGTAGTTTAAATTTGTCTAGTTAGAGATGAAGTGATCGTTGAAAGTTTTCATGCATGTTTGAAAATCTCAAACCTAAAAGCGAGGTTTCGCACCGCGCGCAGAATTCTGTACACGAAATTTAAATTAAATAACTTTTCTGTTGAGTCGACCGTAAAAATCAAAATCGTATAATTTATGAAAAGGCTCCGATGGCTCGTTAGATTAAATTCGGCGCAACTTTTCGGGGCGCGTGTCCGACTGGCAAGCTTTTCACCGCCATGTCATTCGTACAAAATTTATGAATTTCATTATTTCTACGACGTATTTCTTTTTTTTTATTTTTCGCGGTGCGTTTTGCGGAAAATGTCTGCAAACGTTGAATAAATTTATTATCGAGAGAATATTTCAGTTTTCTTCCTGGAAAATTTCGACTTGTTGATTGATTGATTATAAAGTTGAATATTGTGTATTTAATATTTTTGCTATAATCGTTGTTTCACTTTTTAATTAATTCTCTAGTTTATTATGCGGTATAGTATAAAAGGGTTATTATAAAATTTTATTGTACTTTTGTAGAAATTGTTTTCTGTTATCTTTTACGTTTAGGGCAGCACTGCAAAAGTTCGTAATGAACGTATATTTCACCGTGTGAACTTTTACAACTTTTAATTGCACTTCCGTTTTCATAATGCAAAATTATTAAGCGTTCTCTCCGTTTTAATACACCGCACGATTCGGATAACATATACACACATTTCAATTTGCATACTAAAAATTTGTTTTCACATCATAAATATGAAAATTGTCGCTGCCTTATGATGTTTGGCCTCATTTTAAAGGACAAAAATCATTTGCTTGATAATATAATAATAATAATAATAATAATATTGGTGATAATATTATATTGTAATTTGTAATAAGCACTCATATATCAAACATCGACAAAGTTCGGTTAGTACAATATGATATTACTTGTGAGTTTATCAGTTTGGATGGAATTTATATATCTCAGGCGAAAGTTGCGTTTTCATTCGAAGCGAAAACTTTATTTATCACGAAACGTAACCTCTCCATGAAAAGTACGGTAAGAGCGGAGATATATGTTACACCTCACATATTGTGGTCACAGACCAAGTTGAGTTAAGTTTCCTTTATATGGGATTGTATACGGATTGTACTTCGGGCCGAATTTTGTCTTTGAGTTTTGGAAAATAAACGACCAAGTTGATCGTTAACCAAATCCCCACCAAAAGATAACCTGTCGCTCTATTTCGAAAACTCTCATTTTGATATTAACTTTTTATCTCCCATATCTCTATTAATTTCTGCTAAAATATTTTATTTATTTTATGTTTTTTATTTATTTTCCAGAACGTTTTGCGTGAATTAGAACAGAAGAAACCGCAATTGGACGAGCTCGTTCATACGGCTGAAAATTTAAAAGGGGCCGACAATCGGCAACAGTTGCATGGAAAGGGTGAGTTTTTTTACACTTGAAGCTATTGATTTTTTTTACTATCGACTTTAAATCGACGATCGTTATACTTTTTCATCGAAATTATATTTTATGAAAATACTTATGCTTAGTTTCAACGAATTACTAGTTTTCTACACAGCGCATGTATCTGATTCGTAATACATTTTATATTGAAATATATTTATATTTCTATTATTTGTATGTTTTTTTACAATTTTCGAAGCACTAAAATGCATATATTATCTTTATTTAACAGTGTGAAGTGAAATCATTTCAAAATTATATCGGTTCAAAGTGGGTTGATTTATTTTTTACAGCAATTCTGATTGCCCATTTTATCGTTCGTAGCCGGGTCGTCGAACACAAAACAAGAGGTAAATTTTCCAGTTTTCGCGAAAAAAATTGTCCATCGGGAAAAGCGTGTAAAAAAGCCATTGGAGGTTCACGTAATGGCCGCCACTAATCAGTGACCATAAACAGCGAACACGAAACGTTTTATCTTCAGAAATGAAAGGGGGGAAACCCTCTGCGGAAATGAGAGCCTTACTTACTTACTTTCTGCGAACGAAAAAAAAAATATAGTCCAGTAACAAAAAAAGAGGAAAGCGGAAATAATACGAAACTGCGGATGAAAACCCGTCGTTATAGCGAGGGACGTTATTAAATATTGATCGCCTCACCTTTGCTTTTTTGCTTCAGCAGACTTCTACCAGCTGAGGAGGCTCATCTTCAGAATAATACCCATAGGCTTAGTTATAAATTCTGTTTGTCGTGTATTCCTTCTTGATATCTTCATTTTTATGGAGCGTCTTGTCGCCCATTGTTTTATATTTCTGATGCTTTTATTAGGGGAAACATGTTTTTGTTTTATTCAAATTTCGCGAAAGATAAAAAAATCACAGGTTGTACGCAAAATATTTCAGTATTGTGAATTCAATATTTTGCTCGGCGATCCTCTGAATTTTGAATGACTGTTGTCTCAACTTTTTTGTTCCGAACTGGGCTCGAACGTCCATTTTCGAATTGCCCAACTCTCGACTCGAGCGTTTCCAGTTCTAAAAGCATACTTTGGTAATTTAGTTGGGTCGTTTTCAGATTACCAATATTATACCTTTGACGATGATTACACCGCGATCGTGATATGAAAAGTTTTAATTGAACCCGCGATATAAATAATAATATAATAATGAAAAAATAATCGTATTATTGCCGCGCAGATGATTCGAATTGGAAGTATTTAACTGGCGCTAATTTGATTTAAATCTATGAAATAAAATTTCTTATATGATTTTATCGCCCGTCCATATCGTTTTTCATGTAAATTTTTCCGTTGCGAAATTTGAATATGAATTTCGTTTGAATAATAAGACAGGAATGTGTTGCGCTTTTCGTCTCGCGGTTAGAAATTTAATATTGCGCCGCGTTATATTATATATTCCAACAAAAATTTCATAATATAAATTTACATTGAAATATGTGATAAATTATTCCTTAATAACTGAAAAATTTATACTTTTTATTTTGAATAGTCTTTACTGCACGTATTCGGCCGATTTTCCGGAACCGACGTTGTATTTTCACTGTTGTAGTTTGTTGATTAGTTCCTGTTTATCAGTACATCAAAAATCCAATGTCCGTCGAACGCCAATCTCTTTGACCGGATATTGACTCGTTTCATGGATTGGCAGCGTTGTATATTTATTTTCTGTTATATCTATTTTTCACGGCTTTCACCTCAATGCACCCATTTTCCAGCGGTCGAAATGTATTGCCTAGGGTGAAACTCTCCATAAAAGCGGCGCACCGCTTTTACGAAGTGCGCAAAATAAATTCATGATTTTAAACATAAAAGTTTATTTTAGAAAGATTCAGGTTCTGTACCAATTGCATTATATATAAATCTGTAGATCATATACGTCAATATTATATTTTTTTAATGAAAAAGATTCGTGCGATTCGTGTTAAATTTGCCTGTTTCGAGATTGAACAATTTGTAAATTTTATATAAAATAGAACTTTGAATATTATGTTATCGTTACGGGATTTTTCTTTTGATATTATTTTAAATGTTTTTTATTTCAACGTTTTTATTTTATTTGAACGAGGCGTTCGGGACTCGAACTTTTGTACGTTTCTTACATATTAAATTATTTGCTCATTACGCTCTCAACCAAAAAGCTATATTAACCGCTTTCGATTCTCACGTTTAACGAGTCTCATAAGATTACATTAGCATAGCTTTGTATTTTTATTTTTCAACTCGCGCATACGAATACGAAAATTTTCACTCCTCCATTATATATGTATTATTATACATTTATTCATCAGATTTTTTTTTGCGTACGTTTCCGTAGATTTTGTTCTTCGCGATTTTCCATTATGTTTTGCTCGTTATCTTACAAAGTCCCTTTCGCTCAATTAAAATTATATCTTGTAAACGTGGAACTCGCCCCGCTCGAAATCAATTAGCAAAAACGTTCATGCGTGTTTTTTTTCCTTTGATCAAGAAATATCAAAAGAGCTTCCGATAGCCGCGAGAGACACGAAACGAACCTCGGTGAGTTTCTTCGAAACATTTACAATACCCAGAACGACTATGGTAAATCCTCGTCTATCCAAGCACCGCAAAATGTATTCCGATGCGATTTTTAAACGTCTAGAACTTTCGCGCACCTCTCTTCGGGCTACCTCGATCGGATCGGAGTTTGCCTAAACTAAACATTATTTGTGCGGGAGATGTTAGCTTTGCCAAAGGCACAAATTGGCCAATTAATAACGCAAACTGTGAAACGCTTTCGAGCATGAGCCGCCGAAATAGCGCCCGAGCGGCAGCGGCGGAATAAATTTGCATATATCGTTCGATGAAATCGAATTTATTTATATTTGCACAATACGCCTTGAGAGATAGACGGATACGTTTGTGCGTATGTCAGTGTAGAGCTCTTTGTGCCTACAAGTCGGCATTATACTTTTTAACGGTTAGACACCTGTCAGCGGCAATCCGCGTGCTCGCTTTTAAAAAACGTGAAAAAAGCGGGGAGTGTGTGCCGTGCGAGTAAAATTCTTTTCGTTTTCTCTGTGAAATTGAATTTTCAATTCTGACTCGTTGACAAAAATGTTTCTTCTAGTTAAAATTAACTGAAGTTTATTTTGAAATTTGAGATGTTTACCCGTGTCGTCAAATAAAAAAAAATTAAGTTTTTACGATCGCACTGATTATTAAAGTTAAGTGATGATCTTTTATAAGAAAAGTTTCGAGTTATTCACTTAACTCATATTCACTGATTGGAAGTCGCTTCAGTTGAAATAATTAATTGTAAATGAAAATTAGTAACGCTCCAAAGAAGTTTCGCTTCAAAAACTAGATTTTTTTCTCCACATACACATCTTTTACGTTTCTAGTAGTAAAACGTGCCAGACGTAAAAATTTATCTTTTGCACTCTGAGCGTAGAATAGAGTGGGTGCGAGCGTGTGAGTGCTTTGCGATTCCATTTAAATTTAATTCCAGATTCGTCTGTTCGGACGTTGCGGGTCTTGTTTGGTTTTCTTGGTCGTTTGCTCAAAGTTACTTCCACGATGCGAAACTAAACCCACTCATAGTGAGGCGGTATAGCATTTGATTTTCTACCGCATTACGTATTCATGCTATTTACAACGGAGTGTGTATGTAAATCTTGCGACGCACCAGATTTTCCAAATTTATTTACGCGATATACGTGTCCGTCGTATGTGCGGCCTCAGATGCTGCTTCCAGATACGTTTTCTCGTTTTAGATCCGATCCGATAGGATTTTTTTGCGCCTAGAAGAAATCTGTCGCGTATAGCTTTTAGAATTTTGTGTGCGTGAATAATTATCGATAAGCCCTTGTGTGAATAAATTGGCCGCAATTTCCTACATTGACGTGTTATTAAATATTGATTTCTCATTATGTTTAAGTGTATCTGTTGAGACTTTGTGGGGTTTCGTCTAACAATGAAGGTTAATGTAATTAATTTGTAATTTAATATTTAAATCGATAATAGGGATAAAATATTGTGCGATTTCGTCTAGTGTATATTAACTTGAGTATTATTCATCTTTCATGAGTATTATTGCATGTAACAGCCATCTTTAACATCATTCATCTATATATACATGTATATAAAAATGGATGTTTGTATATATATATTTGTTTGTTTGTTTGATGCCGTATCACTCCAACATCGTTCGACCGATCGTCATGAAAATTGGCATGTGTATGTATTTTTTTGTGGAGAAGGTTTCTAGCATCATTAAAATAGGGTGATCATATTTCCCAGAACTCAAAACGGGACGGTTCGCAAAAAAATGTTCCCCTACCTATATATAACAAATATTATTTGTCAAGGAGGTTTTTGTATCGTTAAAAAAGGGTGACCATATTTCTCAGAAACTAAAACGGGACTGTCCGAAAAAATTAAATTAAAAAAAATAATTTGATTTAAAATTTAAGTCCCGAGCAACGCCGGGTAGGGTAGGGCGGGGTTAAAAGGGCCGGGGGTAAAAAAACCAAAATTAATATCTCCGAAACCACAGAGATTTCAAGTACCGGTAAAAGAAGGGTTAAGGGTGAGGATAAGTATTGCAAGGCGCCCTGTGCCTCTGGAACGGTGTTTGTGCACGATGTCACGACTCAAAAAATACACGAAAGTAACATTTTTCAAATGTTTTGTTTTTGGTTTGAGAGTTACATGCCTCACGTTGCAAAGCTAGTTTCTTTCTATTTATATAGCTTATACTATAAAGTTTCACGTAGAATAATTGTTTTTTTAATATATATTATAGATTAGATTTTTCTATATAACTTTTCTATATTTTCTATATTTTTCTATTTTCTTTGGGGCTAAAAGGTCCACGTATGGCCCTTTGATTTTGCTTTTATCAACTAAAATCTACTTTTTATTCATATTGATTCTTTTTACCCCATCACCGGTTTTTTTTGCCCACTCGAGTCAACTTTCTAAATCTTCAATATCTGGTGAATAAACATGAACTAGTCATATTTTTTAGTGATTATGTGTAAATGAAAGTTTACGCTATTAATTGGTATTAGGATCTTTTCCGTGACCCTTATAATTAAATAGTTACGAAGCAATAATTGAAAATTGTCCCCTTCAGCCTCGCTAGTTGTTTATAAAATCTAAAATATTTATTTGGATTGAATGTATAAAACATTAACAGTTTTAAAAGTGTATATATTATTCAACACTACCTGTCGCATAGCTATCATCGAGATACGTTAATGCGCAACCAAAGTAACTAACTTTACACCATATCATTAAATATTCATGTAGATTTCTATACGCATTATATAATAAACCTCTCCAAGCTTCAACCAAAATTTACAAAATCTTATTAGTGTTACGGGTCGAACACAGTCATTAACATGCGAAACCGGGTATTTGTGCGAGCTTAGGTCTCGCTCTCGTATTCCATTTTTTATTCAAATCCTTTGTTGTTGCTTTTGTCGCCGATTAAACGATCGGCTTTGAAGCTCTGCCCGAGCTAAACGACCGAAATTCCTATTTTACAATTTTGTATTTTCGCGCTTTTTTTCTCCTTTTCCCGAAGCCAAACTCGATAGAGCAAAAGCGGCTTTGAAGGCAACAAAGCTTTAAAGCTGTCGTCGGCAACGCGCACCTGAGGGTACATTGTGTGTTAGCCCGATACGCGTTCACTACTTTGCAAACCTCCACCCATTTCTTCATACGAGGGATGCAGCATCGAAATACGCAATTTGAAACAATTCAACGCAATTTGAAACCATCCATAAAATAAACGCATATTCGCAACTTACCGATTATATCATCGAAAATGAAAAAAAAAAATTTATATATGAATCAATATTTTTTCGTGATTTATTCAAATATTGATTGTGAACTTTGGTTGTGCAACCCTATATTGTGTATTATGTTACTATATGCGTGTACGTTATAATAAACGGTCTGCGTTCGAACGCTCAAGGGGCTTAACCCCACTTTCTTCTGTTTGTGTTCGGCGCGAAATGAAAACGTCGAATTAAACGCTTACGCAGTCGTCGAGTGCAGATGTCGGTTCGGATTCGAATTGTTTTATAAGTTTTTGATTTCTGCAAAGGAATACGAGAGGAAAATGTTGCACTAGGTCTGTCGCTTAATAAAATCGGTCGCTCGTTTTCGGGGCCCTTTCGGTGTCGGAGTTTAATCATTAAAACTCGAAAGATATTTATCGTTGTTTGTTCAATGTAATATTTTGAATGTTTGAGGATTTATGTTATTTTCGTCAATGTTACGAAATTATACTAATTAATTACGACGGCCGTTTCTGAAGTTGGTGCTTTTCAAATTTTATTATAAAAGTTCTCGCATAACTCAACAAGACGTTTTTCGACGGTCATTTAAGATAATGTTTTTGTTAAATCGCATGATACTTATTTAATTTATAACACTTTGTGATTGTTTAAACGATATTAATAATTATATTTCAGGATAATATGTCAACTATTTTGGAACGTTTGTCATTTAGATAATGCGCGTTACAGTGTTCATTCAATTTCATACTGTACGAAAGGATTAATACGACATGCTTTAATCATTCCGCGTAATTATTATTGGACATTTGAAATACGGTTGAGCCGGATTCGCGCATTTCCTCAACATCGTCGGGAACTGAATTCATAATGAGAACAAATCCGTCTTCGAGGACTACATCATTACCCTTTTCATTCATAAGACAAACATTCATTCTGACGACGAATGCTTTGCGCCATTACCATTTTTCTTTTTATTCAAAACCTTTTTTTCCCCAATTTTATGTGAAAAAAGTTAAGATATTTTCAATGTTCGGAAAAATTATTGTCAATTACATTTACGTTTCGTGAAGTGCTAGTATTAGTTAGACTTTACTGTGTTACGGTGAAAGTTAATGTTTTTATATTGTGTTTTTCTTTAGAGCCTTTTCCAGGAAGATTTCGTTCGTCGTCTTTCATTTTCAGTATACGCACTCCATTCCTCGAACTAAATTATATTTTATCCGATGTCGTTTTGTACACACGAACAACGGCGTCGTACATTTCATGTCGTTTTTCGTCGTTCGCTTTTTTATTATTTTATTCGTCCATTATGCTCGGCATCCGAGTCACTAAGTAGCACAAAAACATCAAATAAATAAAAACGGCCTCCCTCAACGTTTATTGAATTTACCATTTGAAATTCCCACCTACTTTGCACAAACTATATTTTTATTTATATAACAGGGAAAACGGAATTATTATTTCGCGATTTTTATCGGTTTTGCGGTTATCATGGTTACGGAAGCCGGAAAAGACGCGAGAGTCGTCTGGGTGGGTAAAAATTATCCCAGCCACAGGCGAAAGCTGATAAAAAAAAAAATGAAACCGCGATGAACTTTTACGAAAGAAAACGAGTAATTGGAGTTATTGTGTTTTCGTGGAAATTCAATTTAACCGTTTTTTTTCTTCCTTTTAACATTCGTTTGTGTGAAAATGTTTTCACATTACTCGTACGATTTTCGCGAACCGAAGTAAAAAGTAATTTTTTCTTCTAATTGTATATTGTCCTTAGATACATATTATTGTCCTTAGATACATATTTTTATTTCATGAAGTGAAATCAATTTAAACATTTCCCGTTGGACGGTACATAATATCTGATAAGATTCGAAATTAAAATAGTTTCGTTCATTGTGTTCTTGAAACAATGGTTATTTTTTAATGGAATGAGTTTCAATGCGTTCGTTGATTATTTTATAAAATAAATACGCGTAATAAGCGGTAATTGCACTCGTATTAACCCCTTAAGTACGGTTCAGATACGAGATAATGAAAGTTTATGTTACGCTTTCTTTTTCGAAGAGCTTAATCGGCACTTTATAGGGATAACCACGGTCATTCTCTGTAATGAAATTTATATAAATTTTTACCCTCCAGTACCATATTTTATATTCAAAATACCCATTATATTTTTTTGATCGTGTAATTTTTTTAAATAATCTATTAATAATTTGAGGAATGTGAAGCTGATTTTTTTGTTATATTCATAGAACAATGTTATAATTTTGTTTTAGAAATCATTTTCGAGCGCGTATGTTCACTTATGCGTGGACTGCTCTTGGGAAATTTCAAACGATTTTCGCGGTTTTCTTCGCCTATTTCCCGTAGGAACAGATTTGATCGAACGAATTATGATGGAAAAAATATATGCGGACACTTTTTGACGTAACATCTTCACAGTATCCTATCGTTAAATTTTTTTTCATGTGTATAACTCTTTAGAAGAAAATTTTCTCCAGCATTATTTTATATTGACCTTGTTGTTTTGATATTTTGTTTAATACCTTGATGCTTATACTATTTTATGCTGTTTTGAACAAGTATCCGAAATGTTTGTGCTCGAAAAATTTTTCATTCGTTTTCACTTTATTCTGTCGTGACTATAAGAAAATTTTCGATTTTTCAGTATGTTTTTTTTTTAATTTTATGATTAAATATATATTTTTTACAATTGTTTCTTTAAGAATTTAATGTACATAAATATGTTAAAATAAAAGATGTTTTCTTTTTATGTTTCATAATAACTTTGTTACTCGCTCGATATTTTACATTTAAATCTAGTATTATATTTATATGTAATTATCACCTTAATGACAATCCGTGTTTCGTTCATTGAAACGGATTGAGTCTTTTGTACATAGAAATGTCTGAAACGTAGCCAACTACGGTGCTGAAAGGGAATTAAGAAGCGCCCTGTCGTGCTAATTGAGGTCGCTCAATAAAGACAGTTATGACTTGATTAAAGCTCTCTATTACAAAAGGATGTATACATTCTTACACAGCAACTACATGTAACTATATGAAATATATTTCAGGGTATATCAAAGTGTTTTAGGCGCTTCTCTCGTTTTCATACATCCCGTGGCCTAGGGATTTTACTCGGGTTCGTAGACGAACACCCATATTTAATCAACTCGTGCTTGTTCTCCAGTGCTTATAAAACCTTACGCTTTCGTCAATTATTAATAATTGTTTTGAAATCTGTATGAAAGGCGTCCCATGCCGACAACATTTGCGACTGCGGCAAAAACTTCTGCATTTCGCTAGCGCTTCTGAAGCAGTTTTCCGAACAACCATTTTTCGATCCGCACTCATGAGTTTTACATATGCTTTTCTCCTTAGAATTTTTTTTTTTCTGAAAGGAGCCCGTTTCCTTATTGTACGACGCGTAAAGTATCGATGTTCGTAAGTAAACGTGTGTTGTTAGTTCCCGCGAGATCGTCTCTCACGTCTGCCGTATTTTAGCGCCGAATTTTCCTGGAAGATTTTTCCTTCCTGCGTACTTGTACATATTCTTGTTATACATATGTAATAATGTAATATTTTACGCACGTCTTCGCTAATATTTCGTATTTTGCGTACGTTATACAGATGTAGAGATGTCTCTCGGGTGCGACTAGGATTCTCCATAGTGTCTAGCTTGTACGTTGAAAGCATTTTCCTTATTTTGAAACGTTATCGTTTTTCTTTTTCGAAGATAAATATTATAGTTTCATTTTTTTTCTAATGTTGCATTGTAAATTAATATAATTTTGAAAAACTTAGAATTTGTACAAAAAATATAATGATTCTAGAGTGTTGAATATTATTTCATAATAAGCTTATTTTTGTAATAATTTTATACATTACTTTTAATATAGGAAAAACGTAATTCGTTTTATCTTATCATCTGGGAAAATAGGTAATTAAATTTTGTCACATTCTTCTCTGTGCGCTCAGCACGATATATAATATAATATAATCGCTACGGTATTTTGATAATGTTAAAATTCGTTATGAGACAAATTAGTTTTAATAAACAAAATCGCGTAAAACATAAAACTTCAGCACCTCATTTTCAGTCACGTAGAGAACATTAACGTAAATGACGCTTTTTGCATGCAACAAAGTAAAAATAATAGCACGCATTAAATAATTTTCTGTGATTGAAAACTGGGCATAATGCCGATTGGATTTTTCAATTTCAAAAATTTTTATGGACAACAACGAACATCTGTTGCACTTCCGCCGACAACTGCAAACCGATTTATTTCCATTACACGCTACAAAACCGCGACTAGCATTATCCAATTAACATTTTCCCATTAATCGCTTTCGGTATGCGTCGGCCACTGCCGACCGTCCGATTTGCACGATTCCGAATTCCCAACATGTGCGGGAACGCATTTCCCGATAATTGCGTCGCATCGCAAATTTCCGTCAGATGCTATAATTCGTGAATCATCCGCTTCGGGTTGGCTCTTTGAGGCTTTTGATGCTGGTTGGTTTCGGATTGCAATTGCAAATTTATGCTTCTCCCGTGCATCTTGTGCAACAAACGGTCTTAAATTTCTATGAGCTTCAGAGTTTGTGTCCCGCTGTGGATTACATGCTTGTTGTTAAAGATTTGTGGTCTATTGTGAAGTATTAAATATATATATACAGGGTGTTTGGTAGAGTGATGCAAAGCCGTAAAGGGGTTATAGGTCATGTAATTTGGAGTATTTTAAAGTAAACATACCTCAGCCCAAAGTATTATAGTTTTCAAATTATTGTTATTTTTTCGATTTCTTAGAAAAAATTCAAAATCTCGCATTTGCGCACTAATGATTTCCAAATGAAGGGTAACATGGTAGACAAATCTTATTCTTTTGTTTGTTTGTTGTATATTTAATCCGAAAATATGAATAAAAATATTTGTATCAGCACAAAACTATGAAAAATACATGATTAGCTATCAAAAACTTGCTGAAGTAAAGGGAAACTAGTGATTTAAGATATTTCTTGTTTAAAAAAAAAAAACTAAACTCAAAGATTTCAAATATTTGTAAAAAAATCTCTGCTTAAAGTCCTTTCGATGATGTATCAAGTATGTAGATATTTAACCAAATTCAAAAACCTAGGGTGCGAAAACAAAACTGAAAGACGCACCAAGCAATTGCCTGGCTAGGCCATGGAATAAAGATATTATAAAGCTGAATTTTGGTATTTATTTTTTAAACAAAATATCAAACGTTGATATCGATTCGAGTTCAGCATAAAATTTTACGAGGGGTCGAAGGTCACCGAAAACAGTTTTTTTGTGAACACAGTAAACCCCCCTATAACGTCAAGATAGATTCCACGTTATAGGTGGTCAAGGTTTTTCCATTTTTATTTTTAGACATTTTTTACGTATCAACTACTTGCCTCAAATGCATTTGAAAAAAATTGAATGCATTTGAACGATATAGGGGGGTTTACTGCATCTCGTTAACCATCATTTTCACAGAAAAATATTTTTACTCAAATTTGTACCCAAAAAAATTCTCACAAAAGATACATAATGACATCGGACGGTTCGTCGCAACTATCCAACCCACAGACCACATATTTTATTCAAAAACCGCACAACAATCCAACAAAACATTTATGCAAGCTCGAAAAGTAGCGCCGCGCACAGCACAGGGGCGGGCCAGGATGCTGCATTGATGAATGAAATAAAAGGGCTTGCGGAAGCGGGTAGGCCCGTCTGCGGTGCCCGGGTGCACGGTCCGTAAATAAGGGGGCCCGGGCTGCGCCCCCTGCCCCCCTGTCAGCTGAGAGGGGCGCGGCAGGTGCCCCGCGCACTGCGCCGGCGCCCCCTGCACTTGCACCTGTCCGATGTACCGATGCACTGTTCGATCGTGACACGTTTAAGTGTCATGAGATTATTTGATGTCGTTTGTATTCGGGTTCGGATCGTCGATTTCGATATAGTCTCGTTTTTGCGTTTTGCGAAACCTCGCTTTTTATTGATGTGAAAAAATTTCATTATTAAGGTGTCGAATTAGAAAATTCGTTGCTCGGAAAAAATTGTAAAATCATTGCGAAAAAAGAGTATCGATTCGGAATGTGTTTTAAATTTTAGTATAGTATGTAGTGGATTAATATTCTACGTGCTATGAATTTATGAATGTAAACGAGGTATGTTCAGTGTTACCTAGCACTAGACTAGTTCGATAATGTTGGCTTGGATTGGGGTGCAAGTGTTACTTGGGATGAGTTCTCGGGTTTCAATATTTGATAGTTCACTTATCCATGTTTAGAGAGGTGTTTTGATACATTGGATTTTGTGTCGTAAATCGTTATTGATTTAAAAATTTGATTTTGAAAAGTGTATAATATTTATAATATTTCAAGTGTTGTGTATATTTGTACTCGTTGATAATGAAAATTTCTATTCTTGAATGTAAAAATTTGCTTTTGTAGTGGGCATATTTTATCTTATAACGATTGAGAAAAAATTATAACGAATGTCGGTTTTTTTTATTTATAAATAAAGCTGCCGATTTTGCGTATTTCATAATTCGACATGGCCAGTCTATTTTTGATCCGTTCTACTATTCGAAAGAAACTATTTTCGTGATCGCGTTTGTGAAAGCAACATATGCATTCGACATCATTTATAGAATCTTTTTTATGTGAGCGTGTTTGTCGTAAAGTTTAGCAAAAAACTTTTTTATTTCACAATTTTTTTATATTAAATTTATTCGAGTCTTTGAAGGGAGCAGGTTTTCTAATAAAATTAAATTGAATTTAGTGACTTGACACCCCACGGGATCGTTTTGCACCAGTCGTTATCTACCCTCGTAATGTATTTTGTCTTGAGTGCATCGAAGTGTCATTTTCTTATGATCTGGCGCTATAAATGCTTGTTGTGTCAGGTTCAGTAATTTATAGCTTTTCACCGAAACATTATACGCGAATTTTAAGGATTTCCTTGTTAAGTATTTGATTTAAGTTTGTAATTAAATGAAAATATACGGTTCAAAAGTTGATTGTACTAGAGAAGTTCAATCTCAAGTGGTTTTTCAATACATTTCCCGAGGGGAGTGTAAAGGAAAGAGGGAAGTCGTAGACTTTGCAACTGTATGTGTCACCCAGTATACCTTCGAATATATTACGTTACGATTTCTACTAGATTTGATTTTCAACATCTTTGTAAATTTGCGTATTTCAAATTTAAAATCGATTTACATCGTGAGTGGCTTTTTTTACTTAGCCTTCCCAATTATAATTTATAATATCATCAATATTATTGTTATAGTTTATGAACCGTTCAAAATTGGTTCAGTTAATTTTTGGATGTTTTCAGAATTCAATCAAAATAATATTATTTTTAAAAGGTTTATTCATTGTTTCATTTTTTGACGTATACAAACTCTTTCATTTATAATTCTAGAATACGTCGCTTAGTAATTTCAGACCATCTTAATTTATATTTTTAATTCAGTCAATTATGTTCAAAAATTTCTCTTTATCATATGATTGAAGGTAATTTTTAGGTTTTAATGTTAATGATCATTCCTTACTAAGTAGTAGCATATCCATTTATTAACCGCATCATTTGTCACCCAGTTTTGACATTAACGATCAGTGGTTTTCGGCGCATCTTAAAAATCTAAACCATTCAAATCTATTGACCTATATAGCCACCATCGTCCATGCATATAGTCACAGTCACCATTAATCTTATCAATAAAATATTATTTTCAATTCGATCATTAAAATAAAAAAAACGAAAAAAAAAAACCAAAGATCTACATCCGCGAAACGTACAAAAATCGCAATCAACCTTCGCCCCGCAAACGACAACAATACTATGCGCGCGCACCCGCGTAGCATCCCGGCTCGGAAAGCTCGTTTCCGAAAGCTCCGAGCATAATAGCAGAGCGTCGGGCGCAGTTGCCGGGCGTCGGCGTCGCCCGGTTTTCCGCCAAGCTCAGCTCTCAGTGGCCGCCGGCGTCCGCGCAGGGCGCACGCGTCGACAACGCCGAAAGCTCTCAACACTCCCACGCGCCAGACCGTCGGCAAGAAACGTCGGAAAAGGTCCTCCGGGGCCCGCGAAAGCCTGCCAGGTCGGCCCGCGTGCGCGGCGAGCTTTCCGCGTGCGCGATCGGCAAGTGCGCGTGTGTGCCGCGCGCCACGAGCTTTCCGCGTACGAGCTTTCCGCCGGCTCCGCGATTACCTCCCTCTTTGTTTTTGGTGCTTTTTTTGTATTAATTCCGATCGGAGAAGGCTACGTGGACGGTCGATTCGTCTCGTAATCGCGCACGGATCAATCCGTGCGAAATGTTGACGGGTTTAGTTTTGTGCTTTGTTTGATTTCGGTATACGCGGTGAATTAGTTTTTTTTTTAAATCCGTTTCGCCCGGTCGTTAAGGTCACGAAACGTCATAGATAGCGTTATTTATCGGTTTGTTTTGTTTTTTTGGGAGTTGGTTTGGAAAAATGTGTTGCGTTTTGTTTTCGTGTTTTACAAAATGTTTGT
The DNA here is from genome assembly GCA_028571205.2 of Hydropsyche betteni. NCBI lineage: Eukaryota > Metazoa > Arthropoda > Insecta > Trichoptera > Hydropsychidae > Hydropsyche > Hydropsyche betteni. The sequence continues at coordinate 4,932,813 of JAOXNN020000055.1, read as the reverse complement.
GTGCGGTGTTTTTCGGTCGGTTTTGAAGTAAATTTCGGTGCGGTTTCTTCGTGCGTATAATCCGAAACGGTTCAAAAGTATGATTCATGTAAAATTACTCATCGCGTATCAATAATTCATTTCGATGTGTTCGCGTTGTGTATTGAATAATTAAACGATTTTCGTAATTTCATTATCAAAGCGAAATCCTTCCGCAAAATTTTCATAGCTAAAAATTAATTCAGGTTCTTCATTAAAACGGTTGTATTACGCTTGTGTGTGAAGAGTGGACGGTAGCTTAATGCCGGTTTCCGTTCGAATTGTTTCTTTTTGTTTTCATTTTTTTAATGAAAAAAAAATATTTCAGATAGAAATACAATGCATATCTTATAAAAGACTGATATTATATTAGAGAAATATACTAAGTTTTACTACATAGAATAAAACATAGCATAGAAAACTGTTAAAATTGACTAGAGTGTTTGTTAAAAGAGGATCACGTGTGCGCACGTGTGTGTGCGAGCTTGTTTGTTCAGTGGACGTATTCCGCACGGTTCGGCGGGTTCCGGTTTCATCCCATCTCCCGACCGACTGTTAATTAAGATCGAACCTTCAAAGCCAACCGCTGAAGAGATCATCTCAGTACACGTCAACGCGCAAACTCATCGTTCGAGAATTAAGTCGCCTCGCCGTTAAAGCCTCAGGTAGCTCAGTTGCTACTTAAACGCAGACCTACACGGGAAATGCACCTTCAAATTTCAAAGTGTTAGCTTGAAACGATGGCGCAACTACCTCAACAGGGTTACGTGCCCAGCAAGATACAAGAGTTTAACAGGAGGGCTTCTCAAGAGTTGACCGGTTCGCCGCTTCAGCAGCAGACTGGTGGGTCACCGCGTAGAGGTGATAATCAAAATCAAAGCAAGGAAAATTCACCACAGAAGATGCAAAACGATCATGCTAATCCGAGCCCGCCTGTTGTTCATAAGCAGCAGAATTTGCAAGAGCATCAACAAAATCAACAGCATTCGCAACATCAACAAAACCAACAATATCAACAGCATCAGCAACATCAAAATCAACAACATCCGAATCAACATCCGAATCAACAACATCCGAATCAACAACAGCAACAACATCAACAGCAACATCAGCAACAACATCAACAGCAACATCAGCAACAACATCAAACAAACGGATCTGCTCAACAATATGCCAAAAGTCAATCATCAGCCGCAGCTGCAATGGCCGCTCAGGCACTCCAACAACATTATGGATCCCCGAGACCTACACATTTCGAAATGGGTCCCAGAGGATTAGAGTATTCTCCGCATCGAAATAACTACGGCCAAGAGTATTCTCCGCATAGAGGATCTCGTGAATATGGACCCCAACGATCTACTTCGATTCATGGACACGAATTGACATCTTCGCCTTTGAAAGGCCAAGAGATCTATCATCGTGGAATGCAACTTCACGGCCAATCTTCAATGAGCCGTATACCGCATGACGTTTTCATGAGACACGAATATTACCCTCATATGGGTCACACTGGATTTTCCCCGCCTAGACCTTCACGATTTTCATCTCAAGAATATTTGAATTCACCTCGGGGACAAGAAGCATATCCTGGCAGAATGATGGGAGAGTACGCAGGATCCAGAGCCCACGAGTATCGTCAGAGGAGGCGTTCTTCTCAAGATCTACAATCGATTGGGCACGAACCACCTATTCCAGGTATTGTTATACTTTCGCGTTGTTGAAAACGATTCAGTTTGTTTTCGAATTGAGCCGTCGGCTCCTTCAAGTGTTTATGCTTTAATAAATCAAATCGCGCGCGCAAGCACTCGAGAGGAGGCGCAAATATTTGAATTTTGAATAACGTCGTAAAATATAACGACGAACTGGGGGGTCTTAGTATCGAAACGAATTTTCCGATGGGTGTTATAAACCCTTTTTATGCATCGTTTTTGCCTTTAACATGCACGGCCCTGCACTCTCGAATGTAATAGGCCAATTTGCATATCACCGGGGTGCGATCGTTGATTTTCTACATTTACGCTCTCGTATGAGAACCTAAAACAGCACGCACATTTCCAAATATAATATATAAAAAAAAACTTATAAAGTGTACGCTCGGTATTTTGAAGAGATAATTTCATGAGTATTAGACACTTGTTGCTCGTTTGGATGAATCATTAAGCACATTATCGATATGTAAAGTTAATTATGAACTTAAACGGATTTACGATGTCGATGTTCTGGTTCGAATCGAACATTTCGCTTCTGTTTCGAATTAAATTGCGTTACGATACTATGTGTTTTTTTGGCGTTCAAGTTATTAGCCGACACGCCACTCTGCGGTCGAAAATACGAAAATGGCTGAGTAATAATGGCTTTCTTAGAATAAAACTTTAAATAATGAAATTCGTTTATATAAGGGGTGATTATTTAATAGCTTCGTACACGTATTTAAGATACAGCCTATAAGTTTCTCGATAATTTTTTCATGACGTTTCATACTTTTCGAATAAAAAATGTTTAAGGTCGTTGTTGATACGGTCGTTCGCTTATTGAAAGGGGTGTTTTATGTTTCCTGGAATTCTGTTAGTCATATTTTAGGGGTCTGAAAAAAATCATTCAAAACTTTCATAACTTTTTAACCTTATGAATACGCAATGCTTTGACTTAAACAAACACGAAAGTTGCTCAATTTGACATCTCTTTACCTTTTTCTTGTCTCGGAATTGTCAAAATTGTACGAAAAGACACAAACTACCGCCTTGATTTTTCGACATTTCCAGACGACGACCGTACGATAGATTTCGATGTCTTTTTATCCGGTCAAATCGAGTGAGACGAGCGTTATATGCCATTAGCTTTGGATCCCTCCCTTTTCTGTCTTTGCGATATCCTTTTTTTCGGCCTCTTGCAAGCTATTTTATTTCGTTTGAAAGCGGAGTGGTTTCCGTGCTTGTCCCTCGTCGTCCTGGAGCACCTCTCCGGGGATATCCTCGGCCTCATTCCCGTGGCCCAAGAGGGAATCTCGTATGATGTAATTAACCAAATTGCATAATTAAATGATCAGAGTGCGGTGCGCCTAGCCCACCATGGCCGCTCGTATTGCGTATATCAAGCGTCAAAATTCGCTCGGAAAATTGTATTTCGATGAACGAATTATCGCTCGGCGATTTCGATTCACTCGCCATATTTAGTTTTTTCGTGATAGGTGTTCTGATAGAGGGCAGTGCGTAGTTCTCTCGGGTGTCGTTTGGTTGTGATGGTTTTCTAAATAAAATGGGGTGAAGATGGAAAAAATCTAAACGTTCCTTTGAACGTTAGTGATCGTTTTTAAATGTATAGTAACATTCATTTGAAAAACATAACTTGATTTATTTTTAAATAAATTATTAATTATGGTAATAGTGATAATTACATTATTGAGAATCCATTTGAAGTTTATTAATTTTATTGCATGTATCTAACGATAAATCACCGACTTTACAGGTCCATAAATGAATCATTACTCTGATAGAACGGACTATAATTCGATCGTATTTCAAATTTAATTAAAACGGATTGCAGACGCGTTCTTGTTTTAAAAGTTCGCGTGAAGTTAACGTTTCTGAGTGCATCTTATTTTTATCGCTGCAGCTTTGAACGGACGACCGTTGCGCATAAATTTCACCGTTTAATGGTCAGATTATTTTAACTCACGTGCAGTTTGAACGAACAGAAACATATACACACATTTTCAGTGTCTCGATGTATGTGGTTTTCGTCGGTTGTGTTCGGTACGTTCATAAAGCTAGCATTGAAATTTTAGAGATCGTCAAGAGTTAGTGTGCGGAGCACCTGTTTGAATTGTGTTTTGATGCGCGTCGTTTCTAACTTTGTCAAGTTGTTTTTTGTTGTCGTTTCCAAATATTTGAGATATTTTTAACATGTTTCTTAAATGGATTAGTTTCCAGATGAAAGTCGGATGAAAATCATTTTTATCTTCTTCGGCTACCGGCTGAATATTCTATAATATTATACTTTTGTGTTATGGATTTCTTAAATTTATTTAAATATGTGTTATTTTCAAATAAGTAATATTAGTACCTTTCCAGGTATAAAAATATTGGTTTTTGGATGTTTTTATTCTATTATATTTTTTATGATCGCGATAACCGATTTCGTTTTCCATGCGAATTGTAAAAGTTATATGTATATATATTATTTTAATATTGGAAATTATCTCGGTTTTCTAAATATTAAAGTAGACATTGATATTTTTGCGGTTGAAAAAAGTGGGTTGGTTTATTGGAATAGAATCATTGCCGTATATTTTTAAATTTCACGATCGATAACTTTACCATGTATATATGTTTATGTGTGTTACATTAGAGTAGATGTTTGATCTTTCATTTTCAAATCATAAGTTTATCTGCTGTTTTTTATGATCTAAATAACATCTGTTGTTATTTTAAAAAAAATATTTATTTATTTATAAAAATTACAAAACTCACGAAACTAAATGCAAATTCGAAACGACAATATAATCTACGCTAGAGCAACGTACTAAACATCGAAAAAACGACAGTTTACAAATGCGTGCACGTGTGGACGTCCTCAGAGCAGCCACTAAGGGGCTCGAAGTCATCGTCGTCGAAAATTCTGCCCTTTTCGCAGGACTTTCCCTCGGATTTAGTACGTACAACAACAACAATACGTGAATGCCGAAAGGGTGTGTATTGTCGTGCCGGACAACATATATATCCGTTCACCCTCGTGCAGGGTAGCCCTCACGTCCGCAACCAAGTACGTGATTCATATTTACACGCGAGACCGCATTTTTTACAATTTCTATGCACTGGACTGCGGGCTTGTCGATGCGAAAGTCTTGTTTAGTGTTGAAATGCGTCGAACGTTTTTGTTACTCATGGTGCATTTAAGTAGTTTTTTTTTGCGTTTCATCAAGCTTGTTTCTTGATAACGTTTTCGATCTAAATCTAAACGAATCGGGTTGCATTTTTATTTATCACGTTGATATTTTCGCACACAATTCAGAAAACGGAACGTTGGTACAAGCCGCACATATTGACCGTGCCTCTGCAATTTTTCTGCCCACCCCGTAGACATGAATATTTAATTCTGTGTTTTCTACGCGAAAGCCTCGACGTCGTTTACGACGGCCTCAGTTTTCGTTACGATCTGCATAATGTCATATAACGTATTCTCGGTCGTTTAACGAGACGACACTTTGGCGACTCATGCGTGAAGGGCGTCGTCTCCTTTCATTTCCACAAGGGCGTTTTCGGCGACAAAGCGCTTCTCCTTCGCAGAATAGCAACAATTCGACTGCTATGTCCCTTTTTCTTGTTTTGGACGGTGTGTTGAACATCTCGTTTCCATTTTGCAGTCGTCGCTACGTTTTCGCCGTCCTCCATTTGCATGAGGTCGGGTTTTGCATTCGAGGTTCGTTGGGGTGCTCGGCGTTCGTTGTGTGTTCGATCGGTGAAAAATTTAGGTTTAGCATCTAAAAAAATGGTTGGGGTCACTATTTTCAAATGTAATATTCTTAATTATTGTCGATATTTTCTCTTCCAAAAATTCTGGAATGAAATTATATCATTGTTGATAATTAAGTTATCGAATTTTGCCGCGGTAAAGTAGAAAGTTATGCGAACGGGCTACGAAAACATCGAAACGAAATTATGAAAGTTTTATTGAAAATGCGATATTTCATTGAAGTTAATGCTATTGAAACGTATTATTATTATTATTTTTATTAATACGTAAGTTATTCTAATGAGAAATTATTCATATGTTGATCTGTTTAATCACATTCTTTTTCGTGGGTTATAATGAAATTTCAATATGCTCTTCGAGAATATTCATAACGTTTGAATACTAATAATGTACACTTGAACACCTTTTGAATTTATTAACATTTTATTAATAGCTTTTAATTTCACGCGAAAGCTAAACAAATTTGTATTTTATTTGCGTTATTGATTTACAAGTAGGTACTATTTAAATACACTTTGTACATTTGAATATTTTGTTTAATTGTAATGTCTGATTCTAATACTATTCTCACTTATGATATGATTTCCCATCGTATTAACTTTTTTGTTGTTTCACTCTCATTTTCATAACGCCAAAGTTATAAAAGTACTTTTTATACATTTGACGCCTCGTTTAGATTTACTGTTCGTGAACTATGTTTTCGTTCTCGTAGCGGCAAATTTTCTCAACCCTCATTTTTGAAGATGATCAATCAACGGCTAAAGAGATTTTTTCGAGCCTTGGAAATTCACCGAGGGGCCGTAAAACAAGCATGCCGTATAAATTTCGAAGGGAAAAGATCCAAGGTTATTTTGTTTTGTGATTTTCAGCGTCCGATTCAGAAATAGGAAAGTTCAAACGGATTTTGGTGTTGTTATCTTATTTAAACTTTTCCTAGGGGAATGAATTTATGCCGCGAGTTGCGTTGTTTCATTTAACGTAACGGTCAAAGTTGTCCAAAGTTTGTGTGTAATTTTGAGCCATCTTGTCATAGAGTGCAACGTACCTTTTTTGTTTCATTACCAAGCTGTTATAATAATTTTTTCGAAGATAAAGCTTGACTTTTAAAAGCGCAACACTTAATTATTCAGCGCTTTCCTTACTTTCGTTTTCGCAAAATTTTCTCTACAGTTGTTTCGGAATACCGAATTGTGTTTTCAATTCAATTTCAACCCTTTTATATTTAAAAGACTTAACGAGTAATCGCTTTATAATACTCTTATAAAATATTCTTATCGTCAACGAATGTTCCCGAATGAATCTAATCTTTCGTTTTCAATTTGCGTTGAAGCTCCTCTTTTAAATATTCAATCACGTCGTCATAATGAAAATCAGCCGTTTGTTTTCGTAATGATGATGAATATGTATTACCGTGTTATAGTTTCATCGTTTTATCTCGACACTATTATTTTCGTTCCAATTTTCTTCGTTGGTAATTTTTCACTTTCGTTTTCTTTTATGTATTTTTTACTCCCCTTCTCGGTGAAACTTTTTAATTAATGGCCGCTCTTCATGTTGAGAAAATTAAAAAGAAGTAGAGTTCCTTTGATGGTGTATTTCCACAAGCCAGTTTCAGAATATTCAACACAAATTTTACATGGTTTCAACGTAAATTTCATACGTCAAATAACCTACGTATTTTTTTAGGTATTTCGTAGAACTTTTCTTATCGAAAAAAAATGTTCAGCATTCAATTCATAAGAGACAGTTTTTCTGTATATTTTACTTATTCAATACGTAATGTATATTTATTTAAATAATATTTCACTTCCTCGTATGAATAGTAACATGAACTTGTATGTCTGCTCACGTTCTCTTTGATATCTCATTTCGTTGTACGTGGATTCGTTTTCCCATGGTCCGTTTTCCGCTGGATTCGTTTCCCAGGAAAACTCTTTTACTCGTCGCCAGTTTTCCATTGCATTCACGATGGTAAACGTATGTACATGTATATACTGTACGTTCTCTTTCTCAAGAATCACCATTCTCCGCCGAGCTTCCATGTTATCAAGTGAGCTTTTATAAGTTATTGTTTTACAAGAGTTTCACGACGACGCATCTACTACGTACAACGTTGTATATGTTAACTTGGTAGGTAGCAAGTCATATTGTGTATGCTTTTTTTTTCTCCATAGAAAAGTTAACGTGACGCAATACATGAGTGAGACTTCGAGGAAAATTTTGAAGGCGGGCCTTATTTGATTATGAATGCGCTGTAACTCATGCGGTATAAGTGGAAATCGTTTTACGTTCGTTGACCAACTCGCTGTGCGGAAAATCTCGGAAAACTCCATCGATTTTTACCGGACGCCTTTCTCTTTTGGAAAGGTTTCATATTAATCGCGTTTCATAAAACGTATTTTCACCGTAATGCTTGCGACTTATCAAATGCGACGTGTGGATTTTTTCGCACGGAACCTTTCACGTCCTTTCGTCGCGAAAATACACGTTGAAATTCGTGAAACGTAAGACCAATGCGGTTTTATGTAACACAAAAAAACGACCCAAGATAATCGAAACGTGTTAATTAATTAACTCGTGTCGAGATGAGGTCTCATGTGTAATACCGAATATCTTGCATCTTGCCGTGTTTTCGCATACTCGACCCGAAAGCTCGCACGGAATCAGAGCTTAATTAAGAAAGATCAGGCCTCAAGAGCCTATCGTTCATCTGAGGTGAATCTTCGTCGTAAAGCTTCTGAGGCATCGGCGTGTTTCAACCGATTTACGGCTTACGCTCGTTAGCGCTCGTGGGATTATTTATATTCGATTTCGCGTTCGAACGGATCCTATTATATACGGGGTGATCGAGCGAGTCCTTTTTCAATTAGCCAAACGTTCGGATTTGCATTTATAAATATGTATCGAATTCGTGATAAGCTCCTTATCGTCGCCGGGTGCTGATTCATTCGATCCTTTGCCGGATTCCTCGTCCGAATTCTATGCCGAATTCCATGGAATGCGTCCAACACAAAACTATCTAATACAGAATTGAAATCATTTAAATTTCGTGCAATTTATTATTCGTTTGGTATTTCATTGAAAAAAAAAAGTACTTTCAATAGATCAAAAAATAAGTTATCAATTTTCGCAATATTTGCACTTTGTATCATGTATTTTCACGAAAACACCATATTTTATTCATGACATCATTAAAATTTGCACTGTATTCGAAATTCAGAACAGACGACAGCATTAATGTTTTAATTCGAACATAATTTTATACACAAAACTCGGGCCCGTTCCATGGGACTTTTCCAGATGCACTCGAAACCGTCGAACTACCCCGCGACATTTTAGGCGTAGCGAATGGTAAACACATTAACGACCAGGGTAGCAATTATCTGCCGCAAACAGTTGGCAATTACGTGAGTCGGCCGCGTGGGCGTTGAACCCACCTTCACCACACCACCCCCAAATCCGCCCACTTTGCGTAGTTTACAAGCACGTACTTTTGTGTCGTTCACCCGCCGTGCCGTGTCGAATGAATGAAATTCATACCGTCGAAAATATGACGAATTCGAAAAAAATAAACTCACATTGTCTGTTCGAGCGATGTAATTATATGGAGGTGGTTCGTTTATTTATGTCGGCTTTATTATAATATACGAGCGGTGTTTCAGCGTCGATAACGTTCGAGTATGTATCTACGAGCGACAGCCGTGTTTACACGAACCTTATAAATACACGACATCGGTCTGCGGTTATACGAACTATTCTTTTATATATAAATATATGTTCATTGTGATTTGACACAATAAACATTCGCGCGCTTTCGAATCCCGATTTAATATGGACATGGGGAAAAAACGGGACGCCGCTCCGGAACGGTTCCCGCAGTATAATCTTTCGGTTTGCATTAAAGATATGCATGTGGGTGCGATGTACGCAGAGGCTTTGGTCAAACAACGGGGATTTCCCTCGTTTCCCTATTGAATTTTCCCATGTACGTGCACGTTCCTGGCGCGGTGTTGGTGCGAAGTTGGTGCGCGTTTTAGGTTCTCGTGTGTTCGCATTGTACGGTGTCGCATTCCCGATGCTCACAGTGGCACTTTTGCGAGAGGACAACTAGAATCGCAAACATTCGTTGTTGTCTCGTGTGTTCGTTTAACGTATAAATTCTCATAATTCTGTGTGCGGGGGGGAATGTTGTTTTCGTTATTTTCGTGCTTTGATATATGGCCGTTTTGTTCGTTCGTTCGCGCTCTTATTTCTGTTCGGGATCGAATATCGTGTTTAAATTAATTTGTTCGTTTATTTAATTATCGCAGACAATTTTGTTTATTAATTTTTCGGCTTTGTGTGATTCTTTTGTAGAAAAATAATAAATGAGATTGAATTTCATTAAATTTCTCTAATTAAAAACGTCTTCTATAGCCTTGAGCAGAGGGCTGCGTTAAAACAATTCAGCTTTCAAAATATTATTATTATATAACGAAAAAAACATGTATAAAAACGTTAAAATTTCAAGTGGTTATCATAATAATATTAAATACATGTTTGATCAATTTATCGAGTTTATTAATAATATATTCAAGATGAACGTAATGCAATAAATATAATTTTCAATTTGTATGTTCAAAATGGATTCGCGCGTACGGATTCATCAAAAGAACTCATTTAAACATTTTTCTTTGAACTTAAAAGTGATTTCATCACAAGAATCATTTTCAATTTTTAATTATTGTTAAAGTTAATTCGGCACACTGATCTCGGGCTTTATTACATCGTTCTTATGCGCTTCATATCCGGGGCCACGTGCATGGGCAACACGTGGCCGTTCATCACTAATCCCGAAATATACAAGGTTATCACACAAGTGCGTACTTGAATTCACCTTAATGTATAGCCTTTCGTGGATTAATATTAACGTGAACACACACACTAGGATCAAACGACGAAAACGGCGAAATTCAGCTTTTACGAGGACGTTAACGGTGCTCGTTACAGCCCACTACTACCAATCAGAATTAACGGCGTTTTTATTGTCGTGTTCGAGTTTCGGATTAACGAACCACCACTTTGCTGCGATGTTTATCGTGTTGAGTTTTCGTCCCTGATAATTATCGGGTTTCGTTAATGTGTATATGCGTGTCGTAGTTTTCGCGATGTCCGTCTTGACTTTTCGTCCTCTAGTTTTCGTTATGGCATGAGTCTTGTTTTTTATTCATTTTTTGTAGCTTTGAATTGCCGCTGTCTAGCCAATTTTGCTTTCTCTCTTAAGCTCGGAGTATTCCAGTTGTGAAGTGATGTACTTACAGGATCTACTGTAAAAATAATGGAATGGATGCCGGTCATCCTATCTTTAGAAGTATCAAGATTTTCTCTTCTTCAACTCTTAAAATTTTTTAATCCTTGTTGCTATTTTTTTTTACTTCGAAAATTTTTAGATATTAAAATAAATTAATTCAAAAGTCTAAATCAAAAAATCTATTTCACTAAATTTCTCTTAACGAATAATCAAAATGTGTATCATAGGATTTTGTGCTGTGTAAATGTTTATCGTTCGGTATGTTTGCTCCTCAATTACAATTTTAATTCGAAGCTTTTCTCCGAACACATACAATTTTAATTCGAAGCTTTTCACGGAACACATACAATTTAATACGAACGAAACGAGAAATCGGATATTGAAGCATCGTTAATTCCGCTAACGACTCGTCAATTTCGTATTTATATATCTTAGTAAACAAAACGAAATGGGAAATTCGTATCGACGAACGGCGCAAATATTCACTTCTTTCGGTACAATTATGACAGTGAGATTGTAATTGGCAAAAAAATATATGCTTAATATGGTGCGTACATAAAAGAGAAGACAAAAAATAAATTATTTCATCGAAATTAAGGTATTTTATTTTGTTACAGCATAACGTGTATATTCGGTAATCGGAAGTATTTAACATAATTCAATAGTGCTTTTATTTGATTTTTTCTTGTGGAAAACAATCTGTTATGTAAATATAATTACTAAAAATTGACATAATTTATTTAATAATATAATGTTTTAGTAAGAATGTTTTTAAAGTGTCGTAAATACTTAATTTTGTCGTAACCATACGCCCTTGAGTACAATGTTGAGCACCTACGTTGTAGACGATCTTTAACGATCGAAGGCGTATATAGAGAGAAAGACTTGGGGGTCCAATTTCGGGATACGGGAAACGGACGGGGGGTAGGCATTTTGACAGGCTTTTTCCATTTACTACGACAGAAGTGGGACCGTAAAAGCACGGCGACGTTAAGTGAATATTACTATTCCCAGGAAACAAAATTATATCTTTTGTGTGCGGCTTTCGCGACCGGGAGCGTGGTTTCAACTTTTTTTTATTAGTTTCGTTACAAATTCAATTTTAAATCTCCCACTTCGACGCGGCGTACGTACGGAACGCAAAACGCGTATTTAGTCTGTAGCTGCATCGTTTGAATAACGTTATTCGAATTTTGGATTTGAATTATGCACCGCCGTTCCGTTTTGTGTGCATCGTGCTGCGATTTTGCATATAAAACAGATTTCTGATTATTTGAAATGGGCGCAATATTAAATTGCGAATTTACATATGCAGCTCTAATTCACATAAAAATACAACTGAGTTCGCGAGTTTATATAAACGCACGATATTTAGGGAGCGTTCTTTAATATTACCTTGTATCATATAACATGAACATGGCGATTTTTCAAAAAAAATAAAAAAAGCGTCTTGTGTGCGCTTCGGTACTCTCCTCGTTGTTCCCTCCTTGCCGCACTACGTACGGGATGATGTAACCTTACGTCAAGTTTTTATGGTTCCGATTCGTTTTTTTCTCCTCCAGGGGATGAGCGAAATCTGCCATTTTACGTCCCAATTTCGTATACATCCTTGAAGTGGGTCGCCGCCGTTCTGTTACAAGAAAACACGTACGACGCGTTTAGTGGACGATTTTCGCTAGCAGTGAAAACCTTTTCACGCACTGCGGATTTTCGGGCATATTTTATTTTCGAATATTTCGAAGATGCTTTATGAGTGACTAAAAGTAATATGTTTCGCAAAATATGCGATGCAGACCGGTTTTTCAATGTGAATATTTATTTATGTGTTATTTTTAAGAATTTCGCGTTCCCTCTAGAGATAATACTTGCTTGTGTTCATGTTTATTGACAATTTGATATTTATTTTTTAAATCGAACTCGAAATTAAATATAAAAATACCATATATATTGAATATAACTTTTTTTCGACAATTTTATCTTAATCAAATTTTGCATAAAAATATCAATATCAAATTGAGCGTATTGGTATTATCTTGTTTATCTTCAAACAAGAGTTATTTTTACTAACACGAAAAACAAACCTAATAACCAACGTCCTCACGTTCATAAACCAAAATGTCTTCAATCACACTACGCCCATCTCACCACCGCACCCACGCAAACTCCACCGACGATATAAATCGAAAATAAAACACTAAATAGACATAAAGGCGAATCTTGTAGAAGACTTCCATCACTCTCGTAGCTTTTCCGACAAGTCGTTCCGCTTCCTAATCCGAGGCGCGGTGCACTTTATTAGCGTCCTCACGTGGGCGTTCCCCGCGGCGTACACGTGTAGTTTTAACACCGTCTGCTGAGTTTTGTACGACGGACATAGAAAGGGTTGCTCCTACGATTCTCAAAGCTTTCTGTTCGTTTCGATTTATAATTTTATTGAGATGTATATATTATATATTGTGAGTATATGTCTTTTTCCCCGGTTTTGCGCAATGCGAGATGTATAATACTTGTTGTTATAAAACGGTTACGTGCCACACTTTGAAGATCTGTGGATTATATGCAAATGGCGTCTCGTGTCTGAGCGCTAATGATTTCCTACCCCCGTCCGTTGCTGGCTTTAACGGGCGCGAAGACGTTAAATCGAATGTAGCCTCGTTTTTGCGCGTTTATTTTCGTACGTCGGGATTATTCATTGTCCACAATCACGCTTCCATTTTTTTTTCGATTCTATTTCTCGTCTGGTCGTGTTTCGGTGTTGGTAATGTACTATTTTCGATTCGGTTCGGCGTGTGTGTTTTCATACGTTCGATTATCGCGTGTCGATTCGAATCGGCGGCTCGTATGATTAATCTAATTTTCCGGCTATGCTCGATTGAATACAAATGAATTTTTCTCGGCTAGCAGTCTCTGTGGCTATTTCTGTGATTGGATTCAATTATTCGATTTCGTCAATTTCCATCGAGTTTATGTTCGCTTTCATAAAATTGTTTTTATGAGCGTTTCATTGTTGTATTCGAAGTGATTTATTGCTATGTGATTAGTATTAATTTTAAGCTTTATAATTTCATCGTTAACTTTGTTCTGTGATATTTGATCGTGAATTATTTAGAAAAAATGTTTTTTATATGTATTTTTTTCTGTTTTCTATATTTTTAGTTTTGTGCCGGTGTATATTTTTTCAAAAATAGATTTGAAAATAACATGTTACCGATTCGTAAGATACCATACGATTGTATGATTTTTTTTGGAAAAACGTTTTGAAAATTGTCTACTGGATTTTTTTCCATGAAAAATACACATCGAGAAATATAAAATAAAATATTAAACATTGAATCAGAAAGCACGTACTGACTCAATACAACTTTCTCGCGTATCGAATAATGTTCCTATCATATATATCAAACAGCTTCCGTAGAGTTTCCTCAGAATTTGCAGGATACACACATACACAACTGTATAAAATAATATCTAAGAGAATTCCCCACTAGTAATCTAATTGTCGACGGAACGAACGACATAGGTAAACTTTAGACATTTCCATCCTGCCTATACATATGCCACGGTTAAACGTCCAACGGCGCGACACCGCCAAGTCTCCACTTTCATTTCGCGAATAAAAAGCCAAGCGAAAAAATGGAATTACGCACAAGGCGAGCGAACAACGAGAGAAAATTTTATTCATGAAAACGCCGGTTCTCTCCATGTATTCATAACATCGGTTGGCTGAATTCGACAGCTCCGCGAAAGAACCGAGAGGACGTGTCGTTTCGGCACCATCTGCCGGCGACAACTCTCGTGGATGTGTATCGAAAGAATTGCTACATTTTGTACTTCCTGGTTAAAATAAAAAGTGTCTTTTTACATCGGTGATAGTATAATAACTTTTAAAGAGCTTAATTCTATGTTTTTTGAGTTCAAACATTAAATTTTCAGAAACGGGAAAGATTTTATATTTAAAATTGTCCATATAAATTATTTTAATTGATTAAATCCTATATACAAAATATATATGCGATGCGAATTAACAGTGTCGGTGTACGTACGTGTGCGAGGGTGCGGTTTAATCTTGAAATGGAGTTGTTTGCCCCGTGCGAAATTATCGTTGTGGCTACTCCAGGTGTACGTAGTGTGGAGTTAACTTCCACCGTGCCGGACTCTACTTTTGTTTTATAGGTTGGGAAGCTGTGGTTTAACGGCAGTTAGGATTCAAATGTGAGGCGCATTACAATACGAATTGCTTGCGCCCGCTGGTACGCGGGGCCATTAATCGATTTCGGGTAGTGGCCGGTCCTTCGCGATCTGATTTCGTTCGATTGTTTATTGAGATTGTTTGGTTTATCGGATGATTTTTTTTTGTGTTTTGAATTTGTCGGAATGTTAGGGTTCGAATCGCTGTTCGTTTTGTGGTGTTTGATATTGTTGAAATTGTCTTTTTCGATTGTGAGCGTGGGATGGTGGTTTGATTAATTTTGTTCTCTGAAAATAATTCGTGATTCGTTCGCGTGAACCTCCTGTTGTTTCATAGTTATAATATGATTTATGAGTATATAAGATGATAATTTTATTGAATATGAAATTTATTATTTGCGTACATCGATTTATGAAAGAATCGTTGAAAACTCGAGACTTTTTGTTTGTTTAAGCATTTGCTATAATTACGTGATTGATATTTAAAAAAATCTACATATTTACCTCTAAATATTTGGAATATTCCGTTTGCATCTTATAAACACTCTTTAGATTGATACTAACGAACCGTTTCTTGTAAACATTTTCTTTTTTCTGTTGATTCAGAAATAAAAAGTATGTATAATCATTGA
This sequence comes from Hydropsyche betteni, assembly GCA_028571205.2. Classification (NCBI taxonomy): domain Eukaryota; kingdom Metazoa; phylum Arthropoda; class Insecta; order Trichoptera; family Hydropsychidae; genus Hydropsyche; species Hydropsyche betteni. Next base: position 4,917,213 of record JAOXNN020000055.1, on the reverse strand, counting down.
TTTTCTAATTTATTTTATTCGAAATAATATCAAATAAACGTATATTTTGAAATAATTACTTAAGACATAGCAACACATATTTGTATTTCTTTTATGACTTTTCATAGAAGTTTCCGCTTTTTCCGATATATAAGCACGTGTATTGAATCGAGGCAGCCGTTATCTCTACGTGCTTGCTCTTTTTGTTCTATAAATCTCCATCGGAGGAGGAAACACCGGAAACATATTTAGGGGTAGTAATTGAAGGAGAATTTATGTCGAGAGTGTCTGCACTATCCCTTAAGGAAAATAAGGAATTCTCGCCGTTAATTTTCTTACGCGTTCCCTGTACTTAATTAAAACGCGCGATAAATACGATCGTGCACTGCAGAATTGTGCGAAAATAAACAATTAATATACTACTCACATAATTTAATATGGATTTTTATTTAAGTGCATGGCTTTCGTGTGTTGCCATAAAAACTTTGATCTTCTATGAATTATTCATAGATGACGCTCAACGCGATGTGCATCAAAACGTCGCCTATAAAAATAACTCAATTAACATACATTTAAAAAGGGTCTATCACAAAAAATAAATAATGTTCAGCAAAATAAAATGTTCATTTTTATTTTTTTGGTAATTTTTTCAGTTACCGGTTTTCCGGAATACGTCACCAGCCCTCAATTGTTGCATTTGAGGTCGTGCCTAAAAGGTAGATAAAAACAAAGAAAAGCAATTTCGTGGTGTCCATTTTAAAAAAAGGGTCTCTCGGGTTATTTGTTCACAGCTTTGGCAGTTCACGGTGTATTTTTTTACATTTCACACACAATAATAATACAATAATAAAACGAATTTTCTACCAAAGGCAACGATAATTTAATATATATGAATAATTTCACAATATGTAATCGAAAACACAAGAAGGTATTAACATTAATGTATCATAGTAATATTTCGGCACTATTATTATTATTGGGTGTTAAGGTACTAAAATGCTAAAGGCTGTTACGTTGAATTGATTTGGATATATCGTTTTGAAATTTTCAATATAATAATAATAAGCATGATATTTTATTATGGTTTGAAATGGATTAATTGGAAATTTATTGATTTTATTATAACACCGTACTTGTATGGTTGAAAAATTGCGTTCGATAAAAAAGCAATCTTCTCATTGGATTTTTATTTTAACGATATGAGTTAACCTTATAATCCAACACATTTGAATAGCCTTTACGGTACCTATACAGAGTGATTTTTTTCATGTAAATAATAATTAAAGTAATATAAGAATAATGCATGATTTGAACACTAATTTAAAAACAACGTCGATCTAATATAATTCATATAAATCCCTTGTTTAAAACATTTAACCCGTGTATTTATACACAGCATGTTTGGAATACCTCTTGCACTAAATTGATTTATTTTTATCGCATGACTTACTACACATCATCGAATTTGTTATTCAGAAACGCAGCGTGATATTTCATTAATAAGATTCATATTTCGTTCAAGGCGTGCTGAAATTTTCTGCATAGTTTACATAACTTTGCGCACGCTTCAGAATTCCCGCCTTGACGTGAAACGCCCTAAGCGTTTCTGTCAGATTGATCGCCCTTCATTTAGCGAATCAAATTCGCGATTTTCTAATAAGAATTCCAGGTGATAGCAGATGTCATTTGTAAGATTGTAAATATGTATAAGAATTATACGGGCATGTCGTATGGGTATCATGTACATTCGTTGGAAAATCAATACTCTGATTCAAATAATATTCTGACCATTTTGTTTTTGAATTACAGTGACTAAACTGCGTGAACATTGGGACGAGACAAATTGTAAGGTTATGCAGAGGAAGACACAATTGGACGCGATGTTGAGCGATTCTCAAAGGTACGACGCAAAACGACAAGAAAACGAAGCATGGCTGCAAAGGATGGAAGCACGTTTGGACAGGATGGCCATTCCGGCTTACACCGCAGACGTTTTGGAATCCCAGCTCAGGGAACAAAGGGTGAGCGAAGTGACATTTATTATTATTTGAATTTATTCTTGAACGAGTTTTCGAATAGTATGGATTCGTTTCAGTGTCTCAATATTTAGAATTCATATATATTTTATCAGCCTAGAATCTATATTGAATCTAGGGGGTCGGCGAACTTTTTTTGGAAAGGGCCAAATTGTAAAAATTTAAGACTCGGCGAAAAGGATAGCGAACTCAGATTTTATATGGGTAATTCTACTCAAAGAGCCACAAGATAACAGTATTAAAATATTAGAAAGTTCTAACCAATCGATCTTAAAATATTTATTCGAAAATTCAAGTGCTAGTTTCAAAAAAATATTTTTATAATGTTAGCATAACTATAAAAGAATAGCGTCGCAGAATTTTTTTTCGTTTTTATAATCGATAGCAATGTGAATTTCCGCAAAATACATAATTTTGGGTAACGACACTTCCAACCAACAAAAGTTCACAATTGTACAATTAAATAGATTTTGAAATATGGAAATGTTTTTTTGAAATTTTATCAAAAGATCCTAAAAAAGCTTTTGCAACAATATGTTCAGACAATATATCTGCTTTGAATTTTTTTGGTGAACGGAAGTATTCAAATTGATTTCTAAATTCATTTAAAAACAATATAAGCGCGCGCGGGCCGGATTGAAAACAGGCAGTGGGTCAGAGTTTGCCGGTACCCAGATGATACATTGAAATATAATATCTATTTTATAACACGATTTATAAAAAAATTCCATTGAGCACAAACATAATATTTAGTCAGTATTTTAATATATGTAATATAATTTAAAGGACAATAATATTAAATATATATGTTTTTAAATATTTGAAAAATCTAGAATACTCGACCTTTTTTCTAAACAAGAATACTCACCAAGCAGTATCGCAAATTGATTTTTTCCTAGACAAACGACCAGGCAGTTCGTATGCGTGTCCTGTAAGGATTCGAATCGTGCCTGGCCGAAAATCGACCCTTTTGTCGCCGACGAGTTTTCCCCAACCACTTGTCCCGTCGTCTCGGAGTCCCGTTTTTCTGAAACGAACCGCCATTGTTGGCGACGACAACTTTCGTATCCGGAATGAAAAGAAATGAAAATCATAAAAATCGGCCGGCGCCGAGTCGAGAGGGTTGACGTAAGCTGCTGCTTTTGTCGACTGCGACGACTGTTTAATTGGTTTTCATTTAAATTATAGTTTTCTCTATTTTCGCTTTATGGACCGTTCGAGTTTTTTTTGCGGTGCTTGAACCTTTTTATTTGATGACACGTAATTGCCCTCAGGCGATCCTCTTTCGGGTAAATATACGATGTTTTCTCTAAAATGTATATTTTTTTCTAAAACATGATTTAATCGATTGTTTGTTAACGGAAGCTATTGAGTAAAGCTTAAATCCTACAATAGATATGAGGAATAAATTCACTATTTATTATTTTTGAAATATAATATTTGCAGGATACTTTTACGTAAACAACGACTATTTATTTTCTTGAAAATTATTCGTTATCATTCTATACATTAAATCTTGTGTTTCTGTTATATATTTTAAATATCTGCAAGAGAGAAAATTCCTTTTGTTTCAATTTTATTACGCTTCGCAACATCTCCTGGAGATTTCACACCAATAAATCCTCCGAAATAACGTCTCCATAATAATTTATGTTGCGGTAATTTTATTTTCGTCGAAGCGACGCTTAAAAACGCAACGCGTCTTAATATCTACCAGCACATGGCGCAATATACATGGGTGGCAAAGTAAAATTACTAGGAATAAAAAGTGTCTCAGCAGAAGGATTTTCACTAAGAGACATTTCCCCATAACGGCACTTTTATGGCTTGTAATTTTCCAAAAAAAGAAAAGGTGGGAAAAAGACGCCGTCTCACCTGCGGGATAATGGACGCGAGAGGCCCGAAAAGGAAACCGATGATTAAAGTGGAACGCTCGCACGAGAAATTTTCCCATTAGTGGGACTCCTTTAAAACCGTGAAATTATCCGGACGTGATTCGCGTCATCAATCATCCGGTCGAGGGTTCGGATTTGATTAACATCGTCGATGTGCGACTTTCGCGAAAAATTTGTCTTGAACGGTGACTGATACTTTTCGCACACTCTGCGCCACTCGCAGGTGATGGTGCTTTGACGGGTTTTCCTTCGAGGACTTTCTCGGACGTATTGTGCGAATCGTGGTGTGGAAAAAGTGTAAAAAAAGAAATTGGCGAGGCGTATTTTTTCTTTTCGATTTCTTTCCGAGATTGGTCGGGGCAAGCAATCTGCGACATTATTAGAACACCTCGTTGGAGATGTCCAAGTTGACGTTAATTATTATCGGGGAAAAGCTTATCGTTCGTTTTCAAAGATGATTGATCGAAAAATTGCCTTTTTCCTCGAAAAAAAATCTCGTATAAATTTCCGCCAGTGTTGTATCTAAGATGTGTTTTTAATTAAAACAAGATATATTTGATTTCAAGCTATGAATTTCCTAACAAATTTTTCGATTATAATTTGATCCAATCTTCTGATTATTTTATCCATAATTATATATCGTATATTATTTTTTCACAAATAATTTTCGGCATGTTTAAATTTGCGATATATTATAATAAATTATATTAAGGGCAACAATAATTTTGGAAACCATTGAATCGGGTGATACTGGTGAGCTGCGTTTGCATTTTACCAACCCCACCGACTCCGCAAATACTCTTCGGTTCGAATCATTCGAATGGATTAATTAATTAACAGAAATGGTTAAACAGGATTTTGTGTGCTGATCCTCCTATTCCACACAAAATATGATATATGTGTTTATTTTTTGGGGGGTCTATGTACTTACTTACGTCTGAATATGTAATTTTAGTTTTTATATAAGCCGGAGGATATTCGGAAAACTTTGTCTATAAGCTAACAATATTTAATTTATGATTTATGGTGGTCTATGTATAATGTGTTAATTTCGTCGAAACCGTTTAGAAACTTTCTATAATATTTTGTGAAAGAAGTACTTTGTTTTGAAAATATTTTCTCAATTATTATTTTTGAAAATTTTGATGATACTATGCTATATTGAGGTTACTCGTGATAATTCTATATTTAAATTTGATTCAGTTCCACATAGTTTAGTGACCAAATTTACAATTAACTAATTTGATTCATTACAACTAAATATTTGCAGAATTCATAAAATAAGAAAATAATTTTGCACATATCGCGTATTTATTGTATCATTATATCGTTGCTTATCATATCATTTATACATTCCCGTTTCCATCTAAAATCTACAATCCAAACCGAACATAAATAAACGCGATCATACAAACAAGACCGAACGAATCCATCCAACCCAACACAGATTCGAATCCAACGCTGTATCCACCCGACTTTAAACATCTCTATCGATTTTTCCAGTCTTTCCACGCGGAGCTGCACCAGTACAAGCACAACATAGACCTGTTCAACCAGCTGACCCAGAGATTGATAGCAGTGTACCAGCAGGACGACACGACTCGCATCAAGCGGCTCACCGAACAGATCAATGTTCGCTATTCGAACCTCACGGCCAGGTGGGTGGTAAATTCGACCCAGTCTATGGCCGATTAATTATCTCGAAACCCCTGGCTTGGCACTCTGTCCGGGCCCAATTTATCAATTCGCGATGATTCTGCAAGATCGGGATGTGGGTGTGGGTGCCGACTGTTATGAATGTTGCGATCGAGTGTTTAATGCGGGATTTGTGGTTTTTAATTAAGATGTATGAGATTGTCGATTTTTTATTTGTGAATGGTTGATGTTTCGTTTGATAGTGTTTATTGTTTAGTTGTATTGAAACGATCCAATCTCAATTTTTCAGTATTGTCAACCGTGGAAAGATGTTGCAATCGGCACTCAATTCACTGCAGTCTTTTGACCGGTCTTTGGACAAATTTTTGGCGTGGTTGAGTGAGGCAGAATCTTGTATGGAGGCTGTAGACAACGAAGCTGAAAGGACGAATTCGACGACGCCGCATCCCCAACACCATCTACTAACGGTGAGTCTGAGACAACTATTATATTAAATTATATTATGGAGCGATTCGCCAGGCCACAGTTTTAATGGAAAAACTTCTATCCTTACTCGGCTGGATGATTGCTCGAACGTATTGAACGCAAGCAGCCCAAGGCATTTCATTGTGAGTGCAATTGCGATCGGTTTTCATTCGGTTCATATGATTTTTATCGAGTGAACGTGATTTTTAATGTTTCGGTTCGTAGTAAATGAATTTCCAAATAATAAATTACTTTTCATGTTTGATTATATTGTCGAAATTATGTACTGAATACAAACAACGGTATATAAAGTCGAGTTTTTATATTTCTAGCGAATTTCCCAAATATATAAAGCACATCCAATTATCTGTGAGAGCTTTCAAAATATCTTCCGCAACGGACCAAATCATAAATTTTTTATCCGTTTTTTTTACGAAATATCTTTTTATTTAGGTATTCATATAAAGTTTCGCTTTTTTTTACCGACACCAAAGAAATTCAATAGACGAAAAACGATAAAAAATGTTTTCCCGTCGAAGATTCGCCCTCACGATTTTCGCATTTGTTTATACGCAATGTTCTGTTATAAAATGGAACAAAAAAAGTGTATACGAATTCCCAGATAACCCGTGTAATTTTTGTGGATCGCATCAAATTCCCGCTTATTTTTTCGCCATTTTATTTGCACACGTACCGTCTCTCTTATGTATCCGAAGGATGGCATGTGTGCACGTACGTATTGTGTGTTTGTCCTCGGTAAAGAAAAATTAAATGGGATACTCCGTTCCGAGCGTAAATATTTCTTTTTCGGTTCGGATATTCTTATTCGGCCTATCGGTTCTTTCCCTTTTGTGCTGGAGCGTTTTTTTTTCACGTATAATATAGTGTTATGGGTGTATAACGCGGTTTTTTATAGGCGCGCGGACAAAAGGGGTTAAATTGTCGTGAAATTTTCAGAACATATTGTTCGGGCCACGTAGGGATTCCAATTAGTTATATTGGCGATAGTCAACCATATTTCATTCTAGTATCGAATATTTATAAAGAAGTCGCCATTATTCGATTCATACAATAAAACTTTGAACGCACACCTCACTTCCTACTATAAAAGTACATACATGTATTCAATCAAACTATCCAACCCTTTAACCGCCATTCGCGACTCACGGACGAATCGCTGGCATACATAGGTACACCGGTGAGTTTTTAGCGTTCAAGGGGTTAAATCGTCGAACGATTCCTCTACGCAAACCATTGGTTTGCGACCCCCATAGTGTTGTGCACGCGTGTTGGCCATCGCACGCACGTTGTAGCACACATAATACGAGCGGACGTGTATCGATTCGAACGCGTCGGCTTTATTATTTCCACGTGTATCCGACAAAAGAAAAACGCATTAGCGAAGACGACCGGCGCGGAGCCATAACGTCGCAACTCACGAGACGATCGAAATTTAAATTATTCACGAGCCGGAGTCGTGTTTGAGCGCGTTTGATTCGGTGTTGCGAGTTTGCTCTGTGCCTCCGAGTTTAATATTCGATTATTTGCTCTTGCATGTTATGTCGGGTTGTATTGTAGTCGATGGCGGAGTTATGATTTTTTAAAGGATGTTTATTTTTTTTTGTTTGTATTTAATTTTGAATATTTTATTTATGAATCTATTACATAATATAACTTATTTTCTAAAACGGGATCATTTTTTATTTATTCATGTGAATTTCTAGTATCATCATTATTCTGTTTAAAATATTGAATAATAATTGACAAGATCGTATCGAATTGAATAAAGAAATCTAGTATATTGCTTACAATAGATAATTTTAATTCTATTAAGTTAGTACGGTTTCGTATTCAATGTATAAATTTGAATAATATACAATTTCACTTTAATATAGAATCGTTTCACATATTAGCGTAATACGTTGCGCAGTTTACGTATTAAATGGCGCATTGTGAAATATTCGCCTTACGCGACGCGAACGAAACCTACACGCAGATCTTATCGAACTAATGAACGGAACGAAACACCCTTCCCGAAAAAAGGAAAATAAATGAAAAAAAAAAAAAACATACATTTCCTAACCTTTTGCTTTCTTTTTCTTGTAAACTACACCAGTCAATAGAATCCGTTCGACCTCTAGCGCCTTTTTATTGCACACAATATTGGCAAAATAACACTACACATAGGCCGAACACCATTACGTATGCGAATACGTTACACGCTCGGAAAACGTATCTCTCTGTATGTATGTAAACGATTTACGGGCACGGTCGTTTTGTGTTTGTACGTAAATATTGGCTTGATCGATAACGACATCGTATGACGGATGCTTTTCATAAATATGCGATGATCGTTGACCCGAAACGTACATTTTATACGCCGTTGTATATATACTATCGGGGGGGTTTGTATGTGAATTCATAGAGTCCCATCGTTGTCATGCTGTGTGGTAATCGCCATGGTCCATTAAGTGCGCTTGTCGCAATTGAGAAAGTTGTTATAGTTAGTGCGTGTGAACGTAATTGTCCGTATGAATTTCGATTAGAGCAAGTTTGAATTGTGATCGTTGCGAGTTGCGCGCCGAATATGAAAATTTTGCTCATGAATATAATTCGCGTTCATTTCGTTTTATGGTTTATGCTTTCCTTTTCGCTTGGAAATAATAAAATCGTTTGTAGTTACATACGGAATGCTCTCGGGTAGCGATCTATGTAACTTTATTTGTTACGTATGTATAATACAATTCATGGATCTTATATGGGAATTGGGTGGTTCTTTGCCAAGAAAACCGCAACTCTATTTACATTTGTAAAACTTCATCGTTTATTGAAGAATCGTTGCCATTTCCCGAAACGACTTTTTAAAAGAGTTTGTTCTTGCGTCCGGAGGCTAATTGCGTTTCTAAGAAAAACTTCAACTTTTGTTTTGCTTTTTTTTGATCGCGTCATTGGCTTGATAACGAAGAAACTTTTGCTTGAAATATTTTATGTGCAATTGAATAAAATCGCTTTGATATATTTATTTTTTTACGATTTCATTCAACGAATCTATACCGCCTTGAATTTATAATAGTATATTTCTGTTAAAATACGTACTTATAAATTATATTGAATTAAATATTATTATTTTTATCTCTTAAATATATTATACGTTCGATGATTTTAAAATACTTTATCTAAATATATCTAAACAGTTTTTAATTTATCGTGTGAAATTCGCACATTTCTCATACGTTTCACACAAAAGAAAATAAACACTTTCACCAATATTCACATTACTTAACTTGCGAATATGAAAAGCGACGATTTGTCGCGTGAGTTTTCCGCCGCGGTACCATTATGTATGGAGATTTTCCGTAAACGCGGACGTTCATTATGGCGCGGAGCTTTCGCATAAAAGCTCGCTTTTATCATCGCGCCTTATTTACTTCGACTTAGCACAAAGTCCCGAACGATTCCTCTCAAATTCGTCTTCATACAAAGTAGCATATATAAATATAAAAATAATATATTCGCACGTTATTTTTGAGAATGTAATGTATTCTTTATGCACAAGGAACTTTTTGATTGTCTTTTATTGAATATCCGACTACATTTTTTGACGAATTGACTTTTTTTAATTTATTTTTATGTTTTGTATTTTGATTTTTTGACTATCCAACATGAGTTGTGAACCATTGAAATTTCGCTTTTCCGTTTCGTTTTTCATCCCATGTTCTCCTTTTAAACGATTGCCACCACCCGAAATGATTTATCCCCGTTAATAAATAGAGGTCTCCCTTTTTAGCACATACACATAGCGGTCGTATTTTACGCCTTTTCTGGTCGAATCAATTTCACTTTTGTACGCACGGACATGTCATCGCGTATTTCGTTCAACCGTTGTCTACAATTGTGACGTTGATTAATGTTTTTCCATATTCTGTTTTATTATTTTTATTACGTTCTACCACTCGTAATTTCGCACCACTTTTTTTTCATATACGCAGTGGTTATTTCCCGACCCGCAGAAGCGTTATCAAGCGAGATTAACGAATCGTTATCTGGGCTGTGGGCTTTAATTGTGGTATGCAGGGGGTCGTTAAGTCACAAGCTAGCAACTTTGATTATATTTTCGTTTAGTGTGTGTGTCTGCATCGCGTTTTGGATTCGATTCAAAGGTTTTCCATTGTCTTTTGTATTCAAATCGAGCGTTTCTCTCTCCCCGTGTTTGGTGCAACAACCCTCGTCATCGCGACTAATGGGGCTCGTCATCGTTGTTTGTATTGATCTTGTTATTCCATTATAATCTACGTGTTATTATTTATCATTGTTAATATTTTATGTGTAGATTATTTGAGTTTTAACATTTTAAAAATTCTCAGTATTTTATAAAAAGTTGAACTTTGTCTAAAAAACGACGTGAATTATTTCTACGCCACGCGGAATATTATTGTAGAATCATAAATAAAATATATTATTTAAATAGAATATTTGTAGTTAGTATCAAAACACAAATTTTGGTACATTAATCGTATCCTTATATTGAAAATGCATAAAATTAGGTCAAACAACTTGTTTATGTCCTGTTATTCACGAATAATTCTTAAAATTAACTTCTTAAATCATCGTTGATTTACAGAATAATCAAGCAATTTTTCGATTTAAGTTGCTAAATTTTTTTCTCCGATTTTTTTATCACCCCTGTTTTGGTAACTGCTATGAAGGCTCGTATTTCCTCTTGTAATTTTTTCCACGCTGCAATATATTTCTCTTTATGAATTCGGGTTTTCATTTATGAAATAAAAGTTGCGCGTGTTTATGTAATTTTACGAGGTTAGTACGACACAAGGGTCGTGAGTTAATCTCGCACCAGGTGTTATCTCAGAATTATTAATATGTATAAAGTGAAAGATGAAATATGGATATCATTTTTGACCCGTTGTGTTCGCGCATTTTAAAATTATTTGGAATACAGAAAATTTATTCGTTCCGCTCGCCCGACGAGACAAGTTCATACGTTTGTTTATTCAAACATTACATTCTTTACGTCTGTATAATTTTTCAACTTTGCAGTTTAGCACTTTATCGCGCTTTTTATCGTGTTTTTTGCGCAAACTGGCCGGAAAAGCGTCGTTTCCGAATTTGCGTTTATCGGTCGCCGTCGGTGGTTTTTCCCCTCGACGGAAATTTTCTTCATGCAAATTATCTTTTAAACTTGAGAAATACGCCGAAGAAATAAATTTGTTTTGAAGCGCACTCGACTAACCGCGTCTTTTCGGGTTCCGCCATATCGAATGACCGAGCCTATCAACGAAATTAAATCGTGAAAATTTCCCATCCTTTATTTCCCGTTTCTCGTAATTATCCTCGTCTCTAAGTATTTTTGGCTTTTTGTTCGCCTCTTTACCTGCGCAAAACGAACGGCCCACCAATTAAAATATTACATAACGAATAAACGGTTTCCTCGAATTAACGAAATCATTTGCTCGAACTTTTTTCGGATCATTCATACATACATTCATATTGTATTCATCGAATATTATCATGTTTATTATTGTTTTTCAACAGAATCTTGAACGATACGTAATCGTGGAAACCGGCAGCCATCGACTGCTGCATAGTCCCTTCCCTCAAAGGGAAAATCCCTGAGGGGTGCCTTCGCATAAGTTATACACTCGCGATATATATAACATAATAGCGTTTCGAGCAAATAAATCGCCGAAAATTTCGCGTGCGCGTTATTAATGCGTGCAATCAATGCGCCGCGTCCATAAGTCTGGCGCGCACAAACGACCGTAAATCGGGTTCGGGTCCCTAGGGATGGGCCCAAATTATCCCCATGCTTAGCCATTAAAAAACATTACCGACTCCCGCCGATTTATGTCTAGTTTATGTTGTCATGATTGTGCGATAACGTCCGCTAGGGACGGGATTACCCGTTGGTTACCGAGACTTCGAGATATTTTAATATAACGCCGACGGATCTCTCCACTTTTCGGCGGTCCGCTTTAAAAATTTATTAATCTCGACGTCGTCGAATATTAAATTCGCTCGGTGTCGACTTTTCAAGGACGCCGAGAATTTCTGGTTTGGGAAAATTAATTTTGACGATATTCACGAGGTCCCTGCTGTCCGTCGGATAGTTTTCGTGCTTAGAATGGTAAATTATTCTGTTTGAATTATTGAATATAGTATTTTATTTATTGTTTTCCCCAATGAAATAAATGATAAAACAAAATGTGTGTATAAATTATTCTCTTTCCTATAATACAAAGCTTGCATATTTTGTGACAAAACTTTTTTATCCCTTCTATAGATGTCGTTTGGTGTGAAATAATATAAAATCATCCCCTGTGCAGTTTCAAATTTCCCCCGCTAGATGTCGGGGTTTTGGTTTGTGACTCAGGTGAAATGGTTAGGGACGTTAACCCTTTAGCTTTCGTGAAAATTTTTGGTGCTTGTCTCGGAAAAGCAAAGGAATTTTCCTTTTATTTTTCGAAAATCCTTTATAGATGTCTCTACATTGCTAAGTCTTATCGTACCGTTAAAAGAGTAATTACTATTTATGCGATAATAAAATACACGATACATTAATTTACATGTGAATTAATTAAATAAAATGAAAATGTTCCCTATCTATTTTTAGACGCACTTTTGGTAATATTTTCGTCATTTTATATTATTATAATATATATATACAAACTATCATATTGATGGAAAAAAGCACTTCGCGAAATTACCACGTATACAACGTCGGTTTTGTTTCATTACCAAGAGAATACCGCGAATGGATTAAGTATATAAATGTGCTTTTCTAGTACCGGCGCTGATACTTATTATCGTTAAAGCTCGTACACTTCCTGTTATTTTTTACGTTGGTTTTCTAGCGTACAATTACACAGCATCAAGATTGAGTTCAGTACAACTTTAAAAATTGCGACATTTGAAGTAAGTACCTATGTAAGTAAGTTTATTATCATACTGATCAATAAAACGGCAGCAGTATGGCGATAAGTATATTTTAATTAAATGCTCTTAATAACTTCATGCGATGTATCGGAAAGCGCGTTCAATTTTCAAATCGGATTTGTTTCTATTAAATTTCATTACCGGGATCGATCGCAGATTCACGATGGGAGGCGAATCGTTTTTCTACGATATTACATTTTCATATTAAAGCAGGCGTACATTTATAATATTGTGTATTTACAATAAGTATTGTACCGTTCGCTTTCCCGGACAACTTTTCCAGTGCGCAAAGTTTTCCTCAGCCGAGTTTGATTGTGTTACTTAATATTCATTACGCCATTAATTTGAATTTATACGTTATACATTATTTTTTCGGTTCTAGGCGTCGGCAACTCTTTTAGAAGGATCGTTTCTGCAATAAACTAATTACAAAATATAAAAACTTTTATCATTACGTTGTTGTCTCGTCTTTAAAAACTCGATTTGTTTCCATCTTTTCGTCGAGTTAGCAAACTGAATTATCGTTTTAAGCCAATTTTCACGCTGGCTGAGTTATTTTAATTATTTTTTTTTGTTTTAAATAACGCTTAGAGGATAGGATGTGTGTGTGTGTTCGTGATGAACATTGAAGCCTTTAAATTCTTTTAAAAGTTTCAAAATACCGCTTGATATACGGTACAGCTTGGATTCCAGAACGTTTTCCTTATCCCTTTTTTACGATCCGCGTTTTATACAGCTGAAACTTTAAAACTGACTATAATTTTCGAGATTTTCTGGGCTTTATTAGAATTTTAACGCTTATATAAAATTGATTCTTTTTTCACAATTCAGAGAGAATGTATTGGAGCGTTTATTATTTCGCACAATAATAAATCATTTCGTGGCATCGAAAATGCATAAATGAACCTTTTCAATATAAACTCTTGAATTTTAATGTAAACAATGACGATGGGTTACAATAAATCATTTATGGAATATTAATTTCGTTTGTATACTTTTCTGAAAGTCAATTTCGAAAGTGGAACGATCGAAAACTTGAATTTTCAGAAATATCTATTTTCATAACTTCATAAAGTGAGTTTCAAACATTATAAGCTTTATATTATTGTTAAACGTTCGATACAATCTTCGAAATCCGGCACGCGCTATCAAACTTTCGAAAACTTAAGCTCACGATTTGCGCATTTGGGCCAGATTAATTTTAACACTTTCGTAGCGACGAAATCTCGGTCGGAACGTGTAAAGAGGCCATTTTCAAACTGAACTTAATTCAGATTAATTCCATACGTTTCGAGTATAATTTGTGATATTTATTATTGGCATCGTGAGGATGTAAAAAAAAAAATCGCTTCACATCCGAAAACATCAAACAAAACCGAACAATAATAAGATCAATCGATTCGACCACAATTCTTATAATAAAAACATTAAACAAATGGAAACATTTAAATTTACCAACAAACATCTAGTCATAATCTCCAGGATCAAATTGCGAGATTATGACTAAACACTCTGTGAATTCGCACAGAAAATTAGCACAAAGGCGAGTCTTCTCGGCGACATTAGGTGTTGATGTCACGGCATTTTCGCTCGTGTTAACGACAGTCGCAGTTGCATTTTGCTCACCTGCATAACAGGTGTACCGACCGAGTAGTGTATGTACGAACTCTCGTTGCACATGCACTAAATACTTGCATTATATGCACTCGTACATGCACGAGTGGCGCGAATGCTGCAGTAGCGATAATTGCCGGCTCTCTAATGAGAAAATCGTTAAATTGAAACAAAGCGGAAACGCTGCTGGCTTATGTCGATTTATGTTTGTTTGTTATGCGATATGTGTTCTTAGTGCAAATGCGAATGCGATCACACGCTTTGTGGATACGTTGATTTATGCCCGATAGTGAGTTCGGTGGCTGCGGAAATTTTCAGGTTTATCGGGTCTTTTAAGTGTAACAATCATTATTTTGTATATATCGTATTAAAGTGTGAATCGTATCCGTTCTTATTTTTGTTTTATGTTTGTGTATTGTTATTAAATTTAGTATTTTTTGTGGATAAAATTTTTCGGATATTCTTTGGAAGTTTAGACATTTGTGTCGGTGTCGGTACATGTTTCGCTTATAATTTTGGAATGAATTCATATTGTGAAAAACCAGGCTTCGGTTTACTATAAATCTGATATTTATATTTCAATTTATTTCCATAATATTCTATTCAGTTCGTTATTTTAATTTAGTCGACTTTTAGCGTAACATTTTCGCCATGTTCGTCTGGAATGGACCTCGGGAAAGGATGATTTTAATTTCAACGTATTGCGCAAAATTTTAATGCGTATCGACCGAACACTAACACATCAATCATATAACACCCCAACACATTCAGTTGTACATATCATAAAACCTATCTCAACAATTATCATACGAAACCCACATAAACAAACGCACAACAGAAACGCCACCTTCGCCCAGAATTTCCACCCCCCACACCCACCGACCCTTCACTCGCGCACCCAAAACGGGATATCTCTCGACAATACCTTCACATTTGAGGCCCAGAACACAACACGGATCCGTAACAGGATTGGCATCGGTGTGGCACGCAGCATTACGCCTTGTTCGAGAGCCGTAACGGAGTGACGATAAACACATTACGGCCAGGTTAAGACGCTCCGGTGGAGTAAACGCATTAGCAGCACAAACCGCCCCACTGGCCGCCCACTTTCCGCCCTCGTGTTGGGTGGGGAGTTGGGTGGTTTTAGGGGATGTCCGGGTGGTGGTCGAGGTATGATTCGCCAAAGGTATGAGGCTCCTAGATGTTTGTTTCTGATTGAATCTGAGATGTGCTCTTTGTGTGTGTTAATATCTTTTCATAGATCGATAAACTTTTGTATGGTTATGTATTATAATCGAATCATCATCATTATCATTGTCGATCCTTTTTTGTGCCCACTGCAGGACAAGGTCTCCCCAACAAATATTGGGGGTGTAGGCTATATACCTTATCCGAGAGCCAACCTCGTATTGATAAGGGGCATGTACAATAAGAGTCAGTCCGTCCATGCCAACGGAGGAGACTCTCAGACCAACGATACGTAAGTTTATGTGCTAGACTTTTTTTTGCTCGCTGACTCTCCACAAAGCAAATCGCAATAACCATCCGGGAGGCAACGAAGCAAAGACTGAGCAAACTGCGCCCTCGCTGACCACTTTGCGATCGCAATGATCACCAGTTTGACAGACGAGACGAGACCGTTGGTCCTACATGGCTCAGACCTCGGTAGAACACACGTCATAGATCTTCACCATTACCAAAGGGAAGTTTTAAGTTAGTTGGGCGAACATGCAATGCATTCTCAATATTATAATCGAATAAAAAAAAAAATTATCAAGTTTTGCAATGGTTTCGATTTCGAATTGTTATTATATTTGAAACTAATCGATCGAAACCGTCCATATACTTTACACAGTCGGGCTTATTTAGATCGGGAGAGAAAAGAAAATCGCGATATGTAAATGCGAATTCGGGGTTTAGATATTAATATGTCGGCCGCATGCATTATGCGCATAATGTGCGTGCTCGCGACCTCCGACCCACCTGGCTCCACGGGATAACCCCATGGAGTCCCGGAACTCCTGGATACCCGGGTTCCCGACCCGTGAAGGAAAAAGCGGGATGAAATGTGGAGGCGGGTGAAAAAGTGGGCGGTTTCGTACTTTCTTTATTGGTGCTAGCGCGATCCACCTCATTGTTTATAGGTTTGGAGCGCCAACCTCATATTTCTTTATGGAGCGGAAAAGCCGGCGATGCATTACCCGCGGGAAAACTTCGACGAATGAAAAATAAAACGTCGTCCCTTTCGGCGAACGGCGATATTATTGGTGGTTTTTTTTTCCCGGGGATATGTGGGTTCGTTTGTCTTTGTGACGTCGATGGTCTTTTGAATTTTCGAGTGGGTTTTTATGAAGTTGTGTTTTTTTCATTTGAGTTTATTTTTGAGTGTAAATGTAGTTGTTTGTATAACTTTGTAGATGAATAACTTCGTATTTAGATAAATGTAAAGATTCCATTATTATATTTATAGAAAGTTTCACCTGCTTTTTATATTCATACAAATATGAAATTTTCTGTTCGAAATATATTTTTCTCCATGTTTTCGCATTTTCGAAGACATCAAAAGTTGGATTGAAAATATTATAATATTTTCTTAACATAAAAAAAGTGATATACACAAATTTTCGAATTTTATAGTATTTTTGCAGTATCAAATAAATACTGCACTTTAATAATAATATAAGAGAAACATCGAATACACATTTGAAAATTAAGAAGAGAGATGCTCCTTTTGCTTATAAAACTAAAATTTGCTAGAAACTCAAACACTTTTGAGACACCGTGTGTAAAAGTTGAACGTGTAATTGTTCAGTCGTTTCCTTTGACAGTTTTAATAACTCGACTACTTATTATAACTTGTCCGACCCACTTCGTCCGTAGTCGTACACAATAAATAAATAGAATATTTATTGACATTTTCCTTCATTTTGAAGTTTCTCCTTCACATATTTTGCGCGACAATTTTAATATTCGCCCCCTTGTTATATAGAGGAAACTTGACTAGTTTTGCACTATATTTGACTGTCACGCAAAATCTCATGAAATTTTTAATTAAATAAGTTTCGCGAAAATTTTAATTTGATATTCAACAGATTTTACACTTTTAGGTGATCTTATATCAATACCTATCATTTTAATTTTTTTATCATGTATATGAAAAAATAGTGATTATGTTAATAACAATTGTCTTCTTTTGATTTCATAATCTTTCTACTTTTTTTACACTTTTGATTATATTTTCAATATTGAACTTGTTTATATCCTCGAAAAGCCGGTTTTAACCGCTAGTTATTCAAGTAACATCGATTGATCGGTATTTTTAAAATGTAAATCTCAGAAAAGTTTCAATTTTAATCTTAAATATAATATGACACATTCAACCAATACCCCCTAAAAAGCCATCGGCTATCCGTCGCCAAGACGAACGACGTCATTTTTTTTTCTTTTTTGCATTTGATGCACTTCGTTGACTCAACTGCAAACTTTGCCTATCTCCCCGGTTGCTGAAACTTCGAAGCCTTCCACCAGCAACTCTCGAACCTCTTTCTAGCAACACCCACGTGCAACACACGTTTGCAAAATGCACACCGCGGCGGTTGGCCGTGTGTGCGTTTGTCAAATGAGGCGTTTCCTTTGGAGCTATTAACAAAGTTATCGCGAGGTCGTTTCTTTGAGTTTTTCACGAGCACTTAAACTATTATCGCGCAAGTGTGCCGTGTTTAACTTTTGCCGCTTTTTGAACTTATATGCGTATATATTATGTGTGTGTATCTGAAGCATTGAGAGTTTTCTTTCGTTTCATGAAATCTTTTAGTTGGCTTGAATATTTCGAATTGTTCCTACATAGAATGGATTGTTTGGTTCTTTGTTTTTGAAATTGTTTTGTGAATGCGATGTGATTTGCAAATTCTTTGGTTTTATACAAAAAGATCTTTACTGAAAGAATAAAAAAAAATATATTGATCAAATAAATTATAAACTATTAGTAAACATAAGTTTATATTATCAAAATAAAAATAAAAAATATATGAAAAATTTTACACGTCGTTTAATTATTCGATCTCTGGAACGACTAATGCGAGTCGCGAATTCACACATTTCATCACGAACGAATCGCGCGAAAACGTACCGCGGGGTCCACTAAAAGCGAAGGACGGTGGGTTTAATTTAAATTGGAACATGACCTATGTCGGCCAAATCAGAAAACGTCCGTCGTGACCGGAATACTGCGATTTCGTCGATCCGGGACGAGACGACGCCCAGGCGGCGCTTCTAGTATGGACGTCGGTTCGTTTGAGTGACGTTTCCTGTGAAATCTCATTTTCCGCGTCGCGCGCGGAAAATAAGAGGCTGGTCGGCTCTCCGGTCCGTTTAATGAATGTACGAATGTCAAAAGGATCGTTCATTATTGAGCGGGTGGAATATTAAATCGATAGTCAGTCGGTGGCTCGGATGGAAATGTTTATTTTAATATTTTATGGTGGACGTTTGATTTTGGATACCATGGAAGCGGAACGGTGTCGTTCGTGCCAGAAAATTTAACCCGATTTGCAATTTTAAGTTTCTACTTAGTGTTCACTTTGTTGTGTGTTGCATTTTATATTCGTTAGTTAAAATGTATTAATCATCGTATGAAAATTTAATAAAAAACGATTATTCGACAAACAATATAGATTTCAAGTAATAAATTGTCGATTGAAGGAGTTTGATTGCTGGATATAATTTAAGTCGAATACCAA
Organism: Hydropsyche betteni; assembly: GCA_028571205.2. Taxonomy (NCBI): domain Eukaryota; kingdom Metazoa; phylum Arthropoda; class Insecta; order Trichoptera; family Hydropsychidae; genus Hydropsyche; species Hydropsyche betteni. The sequence continues at coordinate 4,897,878 of JAOXNN020000055.1, read as the reverse complement.
TTAATTTTTCAATTTGTATGTCGCATTCCACAACGCTTCAAAAACGCCTTGCCTATTTTGATTGGTCATAAAAATTCGATTGGTCGTATTAGCGCAAGTGAAGACTCAATTACTATGATTTTAGTTGTTGCGTTCAAACAAAAATTTATTTTTGTAGTGTTTCCCGCTTACGTCAGTTTATTTTTAATGAACGGGATGTGGTCGATCCCATGGCAGAATTCAAATTTCATTTAATTTTATGTTCCGTTTTATTGGCAATAAAATTACGTAGTTTTGCTGAAAATTACATTGTAGATTTTTCCAATTATAGGCTGCTTTTGAACTTTTATAATGAATAACTTTTAAATTATATTAATGTTCATTTTCATCGAATAATGTTTATTTTGTCGAAAATCGTAAAACTATGTTTAGTATTTGATTTTGAAATTAAATTTTTAATTAAAACAGTCAAAATGAATCTATATCATAAATCTTATTTTAACATCTCAATTTTTTATTTGAATCCAATCAGAAAATGTTTTACTATTTAAAACATCGTATATTCTAAACGTTCAAAATTAATTTTAGTCAAATCCCAAAAATTATAAGCACCTGTATTTTTTCCATATTTTTTTTCAACATAATTTCTTCATGTTGCTCGCCATCATGTTGAACTTCATTACTGTGTTAAATAACCCCAATTAGGAACTGCATTCAGTCCACCATACAGCCATTGTTCACTCTCTGAAACCATCCATCCACAACTAGACTCAAATGAACGGAATCATAAGTCACAATCTCCACGAACTCGCATACCATTTTTTTTCATAATTGACTCGTACGCTTCGGACACGTGTACATTTTGCCGTTTTCAGAGATGAGCGCGTGCTCAAGCATTATTTTTAGAGACGACCGATAAGCAATCCTCTTATGGGCGAGCAACGAACTGCTCGATACCACGTACATATTCGGCCCACCGTTTTACGGATATGTGGCCGTTATTAAATTATTTATTACGTCCGTCGTTGCGGGGGTTTCGGTGTTCGACTTCAATCAATAAGCCTGTTGGGAGTGGCCCGTGCGTATTGTTTTATGTGCCATTTTTGAGATTGCACTTTGGTTATTGTTGAGTAGCGTCGCGCGGTTATGTCGTATCGTTTGCTTTATAAAGTATATAATAATCGCTGGAATCAATTCTGTACGGTGTATTTGCTGTTGGGGATTTATTATGGCTGGCGCCGGCTGCTTCGAATGAATTCTCGGTTCGAATTCCTACAGTTCATTATAGGCGAATATATTCCATTTAAACCTGTGGAAATTTATGCGCTTTGGCACCTCAGAATATAAATTTTATTACCTTTTTTTTTCATTAAATTTGTTGAAAATTAAACTTAAATTTTATAATTAATTTCATATATTTTAAATTTAAGAAATGTATCGTTACAATTTTTCGTTTTTTGTTTCAGGTAAGTTCGAATATTATTCATACAAATTTCTCGTTCGGAGGTAAGTATTTTACCATTCCAATAATTTTTTCGCATTCTTCTAATATGGTTTTGTATATATTAACGAATATCGAATATAGCATATACGGTATTGATTTGGAACAACCCTTGATTCTCGGCAAGCTGTCTGTTCCGTACATCGACATCTTGTCTTTGAACAACAATAACGTCTTCGTATCGATGGCCGATGGGCGCTAGCGTAAATAGGTTTATTTCGGTTCCCTCAAGTAGTCCTCGTTGTTGTATACAACCGGCCAGACTCGGAGGAATCGTTCCGCCAAAGAGCCAGAGATATCTTCGAGTGCTCCAGATATCTCCTTCGTTTTATGATTTTTTTATTTTGCCTTTTCCCCCCATTTCTGAGGTTTTTTGTTTGTTTTTTTTTATCTAGTTGCACCCGGCGCAACACGAGCTGCGTTAGCATATTTTTCGTATAAATTGTTTTGAACTATCATGACTGGTTATTTATTTTACCGAATCTTTGTACTTGTAATTGTGATGTGTATTCATAAGTTTTGTAGCGCTTGAATCTAGCCAACTTAAATATTGTACTTATACAGTTTATGATATTTTTTAATCGTTCCTTCATCTCACAATCAGCGTTGCTATTTCTTTTTAGAAACCTGGATATAAAAACAAAATAAAGAAAATCATTTCAGTATATATTCTCGAATGTATGTAAAATTTCTTTCCTAAATAAAATATGATTTTTCATTTTCTTTTTCGGTACGGTTCGTTTACGCAGCAGTGGCGGCGGCTTTTCGCTATCTCGTACGCCGCAAGTGGCACGCTTCTGCAGGGATTTCTTTAATTAATTCCATCTATATACAACGTTCATATTATGTGTTTAACGTTGAATGTACCTTGTTCTTTTATATGTTTGGCTCTCTTGTACGTACACTCTCAAACGTGAACGTTGTCGTTTTCACTGGGCCAGTAGTGTGTTCATCTTTAGAGATCGGCGGGGCGTTAACGAAAGCTTGCTTTTTTCATGAATGCTTCAGCGTGTTCTTATGATATGTACGTGCATTTAAGTTTTTTTTTGTATTTTTTGTATACTTAAGTTAATTACGGTTCGCGAAGTTCGTTCGTTGAATAAATATCAAGATTTTTTGTTGCTGGTGTGATAGAATATAATATACATAATATATTTTACAATACTATTAATTATTGGCTTTTTAAAATGAATCAAATTAATATCTTTTAATTTTTTCAAGTCATTGATTAATCAAGTTTCTTTTAAATTGAGATGAAAATATTGTATTGCATTCTCGCTAGTCGTTTAATTAGTCTAAGAATTTTAATCATGGCATCTCGTTTAACAATGGAATGATTATAGGAATGCGCAGTAAAAATTCCCTTTGAACATTTTCACATTTCATTATGAACGTCACAGTTGCCTGTTCCTTCTTATTATTACGTTTTTTCGAAATTTCCTCTTTTTTCTCGTTCTTATTTTGCATCCACCGGTCTTTTTCACCTGAACGAACCGTTTAAAATTCACAGCGGACAAAAGGAAGCGAAATTTCAGGTACTCGCAACGACGAAAACTATGCATCAAACGAACGTGTATTTATGTATACGTACTTTTTAATTTAACTCGTCTTGAAATATGTATAAAACAACTATAACATGGCTAGCAAAAAGCTTTTTAATCGTGTACATCTTTTTAAAACACCGAACGATTAAAGCTCCATTCGGGCGGTTCCTTTTCAAAAGAAAAATTTCTTCGGCGAATATTATTCATTTTTTTGGTCCTTCACTTTTCCGTCTTCGTTTTTAACATTTGTCGCCGATCTCATTTTCTGCAACACTGAGTATCTCTCTACTGTTTTTCGCCGCGCTTTTTTTTCATTCCGGGTCGGATAAGCGGAGATCACTTAGCTCCTATTCATTTATTATTTTTCCTTTCCCTTATCGTCCGAGATCACTTTATTTTGTTTTGTACCGGGCACAAAAGGCTTTCGTTTTTAAGTAAACCCTGTCGACGGATTTTGTCCGTCGGCCCGTCTTGTGTTTGTTCGTAGATTTTCCGCGAAAATTTGTCAACACGCTTAATTAACGCATCCGGCTCAATATTTAACAACGATCGAATTTAATTAACTCGCGATTTTTGGGTGTATATTTTTTTCGTTCTTTACTGAAAACGACTACGCACATTTGCGTTACGTACGCGCAAAAGAGTTTCGGCGGTTGTAAATTTCGTTTTATCGCAGAAACGGATTACGGACTCGGTTGGCCCTCGTAGTTATTTCGAGGTGTAATTATGAGATCTATATATTAGGCGCGATCGTTATTTAAATTCAACTTTATTGCAGAACGCGTGATAAAATCGCGCGTCCCTTAAAACGGACGAAATTTATCATCTGTAATTATGTTTACGCAAATATTGTTAGCGAGCGTTTGTTTGTTCCGTCGGTCTCGCTTGAAATGTGCGTTTATGAAATTTCGAATTTCAATCGTCGCATTTGGTTCGATTATATATTTTTAGGTTTTATACATGTACAATATTTTTCGTATTTATGCGCCGCGCGGAACATTGAAAAGTTCACGCTTTCGCTTTCCACCGTACAACTTTTTTCTTTTCCGTTCGCATTTTTCTCGATCAATTAATTATTCGATGATGGATGTTGCTTTCTTGTTTGAAAATATCACTTTTTCACATTCATTTTCTTGCATACATACTGATTTATAATAGTATAGCATTGTTCTCGTTTCTAATCTTTTGATTTTTATTTTTAACATTCCTCTCATTGATAAATAAATATAATAATATATCGAGATACTATTGAATTCAACTTTTCTTTCGAATCGAACTTAAGACAATAATTTTAACGTTTAACTATCGATATATAATAGGTCGAACATGTGCATCATTAAGGACACGAATTCGACTTGTTCCAAAGTTCAATCGTTTTCGGTGCATCGATCTACTTACATGCTAGAGTTTAAATATGTGATGTTGGTATCAATCGACTTTCAATTTGTTTTTTGAATTTGTCATTCAATGTGTTTTAATTTTAAATTTTATATTAAAAGATAAACGATGATAGTATTATATTATTGATTAGTATAATAGATGAATATGACTTTTTATAATACTATATAGGCCCGATGTTAATAACATCGGGATGTATATATGTTTATTTTAAAGTCGATGCCCGCACCCGATTTAAATATTTAATTAATAAAACTGGTTCATTTGTTATTGCCACAATTACGACTTATAGGCAAAGCCAGGCAGTAGGTAATAAGCATCATATTATAGACGTTAACTGTATTCGCATAAAGACCGTATTCGCGAAAAAGTCGCGAGCGTCATCGAACAGACGAACACACAAATCCGCTATAATATATTGGGGATTGATCAGAGATAGTTTGAGTATTTAATTATTTTAAATTTATTTCTATTTATAATCATGTTGTCAATGTATATGGTAAGAAAAAATGGTGTTACTAGGTTTCGGGTTAAACTGTTTTTTTCTTAATCTAACCTAATCTAATCTAACTTAACCCCTAGGTGTTAAATTAGGTTAGGCTTGGGTTAGAAAAATAAAATTTAGTTCAAATTGAAACCTAGTAGAACTGAAGAATGTTTGAATTTCAAACAACATCGGAAAGATTTTTCCTAGTGTTGGGACGGTATCTCAGATACACTAAAACATAACAAAGAAAATCCACATCGGACAATGGATGCACGAAACAAATAAATAAAATATACAAACGCACACGATAACAATGATATCAAAATATTATTATAAACAATCCATAATCAAAATATAAAAAAAAAATTTCGACTTTCAAAAAAAAAAAAAAAACCAACAACAAACCATACAAAAACCCCATCGATAAAGATCTGAAAAATCCCAAAAAAACACAAACTCGACCCGCACTCACATACAAAAAAACGATGCAGATGCGTGCACGCGCACGTGAATATTTGCGCCTGTGTGTCCCTGTTCCCGGTCGGAGTCCTGCGGGCGACGGCGCGTGTCCGGGACGCGCGCGTCCCGACGCCAGTCGACTACGGCCCGCCGCCGGGGACGCTCTCCGCACGCGCGCGTCGTACGCTTTTCATCTCGTCTCGCCTGTCTTTTGGTTTTCGTTGCCGTTTTGGGCCCGGGCCCTTCGGCGGGGCCCGAGGGGCCTCCGGGCCGCGGGGAGGCCCTTTGGGCGCGTGGTTGTCGCGCGTGTTGGGGTCGGCGCGGTCGCGGATGCTGCGGCGCGTTTTGATTTGCGTTGGCGCGTTTTTCAGTTTTGAATTTGGGGGGATTTTTGCGCGTTTTTGATTTTGAGTTTTTGAGTTTTCTTTTAGGGATGTTTTGGGTTTTTATTTTTTTATTTTTTATTTTCGGGTCTTTGTTTTTTCTTTGAATTTTAATAATTGATTAATTGTTTGATTTTATACGAATATTTTTGTATAATTTAAAAATTTTTCTCGTAATAATCATTTCAATATCGTAATTGTTTTTTCAATAATTGTATAAGCTCGAATTTTTCAACAAAATTCGATATTCTCAATTACGTTTCAAAAATTTCTATGTGGATCGTGTTTTACAACTTTTTTGCAAATTTTAATTTCAATTTACACAGGTAAAATATACCGCTAAAATGTGAATCATTTTTGAAAATTATTTAAAACTGAAGTTAATTTTATGAAAAATTATTATCCAAGTTACAAACTCAGCAGTTATATGTGATTGTGTATTTGTTGTTTGTTATGCATTAAAATTTTTTAGTTCAATGAAATAAATCATACGCCCTAAATAGTTAAAAGCAATATTTGTATGAATAATTAGGTAATTAATATTTAAAAAGTTGTTGGATATTGTTACATATCGGCGTGTATGTGAATGCAAAGTATTTTGCTCACTATTTCAGACGCTGATTAAATATAGAGTTTCGCATACGTTATTTTCAAAATATATCGGCAGAACGAGTAATAAATGTTGTTGATGGTCTGTGCGCGTTATTTTAACACACTGCTTTGTTCCGTGTGAAAATAAACCCGACAAACAGAACTGCAGACGATCGAGCAATCGTAAAACCGATCGACAACCATCATCGACGTATCGGCAAAATCAAAGCCTCAATCTTCCCCGCGTCCCTGTCACCGATGATGCTCGAGTGAATTCGAAACGGCGCTTTGACGTTCTACAATTAACAACACGTCAACAAGCTTTCAAATTATTTATTCCGGACGAAGTGTACTACATCACAACAATAATTTTTTTAATGAAAAAAAAATTAGTATTGATCCATCACCGAATCGAATTATTACAATCGTCATTGAATTGGCAATAAGCTTGACCTTTGATTAGACATCGCACCCGAACATGTCTGCGCTAGTGGTGTGGTCTTCGTCGGGGGCGCATCCTCAGGTTCGCTGACGGCGGCCACGGTGTCCTGGCGCCCCCGGAGCCCATGGAGGAGGCGCCCGCCGTGGCTGTGCCCCGGGCCCCCGCGCCCCGGGTCTCGCCTCTCAAAGACACCCTGGTTGTGACCACGTGGGACGACCCTCCGCCCCCGGCTCCCGAAGTCGCGCAGACCTTGCCTCGTAGACCGACCTCGATTGTCAAGACCCCCACCAATGGCGATCTGCCGAACACCAATTCGATGCCCAGGAGGCCGCACTCTATTGCGGTCACCAGTGCTGCTAATAACTTCCCCAAGTCCGTGTCCCAAGTTCCGCTGTATCGGGCGCCCACTCCGCCGTCCACCAATGCCCAACAGCCGCCCATCAGAAGACCTAATAGTATCGCTGCGACGCCTACGGGCACCGTCCCCAATAATGGTATACCTTTTAAGGCGGTTAATGGTTTTCCTCATTGGCCCGGTCAAAAACCGCCTATTGTCACTCGCAGGCCGCACAGTGTTGCCACAACTCCTATCAACGGCGCCCCGAATCCAGCCGAGTTGTCGCCGAGGAATGTGCCGTGGAATGGTATCCATAATCCTATTCCTCGGAGGCCTCACAGTATCGCCGTTACCGAAGCGGAAGGTGACGGCAGTTGGACTCCGCCTAGAATCCCTCCCATACAACATCCGATAGCGCGTCGTGCTTCACCAGCAGCTGTGCCGGGATACCCTATGACCCTCAACTGGCCGACCACAACCCATAATAGAAGACCACACAGCATAACATCGGGGACTCTGAATTCTTTGGCTGTTACTAGCGCGAGTCCTTCGGATTCTGGATATAGATCGCTTCCTTCGTCACAGAGCGATTATCAAGTTCAGACTTCTATGGCAAATGGATTGCCTCCAAACGATCCAAGAAGATTGCAAGGATCAGCTCTTGCACAGTTAAGACCTTCGCCTACTTTTCATGGACTGCCATTTAAACCATTTAACTGTGGAGCTTCAAATGGTGTTCCACTCTTTTTGGGATGTACACACGCTCATGGAAGTCGAGCTGGTACTCCAGCGACAACCCCGAGTAAAACGGCCTCTTCAACGCCGTCATCTATACGGGAAGCCGTCCAACATCTATTGATGCAGCCAAGAAATGGTTTCAAGATAATGGATGATAAAGTTTCACTGTTCATCGATATTATGGATGCTCAGGAACGATTTTCTCAGGTAATATATTGGAATTTGTTTCTAGTATATGTATGGTCGAGGAACGTTATCTATGATTTTACGTATTGTGCAGAACGATTCAACACATTTAAATGAGTTCAAAAATGAAAATAATATAGTTTAATTTTTTGTTAGAGGGTAAGTACGAAAAGTTGAATCGTAAATTATTCGAAACTTTTCATTCGGTGACATTGCTTCAGAACGATACTTTAATTGTCAAATCTAAATTGTATTAAAATCGTTTCGTCAATTAATCATTTTATTTGTTGTAACTTTTTATGTTATACTGAATTTCGAATCACGAGGTGTTCATTTTATACGATAGCAAAGTGCATCATTGACTTTAGTAATCCGTTATAAAAAAATCTCCTCGTAAATAAAACCATCCAATTTATTTTTTATGAATAATATTTAAAATTGCCAATTTCCCCATGTGTATCACTAGTTGCATACTGTCGATAAATTGATGTACAACGCCACTTTCGCATCTTTTGAATAATGTATATTTTCAATTTTGCAGCCGTATATTTTTTACGTCTTGCCATTATTTCGCGCGAAACAACCGTCGCCATCATAAATGCGAACATGAAAGACATTCTTTGGTATTTCACATTTTTCCCACTTCCTACCAGGTCCGTTTTGCTCATCCACCTATCTATCATCATAGAACGGCGATGATTTCATATTATTCGCAAGCGCGGCATCGCGTTCCTTGCGAAAATAATTCTTTGAATAGCTCTATAAAAGTGGATGGGCACCCCTCCGCAGTCTCGACCCCTTAACCTTGCGCTTCTCAATCTCACGAAACTCTTCAAATGCTACAGAATACAATGAATAGTCCTTTCTTCAAAATACACTGAATTTTTTTTTATTCAATGCATATGCTTGTTCTTATTGTAATCAATCTATTGTTTCGTATGTATGCAATTCTATTGTATTTCAATATCAAAAGACATCGTATTTAATTCAACGTCCGCATATCGAATCGATATTGATAAACGACCCATTCGATAGCTTTCACAACACGCAGTTTGAGAGCGGCGATCTCAACTCGGTCCTGTCCCGTGTCAACCTCCTTCTCACCGAGACTATACAACCTTAAGATTGATGTGGGGTCTTCAGCCACCTCCGACGACTTGAACCACCCACCCACCCACCGGGTCTTCTCCTCCCACTTCCGTAGAAGCCTATTTGCGCCTCGGATATGATGCACACACAGCCTTCGTACACAACGACCGCGCTCTCTCGGCTACACAAACATCCCTTGGCACCGGCAACCCTGCTACCTTCAACCCCGTCGGCCCACCCACAAGGTGCACATAAATCAAGGTATTTTAAAAGCGGCCGCTTGTGAATCGCGCTTGTTTGTTTAATTAATTTCGAGGCGAGCTTCCGCCATTCGTCGGTAGTGGTGTTTTTTTTTTGTGTTTTTTTGAAGCGAGTGTGTTGTTCGATTTTTACGTTTGTGTGATTTTGGGTTTTGACTCTTTTTGGTATTTATTTTTTATTGGGTGTAAACTGTTTGTTTACTTTTTTCGGACGAGTACTTGTAGTTTTGTTAATGAACTTTTCTTCGAGCTCAAGTTAATAAATCTTAATTAGGTTAAATAAAAATAAAAATTGCTTATAAAAACGTTCAGTAATTTTTTTGAATTTCATAATCTGGGGCAAAAGAGAATTTAGGAATTAATAAGTTTTGCTCGTTGTATTTGGCGTATTCAGGGAATTTCATGAACTTTTTTCTCATTTATATAATAAAAAGTTATTTCTTACACATTGTTTTAATTAAACAATTTTAATATACAATTAGAGATATTAATTTCCCAACGATCATCATAATTATATATTCACGATTGTACAATACGAAAAATTATTATAAAACGACGATTCGGCCATCTCCGTTAAATTCGACGAAACCTTTTCAACACCTCTACTTCAACACGAACAATATAAGCTCGTGCAAAATCCAACATTTTCGAACTCGAATTCGCATTCACAGCCGCACAAAACACAAGCACACGTTTCGATCGTCGAATCCGAAAAATAAAACACGCCCACGCACCGACATCGAAGAACAGCATGTTTCGTAAATAAATTCGGAACCGCGTTGCGATTAGCCTGAATTATTTGCGCACTCGACCGCGATCGGCAAAGGTGATACGAGTAAATTGAACCGGACGCGGGCCTCATCTTATCTACGTTTACGTACCTCTTTCTATGTGTACTTTGGTACGTCCGACACTAGACAGAATCCATATGAAGAAAGAAAACGGCGGGAAAAAAACACCCGGTCACAAAGGGCGAAAAGATACTTGAAGGGGTGCAGAATCGAAGCCCTCATCGAAATAATTTTGGCTGAAATTTTAATATATAATATAAAATTTAAAGTTTATAAACGACTTTTTTGCATTAGCTTTAATTCTATTTAAAATTTTGTTAAATTTTTTTTTTGAACCATTGATTTCGTTTATACGGAGAGCTTTGGTCCTGCGTCCCTTACGTACGCGCATATTTTTGTGTATTTATTTTGCACGAACTTACCATCTGTATATAATACAGTATGTTTATACACATGCGGCTTCCCTATATGTTCGCAAAGGTCGAGGTTCGCATCCCAGCTTTTATGATATACACGGCAGTAAAGCTTCCCGAGTTATGCTCGAAACGTACTTTCGCCCCGTGCCTGTGTATGTGCAAGAGGTGAGGGCTGCAGGTCTTAAGTGTTGCTTCGTAAGAGTTTTTAATTGAAAAAAATAAAAATCACTGAATAGTGAATTTTTAAAGTGCTAAGCAAATTTGAGTCAGTTCGCGGGGAATACGCTCAAAATTTTCATAAGGTAACTTTTTAATAAATGTAATGAATAATTCATTTCGAAATTATTATGTAATATACTGGTAATATATCACCTGTGTTTTTTTTTCCAAGTAGAAAACGACGCACGCGCTTGACGAGTTCGTCTCTTTATTTATTAATTTATTTAGGGTTCCATTCGGCCGTAAGTTTTTCATGCAAATTTCCTTGCGAGACAAAAGTGCGGTCGAAACACCTTGTATCCGTATCCGTTATTATGTATGAATTGTGTGAATTAAGTATGAGGTCGTGCGCATGTGCGCTCTAATTACGAGTTCGTTTTGCGCTTTCGTTGCATGTGTGTAATATTACAATAGTTATAATGCTTTTGCGTCGTTCTATCGTATAGTTGCGCTCGTTTCGGTTTCATCATAAATATGTCGGGCCGTTTCGTGTGTTATTAAATTGTGATTTTAAATGGAAATTTCGCTTGGAGCTATGAATTTTTTCATCCTTCCAATTTGTAACTTCGCACAGTCTCGCTCAAAAATTTAACTGATGTACAAAAAATAAACACTACTGAACAGAAAAAAAATATCGTTCACCATAAAAATTGTAATTTGACAATATTTTCTATTAAAATTAAACGAAGAATTCCATACGCGAGTCGTTAACAAACAAACGCAGTTATGTTTTGAATTCGCTCATAGTTTTAACTATTTTCGGAATTTGGATCGTTTTTGAAGCGGTCTCCATATACGACGACACGCGAATTTTCCAACGAAAATGTCGAGCTTTCGCTTTAAAATATGCGAGCCAGATCGAACTTTATGAAACCCGACCCGTTTCGAAACTCGAGAAGTTCTCGTCGGGACCTTTTAATTTGGCGAAAAGCGTCCGAAAATTCGAAAACACGCTCTTTTTGGCTCAGACGTTATTTGACATTATTGTGTTCATTTATTTTTAATTTAGTTCGATAGAATATCAAGCAATGATTCAATTTGATCAAATTTGCGTTTACAAAAGTTTTTTTTCATGTGTACATAAAAATATGATTGAAAATATGCACACTATGCAATCATGCTATTTATTGAAATAAACTTTCATAACTTCAAATTTTAAATAAGCGATATTATATCTGTATGGAAGTATAGTAGACCTTTTTTTATAACGAATATTGAAGGTATCAATTTTTTTATTAGGAAGATCCTTTTCTTCAGACTCTTGCTTACAGCTAGTGCACGCGGCCTCACAATTTTTATGGCGATCGTTAATCAGCAAAATCCAACGTGGAAACTAAATTGGACCGATAATTCGGACGGTGATCCTTCGATTTATTTCCATCGGAATTCGAACCCATTGGCGGGGTGTTCGTTATCGGTCCTTTTTCCGGGTTTACGAATCGTCGACCCATACGTCGCAGACGAGCCTCATTTGTTCGATTTGAACGAACGAGTTTGACTATACGCCGAATTATACTTGATATTTCTTACATTTGAACGTTTCGGTTAAGCATAACGACACGTGAAATTGACTCGTTTTCTCTATGTGGTACAAGAGGATTTTCGATAACTTTGCACGTATTCATGTACGCTTGGTTTATGTATATTCATTGGAAAATAATTTGGAAATGTCGTGAAAATGTTATTTCACAATATTATATAAAATCAACAAGATTTATTTCGATACTATATTTTTTTCTTGTTATTAATCTGATTAATTAAAAAAAAAATATAGATGAAACGTTTTCGTAATAAATTTTCATTAAAAACTGTTCCTCTCAATATTTCAAGCGTTTTTAAAGAGCGTATAGAGCACGTTCGATTCCAATTTAAATCCTGATTGCATCACCAATGAGCTCTTCAACATCTATATATTCCGCCGCAAAATCAAATATTCAAATACATTTCGCATCATAAGTCAAAAAATTCTGAAACTTTTCCCGGAATTAAATCTTTCCCGATACAATTTGCACTCATGCGTAATATATTCTGTTGAACATACTGCTTAGCGAAACCTGCACATGTGCATCGTCGATAATCCTCAACGAGTGCGGTTATCGGTAATTGGGGAACGATCATCGTACCCTGGATGTGCACGGGATAGGATAGGATAGGATAGGATAGGAGGCGGCTCACCTGCGCGGAAACTTGATATCCAGCTCGGATTACGGATAATCCCGTGGTAACCGAAACGGTTAACGTGCACCGTTTACAACGCACAAACCCACAACAATCAATTCGAGTTCGGATCAATTGATTTCGATGCCGTTTGAAGTTGCGAGTTTTGCCGCCTGTATGTTGTGGTTTAGTTTTTGAGATTTTATTTTTCGAAGATTTTTGTTGTATGGTTTTCGTGAATTTTTTTTATATTGATTTTTAATGTGTTTTTTGGATTAATTGGATTTTTGTTATGAATTTCAATATTTTTACATATGAGTGTCATGATAATAGTTGAATTTTATATTATTTTTAGTTAAATATTCCTTTAAATTTAAGTTTCCTTTTTGGTGTTTAAATATTCATTAGCGAATATTTAGGCACTTTGCGCACACCCAACACTCGGTACACTGTACGTGGTATTCTGACAACACTTTTATATATCTTTATAAATACATGTTTGCTGTAATATATTTTCAATAAATTGTGCTTCCTGCTGCGCTTGTTCGTGACAGTTTCGTACAACGCAATCGTACATCGTTTCTTTCGATTCTTCTTGCGCCGATTGCATTCTACAAACAAGATATACAACTTCGCTTAGATATCACGCTTTAGAAAAATTCCGACTTTCTGAAACTGAAACAAGGATTCATCCTATTATCTCTATTGACCAATTAAATAATGTACGATAATCCGCCGGAGAACCTTTTTAGCGTAATTAGTGGTTGTGCATAAAGTCCGGCATTTCTGACCGTTCCCTTTTAGGCACAGTTGCGTTATTTCGCCACTGTTCAGTTATTAAGCGAAAAGTGAATTTTTTATTCGTCGATTAATTTATTTTTTAGAAGGGATAGATAGTGAAGGGGTTTTAGTGACGGAATCGCATCGGGATTATGTGGCTTTGAACCGAAGTTAATCCGCGAGCCAGCGATGAAAGGCTCACCGACGCTACTTTTTCATTCTGAAAAGTAGGATAAAGTCGAATTCATTTTCTTTGTTCTGCAAGTTTCCTATCGATTTATTAATTAATAATTTCGTATTTTTCAATATATTTATATCATTTTATTTATTTAATCAAATATAAATTTTCAACTGATTTGATTTAATCTGTATAAATAAATTTACTATTTAACTTATTGAAAATATTACTATATATATTTAATGATTAAAATAATGGTAATAAAGATTATATTAATTTAAGCACAAATACCGGTTCAACGTCCCTTATACACCTTTGTGCCCGTATTTCGCGTGAAACTTCCTTAAAACCGCAATTTTACGCTGCCCTGCCGGCGTTCGTTTTTTCGTTTTATTCGCAGGGCTACCAACTGTACTTACCCCTCTGCCACTCGTAACGCCCGCCCCCTCGCCCTCCCGTGGGAGCGTTTCGCGGGTTTTTTCAGGACGAGGGGCCGGTTTTTCCGGGACGAGTTTTCGGACCGCATCAAAGGACCGGGCTGTTCTCGTGTTCTCGTCTCCTCGTTTCGTTTTACACCTTCGAAAAAATAAAAGTGCGGAAAAAAAACGAGCGAAAAGGGGAAAATGCTGCCGAATATTCCGAGTTAACGTTTATCGCCGGGTCGGTTTTTCGGCCTCGTTAAGGACCGTTAGCGCGGAAGGAAGATTTTTAAAATTGATCGCATAAATCACATACGCCCGCGTGACTGTTTATCGACGATTTTTTTCCGCTTTCTGCAAATTCAGATTTTCTCATGGGTTTGTTTCTTTTTTTCGTTCAGTATCGATCTACCGATTTGCACATTGTAAAATTTTCATTTTATTGCCCGTTCCATTGTAATCTTTCATTATTATTATCAAATTTTCGATCGAACATGCATTTTATTTATCAAAAAAATACAACAGCATCAAAAACTAGAATTTCACTAATATATCGAACCACATAAACCCAATACAATAAAAAAAATCCGCAAAAGCGAACCGAACACACCAACAAGCGCAATCTCCGGACAAACACATCTCTGCCCTCAACCTTGATCCGAGCGAACTTTCAAACCCTCAACCCCGTAATCTGGTATCCCGGCGATATTACGAATTGGAATATGGGGCATATGGGGGTGAGCCCTCCATGGGGCAGAGACAAACGGCCTCTGTCACGGGCCAGGTCGCCGCCGCGCGATATTACATTTTTATGAGTGAGTGCCCTTCGCTCAAAAAGCGGTCGAGGGTGTAACTCAACAGGTAAGAGCTGGGGTGAAACGGGCCCGGTCGTTCGACTTAACCCATTTACTATTTCATGCAAAACTCGTGCACTGGCTCGGCTGTTGCTCCGCATAGGGTTGGCGGTTTCTTTATTTTCGGATGACGTGAAAAATCGAAGGAGATGAATCTTGGAGTGGTGTTTTTCGATTCTCGATTGGTTTGACGCATTTTGGGGTATTTTTAAAGCATCTGTTATTACTTATCGTATTTTTCGACTTTGAATTGGACGTTTAGAAGTCGATGCAATTGAACGAAAATTAAGAAAATTAATGACGTATTACAAAATTATTAAACAATATATTCAAAATAAACCAAGTAACGACTATATTTTTTATAAGTAGTATAATATGTATTAAATTAAAAATTACAAAATATTTAATAAATTAATTAAACAGCATTAATATGATCATTTTCTCTTAAAAAAATCATCTGAAATTTTCATGTGATATAATAATATCGACGAATTTATTGATATCGTTCATTATTTTGTGATAACTTACCGAATTCGCCAACCCTATTTGAAAATTCGGTTAGATTTAAGGGCTCCTATTCGCATTTGGGTATCGAACTTTTTGCATTTTTAAAGGACGTCCCGATTTGGTGTTTCTGCATATTGGGTGAATCGGTATTTGTACTTGTAAACTAAGTCTGTATAGGCTTTGTGTAAAATCGCTTCTACGTTTCATGCAACCTAAACTATTTACGAAACTCGGAGATTAAACGGTGGATCTTTCTCTTTTGATGTATTTGATTTCGATTGTGTTCGTTGGTAAAATATGGTTTTCGATGTTAGAGTGACGTTTGAATGCTTTTGCTTGTTTATAATTTACAAACTTTCTATAGTCGAGTTGAAAGTTTTCTCGTTCCCGATTTAGTATTTCTGAATTTTAGATGAATTATATTATTGTTTTCTATGAATTTTATTTAATTTTTATTTGAATATAATTTATTTTTATAACTGTGAAAATTACCTACGTATCTTGTAAAATTAAATTTCTACCTCTTTTCATGTACAAAAAGAAAAAAGTTATCAGCGAACGTTGCCGAACTTTTTTTAATGGTAAATGTTCATTTAAGGTTAAATTATCTCGAAATTGTATAATTTCCCTTGTCATTAACTATAACGACTTTAATAAAAGCCGTTATTTCCCTCATACTATCAATACAAATTCACACAACATTCGAAATCAACCACATCTGATATATTAAATCGAAACGTAACGATCCACCCCATAAAAATGTATACAATAACAAAAAATCGAACCTAAACGAAAAACCACGTAAACGAGCACCCCGTAAACCAAAAAATCGATTAATTAAATAATGCAACAAATTCAATCAACCCAGATACAAATCGGCCGCCAACAATGCACAGTCAACACACGCACCGTCGATTTAATTTTATAAGGTGTGTACGGCGCGCGCGCCTACATAATGAATACGGCCACCAGGGCCGTTCAATTTTCCGAATAATTAATTTTTGCCTCACCAGTATCACTCTCGCCCTCTCCCTCGACACCTTCACCCCCTCGCCCCTTCTCGCTCGCTCTGGGGCCAGGGTTAAACAACCATAATCCGTGCCGGCGCGTTAATGCCGGTCGCGGCTAATGTCGGCTCCACACACATGTGTTAATTGTTGAGCTGCTCGGTCAACTGGTGTACCTAGAAGATCGAAATTTTGTGTTACTTTGTGACGTGGTTTTGCATTTGGAATGATTTTTTTGATTTGATCGGTGTATGGAGATTGGTTTGGGATTCGCGTGTCGCTCGTTGTCGAATGGATGCTTCATTTTGTAATTTTTAGTTTTCATAGTTTATCCGTGTTGATGTCGATGATTTCTGAAACATTGAGTGGATGGATAAGTTGGTTTGAGATTATTTCGGTATTCAGTTCTTTGAGAGATACATTTCCTTTATCACTTCGTGATGGGTATTCGTGATAAAGAAAATGTTACCAATCTTTAGATGATATCGTAAAGGTCTTGTCCTGCAGTGGACGTTACACAGATTGCACACAATTATCAGATTTGTAGTACCATGAAAATTATCATTCAAATACGATTGAATTAAACGATAATTTTATACTGTTGGCATATGATCAAACTAATTAATTATTTAAACTAGGGAAAATTTTAATATTGGCTATAGTTAATATGTGTATGTTATGTGAATAAATTAGACGTTTTGCGTTTTAAAATCAACAATAATTTCGAGTGTTCGCGTCCCTAGCCGCAGCACCAAGTTATACGTCGTGTCACGCGGTAATTGGGTATATGAGCCAATTGGGAAAATACTTATGGTGGAATTGCCCCTGAGTTCAAACATACGAAAATTTTCCTTTTGCGCAATCTCATTATTGTATCTTGGCTTCCATTGCCCAACAGAAAACTCACCACCGCCTCCCCCTTCGCCTCAATCCCCTCGTCGTTTTTATACGAGTCACGTTCTCGTTTCAAGAAAAAAGATTATTTACGATTATATTATTTGTTTCGTTTTTTGTTTGGCATTGAATGTAATCTTTCTTAACGACTTGTGCGCATTGTTAATTATGCGAGGCACTTTCGCTGTTTTTTTGCACTGCGCGTTTATTGTACATTTTTTGACCGCCACGGTGGAAAGGAGTTTTTCTCGGATTTCATTTTTATCGCAGTTTCACTCTTTTGTTGATCGTAAACATTTAAACGTAATGCGGGTCGGGAAATTTTCGCCACCTCAGTTTTTTCTTTTTCAGGAAGCTCCTCGTTTTCTTCGGAATCATTATGCTCGAGTCTGTCTCGTTTCCTTTTTTAAAATTATAATGAGAAAAATTAAAATCGTGATTAAAATTTCATGTGTTATAGTCCCCGTTAGACGTATCATAAATATTGGTCGAGTAAAAGTTTTTCTTTCATTCGACGTTGAAAAATAATGAAAATATTGTCTATCAATTTTGCCATTGCCGCTTTTCATCCACTTCGTTCATTTCGTATAATGGATGGGCGTACTTATCTGCGTTAGACGGGACGCAGGAAAGTGTATTTTCTCTTTTTTTCGGTGGTCCCCCGAAGAAAAAAATGATTACTTATCCACTCGTGGATTCGTTTTATCCGCCGCCCGCTGAAGTTGCTGAAGTTATTTATATAAAAAAAATCAACTTACAAAAGCCATCAAGTGTATACGCGGAGGAAGCCGCTACGTGTGCAAAAAACTGTTTTGTTTATAGATGGAATTTCGGCGTGATACTCGTCACCGGCGAAAAATTCAATTTTGCGAATTCAATTCTGCCTCATGCCACTACGTTTTGCACTCATACACCGCTTGGCTTATATTGAAAGCTTTCTCACCTCAGACCTTCCAAATATCAGATTTTGCATCGCCTCATAATTATATAAGATCGTTTCGAATACACATATATATATTTTTACTATAACGTATAAAAAAAAACATTATTTAATATGCAAAAATTTTAACCGAAGAACCCTATACATTTATTTTCGGAAATAAAAAAAATGTTCGGGTTTTATTTAACACGCATCGCAGTTTCCGTCCGGCTAGAAATCGTCCGTTACACAGACCCCGGGTTAAATTGTTTCAGATGTTTCAGCGTTCACGGAATGTGATATTGAAACTCGATCCGTTGTTGTGCTCCGCGTTACATTTACGAGATTGGATGCTTATATCGTGGATATAAAACCCGTATAAAACTATCTACGGTTCGCGGCAATAGAGCGGTCGGCCTATTTATTTCCCGCTGAACGTCGGTGTTAATTCGTCGGGAGTTTTCCCCGGGTGCATTTTACGTTTTTCGAATTAGAAAGGGTTGTACGTTTTGAAATTTATACGTAACGGTACGCTTTCACGCTGCGAATTTATTGTTGTTATGGGTGGGTGGCGCGTTCGGTATTGGTGCAGCGACGTAACTGCTGTTGAAGAAAATATGGGAGCTTTTTAGTTTGATTTTCAGTGTTGTTTTGCTAATTTTTCGTGCTCGGTTTTCGGGTCGCTTTTGGAAACTCGTTTGCATCTCGTATCATTATTTTACGCTCCCTTATGTTTAGCTCGAAAATAACGTCATGAAATTTGCTTTAAAAAGTCATTAAGAATATCCTAATTACAAATTTGTATTTTTGTGTATAACATAATACATATTTTTTAATATATATTTATTTTTGTTTTAGGTACGTTTTTACATTACTTCTTTATATTTTGGCTAAGTTTTGGTAAGTTTTTATTATATTTTTTATTTTATTCGATCTTTTTTTGGTATATATATATTATGATAAATTTTCGTTCCGAAATTGCTGACGTTTTAAAGAAAGTTGCGCGTTTCTTCGTTTCTCCAGTTTTCTCTTAGTGATAGAAATTGGGAAACGTCTCGCTTTAAGCGTGTCCCGAGTGGCGTATTTTGTCCCTATCGTCGTTAATTCGATTTATCAAAGTTCCGTTTGCAATTTAATTACGCCCGAACGACGGCGTTCATAAACATATCACCGCTTAGTCTCGTTTACTTGAAACGGACGCGTTATGCTTTTGTCATTTTCACAAACGATTTTAATGTCTCGTTTTGTTGAAGAAAATTTATTTTCTACGATATTTTATCGCCCATTCTATTTTAAACGCTCCTTACATATTTGATGTTATACACTTTCCAGTAGTGTCAAGTGGATTGCATAAAGATTATTTGTAAGGCGTTACAAGTTCACATAACGTATTCAAGAAAAATAAACATTGTGTAAATATTATAATATGGAGTACTTACCATGTTTTCAATTTTGAATCCAAATATTGTAATTTTGTAATTATGACATTTAGGATTTTTCGTTTTCGTTGTTTATCTGAATCTGCGTGACGGCCTTATAAATTTAGATTTGCATGAAGAAAACTTAATTTTCATCCCACCTACTACTAAATATCGTTGTAAGCAGCGCACGAACGAGCCTCCATTTATTTTATTAAAGATTTTTTTCGCGCAGCGAGTAATCTCGTCATTATTCACTCTTAACGTCACACGACCTTTTTTTATTATTGTCCGGAAAATATTATATAGTCGTCGACGTATACGCGTTTATATATATTTTTTTATTATTTTCACGTCGCGCTATATTAGCTATTATGAGGGATGCCGCTTTCGTTTTTTTTTTTAGAACGCCACAACCATTGTGAAGCGTTTGACTCCGTGAAGGAAAACAAAGATTCGCTGCCTAATTTATAACGCAGTACGGCACTTTTCCTCGTCCACTTTGCCCACCTACCTACCTACCCAACCTTCCTTTCCGCCAAGTTTTCTTGCGAACCCCTTGTCAAGATACATTACCGAGCTTCTCGTCCGGTACAGCGGCTTCCGATCCCAAACAAAAGGAAATAGCCTTCCGAGATACAACATCTACGTCCGCCCACCTCCATTGCCATCCTCATACCAGTTCAATAAAAGTCAACATCAAACGCTTTCGGTTTCGCGGTCTTCATTGTCGAATTACCGCCACATTGTACGTAGTGCAAACAAAAAGCTTATCGGCCTCCGATCCGCCGCCAATTTATACAATATTACGTTACAAAATAAGTACTTTTGCTTTCGTCCTCCCACGGGCAAAAACGGTCAACATGTGAGGATTCTAGAGTCAAAAATCTCAATTTTCTTAATAAATATTTTTACAGTGTACTATGAAAAAAGTCTAATTTCAAAATAAAAATTAAATTTTCATCAATAAATCAAAAAAATATTTCAATATTCTATACAGTATTTTCAGTTTTAATAAATTCATAACTTCACATTTTATTTTGGTCAATTATATTTTCATTTCTGTTTCATGGTCAAAATATATACTTTTTCATTTATGTATTTGAAGACGAGATGATTTCGGAAAATTATATATTTTTGGCCAACGATGGAGATTGTGAATTTCGACTCTACACCCCTCATATATATTATATGAAATGTAAAGCGATAAGAAGTTTTCAGTCAAAGTTTTGGGTCATTAGTGGTGAAATAAAAAAGTAATTACGACTCGCGGCCGCATGGAAACTACGTCCTCTTAACTTTTACAAAATTTTCCTCTGTAAACATCGGCTTATTCCAATTGATTCGCTTGCAAAACTTTTTTGCAGATTTTCGGTGAAGTAGTACATATTTTTTTATTATTTATATGTACAGCGTTCGGACTCACTGAAAAGTTTTGCTGCGAGTTTGCCGCATAGGGTGGTTTAGAATATACTTACACAACTTTTAATATTATACAAACTCCTACGCCACTTGAAGTTTCAATTTGGTACAGGTTATCGATATCAATCTTATATTATGAATATCTTGAATGAAGTTTTTTTTATATTATGAAATGTACGTGTGCCGAAAATACTTTAATTTATATCGTATATGTCTATATATACATATTTTTTATCTGTGATCGATCGTTTGGGTAAACATCATCAATGAAATAACTGGTGGAATAATATATCTTCACAGAGTTTGAGTCTCGAGCTGTTGATTTTTAATTAACAGCTGAGTGCTAACACCTTCCTTTATATATACACAGTAAATATAACCTTGTTGTTTATTCCCTTCTTTCTCAACCTACTTTCGAAAGTGTCGGCTCCTCCGACAAAACGTCAACATAAAATCGACTATTTTAATCTCTGAACTCGAATCCCATCTATTAATTATATCCAAACCAAAAACGAACAATTCATTTCGTTTCACCCTTCCGTGGCTAGAGAGCACCCACACACCGGCGGATCGCATTCCGCGAGATTGTCTTCGCATTTTCGCCATTGTGCGCCACGCTAACAATCCGATTTCTCACGGATGGCCGCCATTGTGTCGGCAGAGTGGTGTAGTACACACTCACGTAGTAACTCTCTCGTTTCTTTAGCCACGGTCCGTCTGCCGGACGGATAAATTTGATATTCGGAAGTGTCGTTGCGGTCGACCGGCGTGTATGGTCGCTGGTATTTGTGGTCGCTTTCAGTTGCAGTTTCTATATACTCTGTTCGCTTTTTTTATTTTAGATTTTCATCGTGAGTGTGTGTTTGTATGCAAATGGATTCTGGTTAGTGCGTCTTTTGTTGGGGCGCACAATATGCCGCGTTCCGATTTGCCCCTTTGGTGCGCATCGCCTGTTTATGCTCTTGTCAATTTTAATTTATTTCACTACGATTCGTTTGTTTGTATAGACGTGATTTTTTTTCTGAAAAAAAAAAGAAAATGTTTGTATCATCATATGCAGCCTATTTAATATATTTTTCAGGACAAGGATTTTCCGAATATTATCGAAAGTTATGACTTTTTTATCGCATATACAAAACATACTGACTATACATATACACCAATTGTAAGTAATGACAGTTAAGTTAACTATTATTTTCGGAATGTTCTCAGACCACATGTAATCACATCTATTATCTGATCGTTACTTTTGTTGTGATAATGGTTGTCGTAGTGTATGACAAGGAAAATAATTTATTGTCAAATATAAAAAATAACGTTTGTACATCATTCTAGTTTATAAAATATCCATGTAAGCTTTCATTGATCTTTCTAAAGTAGTTTGCGTAATGAAATTGAACACAAACAATAAATAGAGATTTCAGCGAATTCGCACATTCGCTAAACGAAACAAAAGCCCAATGAACCATAAAAGACAAGCGCTTATTCGAACGGGGGTGGAAGGATATTACTCCTCTCTTCTGAGCAATACAATGTTACAAGCACGTTTAAACGCACATCATTACTTATTCGCTAAATAATTGTCGCGAACAACAAGCCGAATAAATTAATGGGAAGCGCGATTAACTCGAATTTCATTACGCTCACATAAATCATGATAAACATACGCAAAATGCGCGACTAATTTGCTCCTCGTAAAACTAATCGAATTTCGGGTATTATCAATTTTGTACAGGTTCAAATTCATAACATATAATACAATTGAATAAATAATAATTAGCCCAACTACACAACTTTGTACGTCCTGATTTATAGATCATCGATATATTGAAATCCCAAATTCACGAATATTCATACAAATGTATCACACACAATACCATTAACGGAAGCGAAACAAGCCGCTGATTAATGCACCCTTACTTATCCGCGTATTTATTGTCGTATCCGGACGGCGTGAATTCGGAATTTATTCCCGATTCGTACCAGAAAAAGGCGTGCATAATGCGAATCCGAAATTATACGATGGCCGATTCGAATTCGACTTTCAGTTCGGCGTCTAGTGTTGCAAAAAAAAAAAAAAATGGCGCTGTCCGCCATTATTATGGCGCGTTCGTAATGGGACGGCGAGGGCTCGTTTTAATGCACGCGCTAATGGGGCCCTTCGTCCTTTTCGACGGACATTTTGTAGTCGTTTCGTCTTTTGAGGGTGTTGAGTGAAAAAGGACACGTTCGGAGGTCGCTCTTTCGAATGCGTGGCCCTTGCGGCGCTCGTGTCAGTGATCAAAATTTAATTTTTATGTGATTTTTCGTGAAGTTTATTTGATTTTCTTATAACTTGAATATGAAATTATATGATAAAAGTTCAATTTGGTTATGTATATTATTCCTTAGTGATCTCTGAAGATAAGTTATTATGATTAAGTATTGCATACAAAAGATAGGTTTTCCGACTGTTAGTCAACCTTCAATACAGATCTTGTTTCCATAAAATTCACCTTTCGCGTGTTCTGTACATTCACCAAGATGTTCGGTTCGTGGAAAGATATATTTCATTAATTTTTCTCGTCTTAGCATTCCGTATGCCCCCCCCCCCTGGAGAGCAGTCTTTCGCGATTGCATAGTTAAAATTAAATGTAAATATAGCGCCCGTAGTTTCGCCTAATGTTGCTGGTACCCAAAATTTGACAGGCTAGATGTTGGGCTTCCCTTCGATTATTTATCTCTTATTGTTCGATTTGAATATTAAACAAAAATATTGTCGTACTATTTGAGGATAATTTTCCTTTTTCACTTTTTGGTGTTTAAAAAGAATCTATAGATTTTCAATGGCATTAAAGTTTTAGTACTTCAAAATTTTTACGAAAACATAACTTACGTACTATATTAACATTTCCCACGCGTACTGTTCGATTAAGTATCCCCGATTGATCCGCGCACAACGTCCGGTCAAATTTTCCAATTTGTGCGCGACTTTTTTCCTTCAGTCGCGTCAATTTGCATTTCGTCGCCGATGAAAACGCAAATATGAGTCTGCGGTGATATTGCACATTGAAAGTTTAATTAATCGCGCGCCGGCTCGCACACTTTGTATCGCATTTCGCACACAGGCACAATAACGACACGGGCGCATAATAACGCGCACTGTGCGTTCCGACGGGGCATTATATACCCCGTCAGTTTATTTATTTATTCGGCGGAATCTATTCCACGTGCGAGGCCATTATACCAATTTTACGATCGTGTTTTCGGCGTATAGGTGTTGCGCGTGCGGGTTGTGTTTGTCGGTCGGTTTTGTCGTTTTTCAAAATAATTAATGCGAAGCCGACGACACGGTTTTAATCATCGGGACCTTCGCAATATTGCGGCAATCGATAGGTTGCAGTGTTCCATTTTCAAATTTGACGCCGTGTATAGTACAAGTATAACTACCGTGGAATGTTTTGATCGTTATACTTTTTTGACAATTCAAATTATTTTTTTATATACTTCGATGTAATTTTTCGTAGATTCCATCCGCATTAATCAGCCGACGACATTTAAAAGAGCTTTCATTTTCGATCATTTAGCGAATCTGTCCTAATCCTGGATGTTACGCGAATTTCGCTAAAGCGAGCTTTTGTGCCTCGATGCGGTTTCCGTTTCGTTTTCGACGGATAACTCCGCTCACCATCAAACGTCCCTGCGAGTGTCGAATGGAGCGTTTTTCTGTATTTATAAATCTCGTACCGATTTTCCATACTTCACCTCGTCCTTCGTCGGATTAAAATTCGTTCGTCGGCGGGATCGAATTAATCCGGACTTAATCTGTCAAACGGTTAGGTCGCGCACAACGGAATTATTCGCCATGGAAACGCGCCGACTTCCAAAAGACACGGGAATCGTTGAAATTTTCGTAGTCGTCGAAAATAAAGAGAATCAAACGAAAAAAAATTCCAAGTCGGGAGATTTATTGTAGTCGTCGAACGGCTTAATTCTTCGATTGCGCTCGTTCCAATCAAGGGATTCCTCTTTGTTTATCCTTTCTGTTCGATTTCACACGTTGTTGATTCGCTGTGGATGCGCTGAAGGAATTCTCGCTCTTTCCGTTGATCTTCTTTTTTCATCGTTTACTCGTAACGAATTAATTCAGTTTTTTCAGTTGTCTTTGATGTCTTTATTTTTGTATAGTCGTTGAAATATAATGTGTTATATGTATACGGTTCAACAAACATTTATATTTTCAATTTCATACGTTAACAAGAAAACATGCAATATCTCGGATTTTGTGTAAACAAATAAATTATATTGCTCTTGTAGTCAAGTGTCTACAAACGACATTTGTGACTTGTGTTGTTTTTATTTGATATTGAAGAGGATGTATCCAATATGCTTTTGTATTGTAATGCCTTTCGGATGCATTTGCGAGTCAATTCTTCGAGTTTTTCTGAAACAAAATTCCACTTCCCGGCTGAAGTACTAACGTTCCCATTTTTATCTCTCATTGTAAAAATAGCGTTGGCGTATAAAGTGTTCGAAAGCTGCTAACGTTGAAAGCTTGAATGGTAAACTCGCTTTGTCTATATCCATCTATTTCATATTCGTCTATCTGTCTGTCTGCGCAATGCGCTCAAAAGGCTTTCGTCGATTATCGTCATCCTTTGTGCCGACCATCATCCATTCGCATGTGCGTCTAGAATTCAAAACCGCGATCTTTGATTATGTTTTTCGTTTTAAAAGCACGTTAGACGAAGAAGCACTAAAAGCGGTCGTAACAGTGCACTATGAACGCTCAAGTGAATTAAATTTCTCTCGCCGCACAAACTTGCACGTTGTAGCAGCTTCGGACGGTATTAGACGAATTTTACATAATTATACGAACCGTTTGGTGTTTGTTAGTCGTTTGTAGTGTTGTTAATCCGCAAATAAACCCAAACTCCCTACCGGGTTGCGTCATAGGTGTAATTGCGGAATTTCGCGGTTCAACCAGCTATTGTGTACCTAAAGCTTCTAACATCGTGTTAAATCTCATTTTGAATGTATTTGTATTATAGACTAAATTGTTAACGTTTTGAATTCTGTAAAAAATTTTTGATTATATTGATTGATTTCGATATTATCAATTATTTACTTTTAACACTTGTAATCCGTGCAGTTATAATACGAATAAAATTTTCCCATTGTTCTGTTATGGTTGTAAAATATATGTCAGACGCATTTCGAGTTGTATTTTCGCCGATTTCGTTCTATCGTGTCGTAATTTAACTTTGGCAAATAGTAATAAAAGCTTATTTGGGAACTTTAAGTGGCTTTCGAAACCTTTTATCGGCCTCAAATATTTTATCCGATTGAGTAACAATGTTTTATGATTAGATTTCCGCCGTGTTTAATCTGCTTTCTCGTTCCGTCGCCGTTGAGAGTGAATTAATTCGTAGTTAAACCCTACATCCTAAATTTTATAATCTCTCACGTTGGATACATAAAACATATAAAACACAATGAATATATTATTGCACGTATGCGACTAGCGATTTGCGATTTTCGTACGAGTGTGTCCTTGTTCGTTCGTTTTCCGAATGCAGAACTATTCTCCAGTCAATCGGAAGTAACAAACTTGTTCGAATGTCGGTCGTACCAGTCAACGTTTGTTTGTTTCACCTGCAGAAGTTGAGACGCGTTTGTTCGGAAAACGTTCCCTTTAAATCCACATCTATTCTTGAGTTTCCTCTGAATTCCCCGTGCTAAATATTTCCGACGCTGATTTATTCGGACTTGTTTGATTACGCACATTTTCCAGGTGGTAGACGTCGACGTCGGAAAAAAGAAAAGTACGTCACGTCTTCCGCAAACTTTGTGTCGAGTTCCTTACACTTTGGAGTCTCGATTATCCCCGACGACCATAAAACATAATTTTAATACGAAAATCGCATTAGGCCTCCGCATGAAAATTTTTTTAAGAGGCGCTCGTAAATTTTCCGCGAAAAGTGTTGCTTGAAACTTTTCTCTGTCGCGTTATCCGCACCGCGATATATTGAACGAACAAATTCAAACTCTGCGCTATATTATTTTAATAATAATAAACCGCCGCGTTAAATTCGCAATCTAGTTAGGACGTGTCACGGTGTCATGTTCGGATTCGTTTCATATCTCCTATTATAATAGTCCTAATCGCATTATCGCACAATGAGCGTGAGCCTGTCGCATTATTGGAATTATTTGACTGATATGCGGTTTAGCCGAAGCACAATATTATAAAAATATTATACTATATTTGGCACTGCCTCTCGGTGAAAGTCCAATTAGCTTTCTTTCGACTTTCTATCCGACTGGTAATAATCCTTTTTTTTTCGCTTTATCGCATTCTCCACGCGTATCAACGCCGTCGTTGTTTGTTCGAAGTTTTGCGTTTTTTTCACTCACACGAAGCAATAGTCGTGGTTTATTTGCGGCGCTAAATCTTTTGTCGCTTTTTACGTGTGTTGGCCGCAGAAAATTTATGAAATACGTGTCTTATCTTCTTACACGCTGCACGTTAAAATAATCCGTTTTACTACAAATGCGGTCGTGTTAGAGCGAACGCGGAACACGTATTGTTTGTACGGGTTTCTTCTGCGAATGTTTCATTGATGTTGTGTTTTCTGGGCACCTCGTATTTATTAAACGTTCTTACCTAATAAATCACGGAGAAAATCCTAAATGCGAAACAAGGCCATGTAATACAGTTACATTATTCTTTTTATAATTTGGTTTTCTTGTTATTTTCGAAACTTTTCGCATACTTAATTTATATTTGAATATTCAACGTTTTGATTTATTAGTTTGTATTTATTATTTTTTGTCCTCGACAGTCTCGTATTAGTTTTAATTTTATTTATTGTTTTCATTAAAATTTATAATAATTTTGATAATGTTAAATAATTTGTGCTCTTTGTTGAAATAACTTAACTTAATTCAAACATTTCTATCTTAATTTATATACTAGGTTATACATTATATTATTCCCATAGTTTAAATTTTCTCACATTTCAAATATACTAAATCCGTTACGGCTATCGCACTCAAATTGAATATAATTCAACAAAAACAATTTAATGATGTGAAATTACAACTTTTTTCACGTATACTATAATTTTGAACATAAACGGAATCTCACACTTTTCATTGTCTACCAGAGCTTCTTAACACATAAATTTTTCGCCTATTCCGTTCATCATCGGACACACGCGTTCGTATTAATCGCATCGACATTTTTTCCGCAATGGGAAATATTCGAACTGCGTCACTTTTTGACCGTTCGTTATCCGCTTTTAATGTTCGAACCTTTTCGGCACGATATTGTTTTCGAGTGGCCATTTTCAGCACCTGCAGCATCCGCCATTTTCACTCATTTATGCGTGAAAACACTTCCGACACGCCGCACTTTACGGCTGGTGCTGTTCTAAAGTGATTTTTCCCCTTTTCTTCTCTATTTTATTTTTTTATTTCGTCATCGTTTTATTATTTGCTTTTATTCACTTGTCGCGGAAGTATAATTCGATAATATTAATGTTTTTGCATTTCGGCTGACGTGTGAAATTTTCCCGCATGGAAATATGTGATATTCCGTTTTGGGTTTGTTTGGAAATTTTGTTGTTTTAGTTATTTTAGAATTTAAGTTACGATGTTTTAATTAATTTTAGATTCTAGTAGTATATGATTATTTTTTATTCTATCTTCTATATATTAAGTTAGGTTTTTATAGTAATATATTGATATATTATTATATATAATAATTCACTGGTAGTGTAAAGGTGGTTTTTGCGGCATATGATATGAGACACGTGAACCAAATATTGGCAGCTCTCTCTCTCGTGGTCGGAAATTTATAATCGCAGATGTTCGACTTTATTTGAATTTTTCCTATTGAAATATTCTTGAGTTTATATAAAAGCCATATTTTCCCGATTCTATATTAAACTTTACGTACTGTTCTTGCAAAAAATATAAAATGAACGTTTCTGTTACGAACTTAAAAAGCGTGACTTCTATTTATTTATCAACGTGAAACTGTATCGTAATAAATATAAGTTCGTTAACTTTCATTATTTATGCGCTTTAAAATAAACCTTAATTGAATTCTTTTGCATTTTAATAGTCTCATTAAATATTTCACTCCTTCGGAAATATGCTATCATACATCGCAATTAGTGGAATACAAACAGAGCGCCTATAATAAAAATATGATTTATTCATCACCAACGTCTAACATACGAACATAAGCTTGATTAGCATTTCAGACTTCGTGATAAAACAAGTTGCTCAGTCAATAGCCATAATTATTTACACGTAAAACAATAATTAACTATGATTTACGATGCGCTCTCGCCGGGCCGAACTTTCGCCTTTGGCACGCTCTTTTTTGTATTCGTACGAAAATTGATCACCATCGACGCTTTTCATTAACGAAATCATCTAGACCCCCGTCAGCAGCGTAATAACATAATAATCGATGTCGTAAAGGGTGCACCGTGGCAAATCGCTTCTGTAGCTTATTTTTTTCATAGTGCGTAAGTGCGCTCACGCACGCACGTGTCCGTGCGGCAATTTACCTTATTTTTTCCACGTGTATACATACGCTCACATATTTTCCGTATATAAGCGAGCGTGGCACGCGTATTCATAAATTCTCCACCCATTCCCCGAAGTTCCATAAATCAAAATATGCCCCCAGCCCGCCCACACGACGGGCACATTTGCGACCCCTTCGAGCGCGTCGATTCTTTCATGGTTGTCCTCTGGCGTTTGTCTTTCACTCTCTCTCTCGTTGTATGGTTCCCTTTGTTTGTTCCCCGTGCCTCGAGGATGAGTCCTTCGATGCCTTTGAGGCATAAATCAAGACGGTGTCCTCTCACTTGGCCGCGTAAATAAGCAATGCGGTTCTCTCTTGTACCGAATCCTGCATGTCATTAATACGTGATATTGCATCGTGTTGCAACCAAGGGGTCGCCCGGTGGCCTTTCGAGCTTAAAATATATGAACTTCTTTGACTTTCCTTTAAAAAACGCTTTTTAAATATAAAAGGTTCTTGATAAATGTAAATGATGCACTCACCATTGCATCCAGCTCTGCTGATACTTTGCTAAACTACGACGGTGAAGTAGCAACGGGTGCCCGTAACAGATGGGAGGATGAATTGCCTTTTACCGTATGTCATATTGCAATTTATCGTTGCTCTTTATATATTATATTTTTCGGATTTGAATTTGCCGTTTTATCTGCTGTATTCAATTATTAAATTTACGTAACGGAGATTGCTTTTGTGTGTGTATAATAATGAGGGTTTCCACAAAATTATCGGAGTCTTTTGCAACAATGTACTCTTTTCTTTTATGGGAAATTAGTGTAACTATTGGCTCGTGGTTCGTGTATCGTGAACCTAAATCTAGTTCCGCGTGAGTCGTTTATGGTATTTTCTCCTGTCGAAAGTTTCAATATTGTATTGGGAATGTGTACGTTTTATTTGTCCCCGAATAGTTTGAGTGTCTCGGGTTTTAGGACGCTCGCGGTTGTATCTGATCGTACAATTTACATACGTATACTGTTCGAATTTATTTCACATGAAAAGGTATCTTTTCATAGAAAGCGATATTATTATTATTTTGTCAATAAACGTCTTTTCTCGTTCGCTTGAATACGTTTCGCATTCTATAAGATTATGTGTTTTTTTTTTTTTTCGAGACGTGTATTTTTTCCACAATAAAATTTTGTTGTTTCCCTTTATTCGTGGCTTAAACGAGTACCCCGATTTTTCATTTTCATATCGTATCGTTTTACGAAATATCTATTGGGTTATATTACTCCCCGAGTTGGATCGGACGAATAATTCAAATCATTGAAGGAAATCAAAGATGAGGTGTCGGTCTCGAGGGGCAGTTCCCACTTTAGTGTCACTTCAATTTATACCTTCTCGATCCAGCATTCTCAAATGTTACTTTGTAGCTATAAGATAAATCTTAAACAGTTTTTTTTTATTTGCATGACCTAAATTTCACTCATTGTCAGTTTATTGAAATTATTATTATTCACTCGACGTTGACTCAATATATCTAAATTGTGTATTGGTTTGTGAATTGAGTTTTTACTTGTGATTTTATGACAATCATAATTTATTTCGTCGAGATACTAGTTTCATTCATTTTTTTTTATTCTCCTATCGAACAATTAATCTTACTCATTGATTCGAATTGAATGTTATTGAGAAAACGTGAGTTACACCCACACGTTTTTCTCAATCTCAATTAAGTTTTCGAATTGATTTTTGAACGAACATTTCATGCTAGCACGTGGGTAGAAATTGTCTCTGTTTTGCGTTCGCTGTCATATTTTGACAACCACGATTGAGCTTTGATTTATGCCTATACAAAACTTAATTCAATTCTCTACAGTGCTGGAACCATTGGAATGCACGCTCGGTCTCTCAATTAGCTTCATGTCTCTGAAGAGAAGCGTCCTCTGTCCGTGTTCACGTCTATAATTCTAGAGACCTGAGATAAGACCGTTTCATTTTCAATATAAAAACGATGGAGTTGAACCACAATGTAATTAATAGATCGATCGTTCATAGTTGATGTTCAACCGACCGTCTCAAATGATCGTTTCACGTGCGCGTGAATTTTACATTGCACGTTTCATTATGTTCACGATTTACGAGAAGATTTGAAATTTGCTGCCTCTTCTCGAGCGAATTTTGAAGAAATCGTGAAAAATAATTTGCTTTATTTTTTTCTTTTATTACTCAACTGTTTCTTTGTGTGAAATTTACATAGTGAAAAAATCCATCTCGAAAAATTGAAGCGAGTCCGTAACGGTAACGTTATGTCGTAATGTCACCAAACGAAAAACTCATTGTTTGGATTACTCAACCGTGATTCTGAAATTGAATTAGTGTGCTATGTTTTAAAAAATATATCAACTCACCATTAAAATAATGCGCAATTTAAATATACGGTTTCAACGAACCGTACGTATATATGTAATATATTATGAGCTTCAAATTTCAAATTTATTTCCATCATATATTACACTCCATTCAATATATAGGTATTTATGTTCAGATCCGCGTAGATTTTCTCGGGGATTTTCCCCCTGGTTCACCAGTATCACAGGGCTATCAACGTCGCAGTAAAATTCGGCCTTATAATGACAGTAATTATCCCTTATGCTGCGGCCGTAAAAACTCCCGACCCCTTTACGAAAGCGATTTCGTAATTGGGGGTTCGTTTAAAATGTTCACTTTTTACCATGGAGCGAACGGTTTTTCCAAATGCCTCTCCTAACATTGAATTTATCCAAACGCTCGCTCGATTTTTGATAATCTTCCTTTTATAACACACACCGACTGGGTCACCTTTGAAGTTCGTAACGATATTTACATGTAAATTCAAATATATCTATAGATTTTTATGAATACAGACATAGGTTTGAATTCAAAGATCATTTTTTATTTAAATGAATTACATAATCGAGGTTAAATTTTGTGCCAAGTATTGTATATCTTATAATGCGGAATGATTACAAAGTATTTAGGTTGGAACTACTTATAAAATCTAAACAGTGAGCAACAATCAAAACACGTGACACAACGCTCGAATCGTTTTGATCGTGGTTGTTCCTTATTAGCCGATTTGGATTTTGGTCCGATTCCGTTTAGAGTCGTTAGATAACGATCGTAAACGCAAGCGAAATCGTTACTTAAACGTACTAATTACGATATTGTATATCATATACATACGCAAGTGGCGTTTTTGCTAACGAAAAGGGATTCGAACTTCCGCAAAAGCGTACCGATATTTCGGTCTCACCCTTGATCTTGGCCCCTGTCAAAGCGCGAACCTCTTGGTTAATCCCTTCTTATTATTTATTGCGGATTACACGTGCCGCACCAACACACATAATGATATCATGTTATATGAATGTTTGTCCTGGTTGTGGAGTTCGCTTCGAATCATTTCAATGTGAAATTTATGATTTTTTCGTTTGTTTTTATTAAAATTTTCCAATTATCAAATGAATAATATTTCTTTGTAGTATGAATTGTATTAAATATTAACAAAATGTGTATTTTTACCGGAAAATTGGGTTCTAATCTGTGTCTACTGTACGACAAAACCATTCTCCGGTTGTGCGGTTATAATTTGGACGCACGAAAACGGACGCCCGAGATATATAGCTTTCTTCCGTGTTTCGCACACGCTGCACCAAAATTTATTGCAAATTGAAAAGCGATCGTTAAATTGAATTTATTATATTATGTACTCTCTAATATTATATTTTGATATGTTTTTTTATTATTTTTGTTTATGGTTTTTCGTATCCTCGTTTTTGACCCTTGACTCTATATCGTACTAAACAGGATCGATCGATCGATCGTGATGTGCGGTGAACTTCAATTAAACAATCGTTCAGTCGAATTAAACTCAACCGGTTCTTAACCGTGCCTAATGAATTTATAGTTTTTTCGTTTGAAATAACGAATCATTGTTGAATAATTGTTTGAGGTCATTCGCGTTCAACCATTGACTTCCCGGATACTTATGCGCGTTTATTAAATTTTTTCTCAACACGTTTTATTTTTTAAATTTCAATATTTATGTTGATAAATTGCAATGTAATATTTTAAATAGTAAATTGATTTTGTTTGATGTACAAAAAGGTGTAAATCGCTTATTTTCAAATTTGGCAATTTTGTGCCTCTATGAAATAGTAATCATGCCTTTTTTAGTCGCTCTCTTTAATAATTTCGACTAATCTAATGTTAAAATCAAGTATAGGCGTTTCAATAAAAAAGAGACATTTGAAGGCGGCTTTTTTAATTTACAATTTGTTTGTTCGTGATGAAACACAGTGACGTCTATTCGTATTCAGTGAACGTTTTTGACGGCTTAGTCGCGTGACTCGCGAGCAACATGTTCAAAAACGCGAGACCCTTCCATCCCGTACTTCGCATATAATCATCGTCCCACCAACACTAGCTAGCTGACAGTCATTACACAAAATGGACTGACAATGACACCCGACGTCATCAAAAGCCCTCTCCGTATAAAAAAAATGTGTTTTTTCCCTTATTCTCGGCTTAAAAACTAGACGTTCCCTCTCAGACTGCTGCTGAATGTGTGCAATTCGCAACGCTCACTTCGCGGAAACATTGCAAGTCTAGTGTGGAAGATTTGTCCATTTGTCACACAATGTGGGGATCATTTCCAATTTGCCGAAGCATTTACATTTTTCGTCCGGTTTTTTCTTCTTTTTTTTTTTTGTCGCGAAGTGGAGGAATAAAAAGTGGAAAAACGGCGGCGTTAGCCGGACGAAACGTAATTCATCAATAACGCTCAGCCGAAAGAGAGCGGTGGAATCCTTGACGAAATCGCTTTTATTTTATCGCGTCTGAATTTGAACGAGTGGGCTTTCGTGACGAAGAACTGTCTCCTTTCGAAGGATCGTTCGATTTCCGCGCGCGATGAGATGGAATTTGCGCTTTTTATGCGATACGAAAAAAAATCATTTTTTTCTCAAGAATCGAATCGATCTTATCGGGCGTGAATTCGTGGAGTGGCTATAAAAACTTTCATTTTTCAAATTGTCCATCAACGCTAATCTAATGACTATTTTCTGCTTATACGATTCGAATCTAACTGTAAGTTATATTGTATAGTATATTTTTTGATAATTTATTTCTGCGTGATCAATTTGAGAAAATATTTGACATTTCTATACACATTCACGTCAATAATGCGTTGAAGGGTTATGTCGTACCGTTAGATATGTTATTCGTTTGAAAAGCCATATTATATTAGACAACAATTGTTATCTTACAGTACACATCGCCATATAATACTATGAGCCCAGTAAAGGTCGACGTTTGAATAATGTTCTCCAAAGTTCAAGCCGTGTGTTGCGCATCGAAAATATACACAATATATCACCTAATAACGAACATGATTTGTGTGTTGTGAACGCATGTTTTTCAAATCGATCGACCGCTATCTTCGGAGATACCGACAAATTATGTAGTCCGAGCTGTTTATGTTCGTTTCTTACGATTCAGTGTCAGGAATCGTATCTTGTACGGATTCGGAATGGACCAGAAGCCGGACTAAGGACGAGGACTGGTAGTCCCCGAGGGCTAACCGGGTGTGTATGTGCACGTCGTATAAGAAGCCGGATTGTCGTCGTCTCTAACGGTATCGAAGAACGAGTTAAAAGAATTGTATTCGTTTTATCGTCTCGTGTTTCATGTAATTTTTTTTCCCATTTTATACATTGTACTTATTTTGCGTCCATTCGATATTTTTCGTTCGTTAAGGGGGTCCGTTTTCGTGTGGTCCCTTCTCCGGAGTGGTTTCTCGTCGAAAGGGCCCAAAAGGACCTCCGTTGACCCTTATTCGGTCGTTATTTTTGTCGCATTTATTACGTGAATTGTTAAATGGATGCTTTGTTACGCTCTCGAGTGTTTATTTAGGCGCCGTTCGTACGATTTTCGTAATTGTATGAATTATGCATGGTGGCGGTTAAAAAGCGACAGCTTAGCTTGTGTATGTATATTGATATAATATAATTTTATGATTATGAAAGTATCTTTGGTTTTTATTATTTTTCTAATGTAATTTTTTGTTGCGCTGTTTTCATAATCTGTTTTTGTTTTCGTTTCAGGTGAGTCCACATTTGAATCATAAAATAAATCGAGTTTTTAAACGGGATAAAATCTGCAAGGTAAGTAATTTAGTCACTTTTTCATGGAGGTATATGAGTATTATTCTATTTATTTAAATACACTTCACAAGTTAATTTCACACACTCGTATGTTTTCTGGTCGTTCAATTTGAAAGAAAAATAAAACGGAATAAAACATTTACGAATTTCGATTGATTCAAAAGAACATAAACTAAATTAATTACCGTAATTAATTGAACTAAATATTTCCTTTCATTAAACGTATGTAATTTGATAGATAAACAACATCGGCACTTCATTAAACATTTACGCTCATATTTTCCTAGCAAGTAAAGCTACAAACGCGACGACTTCAAAGGCAACTCCAACTCGAACAATTAACAATCCATCCATGAATATTTCGTACAATATTTCTTATAAATGAAGCGTACAGGATCAAATCTCTCAATGTAAAACAAATTTTATTTTCTCCCTTTCGTACTTCGATTTTTTTTTTAGTTATTTGGTTAATGATAACGTTCTTTCTTTCAGTTTTGACCTCTCTCTATTATCATGTAATATATGTACATATTGATAATAAAATTATATTTAAAAAAAATAACCCTCAAATAAAGTAAGATCTATTTGAAAATACATGACACAATTTTCTAATCAAAATTCCCAAATCGTCTTAAGCGAAGACTGCGTGTTTTGACTCGGCACACCCTCGAATAATAAGCACCGAGTTTTCGGTAACCAACCCCAAGGAACCCTCACCGTGACTCACCCCCGTGAATCGATAAGCCCGTCCGTCGCATTTTCAACCCCTCGCGGCGATGCACTTGCACCCGCCGCATGCACCCCGTTGTTTTTGATTGATTGCGCGCCGTTTGAGCACCGCTGGCTCGTGCAGCGCACACACACATCCACGACAATTCCACCATAAAAGGGGGGTCCGTTTGAGAAGCACTGGTCGGTAGAGAGGGACGGAGCGACGCGAAGTCGGCACAGGCCGCCCAAGAGACGATCCGGCCAGTGTTTTTGTCGTGCACGTGGACGCGGCGCGCGTGTGCACGAAGCGCGCGCGCAACTTTATCAGTTTTTTACAGTATATTTTAGATTTTTTTGAATTTTTATCGTGAAATCGTAATCTAGATAGTTTTTTTTATGTGTTTGCGCTTTTGCGCGGTGAAATTGTGATGTTTTCGATGTGTTTTGACGTCTTGTTTCGAGCGTGTGGGGGTGTTGTTGTATCGCGATTGTTTCATAGTATAATAGTGTTTTTGTGTTTTAATCCAGTTTATTGTGTTGTTATTTGATTTGAGTGATATTTTGAAAGATTTTTTTTTTCGTACTGTGTTGTGGCTAATTGGATTAAATAGGCGTACTGCTACTTACATGGGATTACTGAGTTTGCATGAGCGACGCTACTCGAAGATGACTCGATAAATTTATTTATGAGATGTGACATTATTTATTACTAATAATTGTATGAATGAATCTATGACGTACCTGCAATATTGTCTGCGTATGAGTCATCGCTTGTTGCATCGAACGACATTGTACTATTGGAACGATACTTTTGCATTATTGTGCTAAGTGTAACGAACTGAATTCGTTCTTCGTTCGAATCATTTAGCACGTCTACAATAATGATCGCCCATCCGAAAATAAAAACGTAACGGGACACGCAATAAATAGATTCGATTCGCGACGAATTCGGACGTAACCGATCGCCGAAATCCGTCAATTATTTTCGAATCAGTCGATGCGAACAATAAAGATTTTCCCGACACATATAACTGTACATGTTATCGCGCCGCGCGGCTTTCATTCACGAAAATATCGAACTCGTTTCGATGAATGAACAACACAACACGACAACTACAAGAACCACAACACTGGTTCAGCCAGCCGACAATGTAGGGCCACTCGGTGTCGACGACGAGCGAACTCGCGACTTCCAATTAGCGAAATTAAATCTGTTATGCTTGTTTACTGTGTGTACATGCGGTTCTCATGAGCATCGCGGGGCCCCGCATTTTGTTCGAAACCCTTCGGGTGTGTTTAATTGATTGATCGTTGAATCGCGGGGCGAACGTGTTGCGTTTTTGCTTTGATTTGCCTTTTCGAGCGTGCGAATCAAGTGCAATGATTAAATCATTCGGTTTTATTGATAATTTCGTGCGGGAGAATTTATTGTCCTGTGTTCTATTGTTTCGAGTGGCTAATTGCTCAGCGCGTGCTGTATTTCGTCGACAAACCATTATCGTAAAATTTCGATCGTAATCTATGCGCTCGTATTGTTTATTGCCGATTTTGATTAATCGGAGCGGCACTCGTGATTATTTTCTTCTCCTTGGCACGTTTGCACTCACGTGAGAATCGCTTTTGGTATTTTATGGTTTGGAAAATTGTTATGGCGATGATTCAAATATGTTTATAATCTTCGTTTATTTTGTTTACTTTATTACCTGATTGTTTGAACTGTTTTTCTCTGTCGAAATATACGAATATTCATTTAAAAATTCATCTCAATTTTATCGCCGATCTCACGCGCATAAATACAACATAAAACGTCGATAATTCGACAACAATTACCCGATCCGTTCGAAACGTGGCGCATCTTACACGAATCTCGCGCACATATCCGTCGATCGGCGCATTGCAACAGCACTAAATCTTATCGCGCCATAAAACGACACACTCCACCGCTCATATCGGATGCGGTAACCATAGATTTTATGGTTATTCAATAAAATGACGACGACGGGACCGCGGGCTCCGGCTTTCGGGCTAAATATCCCCGTTCGCTCACTTCGCGCAGGAATAAAGTAAGCGCGTCACGTACTATGGGCGTTATACGCACGCCGAGGGAACTCGCGTCTCTTTATACGGCCGATTGATGGTATATTTTATAGTTTTCGCCATTATAAATCACTCGGATCGCACGCGGAATATATTATCGCGTCGTATTGTTGTTGTTGGCAGTGTGTGCGTGCGCGGGAATGTATCCTGTTGGTGGATCATTTGTCATATTGCCCGCCCGAATGAGAGGATTCCTTCTTTGTGCTTTTGGCTTTTTCGCTTTTTTTGTTGAGTTATTTTGTCGATAATGTTTCTCGGTTTTACATCTTCTGTTTATCAGGCGTACTTTTTCGTGGATTCAGCGCGAGGTTTTCGGGCGAAATAGTTATTCATTATCCGTTGCGGTTTCTCATCTCGTTAATTCAATTGTATGAATCAACATAGGTGATTCAATCGTAGGAATAACCACTTTTTTGTATTTTGATAATTTTTTCAATCAGAAATTTATAAATCACCGTAGTCGATGTTTCAATACTAGGAAATTTCAAGTTTTGAAAATAAGATCATCAGTGCGAATAAATTTTTTTTCGGCATTATATTTTCATATAAACTGTCATTTTTTCTGTATATAAAAAATATTGCGATTTGCTTCGCTTGTCCGAAACATACGTGAAAAAGTTTAAGAACCTCCGCATCGGAGAATATAAGAGGCCTCCAACCTCGAAGACATCATCGCAGATTCGGCCACGGTTTTTTTCGCTATCGTGATTTTTTATTTGTTTTAGATATCGCGTTACCGTTTTCGGGTAGCGGTCGCGTTACACGCCCATTGTTTGAGCCACTTTGATATTTTGTTACATTATACACGTCTAATGTATTCCTGTATTATTATAATTATTTTCCCCTGACCTTTGGTTAATGCCACTAGAGCCGGAGCGTCTCCAAGGTGCTCAACCTTTTGTCGTATCCGCAATGTCGCAGTCCTGGCTTTACAGTTATCACTACGACCGATGTAAAAGATAGACCGTTTAGTGTAAAAATGCCGGTTCTTTCTTTATTTATTTCGTTTTTTGCCTTATTTATTTCCATTGAAACGCCTTCGTTAGGAGTACCATCACGATCCAAGACGCGCTCGCGTTGCGAGATTCCTGTAACTTATATCCAACATTTACATAACTCGAACGCGTGCTATAATTTTTTTAATGAAAAAAAAAATCTAGTATCTTCTACGATATCGAATAAAATAGAAATTATAGTTGTAAACATGATTTTTTTTTAACTGAATTGCGCTAATTACATTTAATTAACTATCATGCTAAAATTGTTTCAAATATTTACATTGTATTTATTTAACGAAATTAATGATAAGTCTTAATTTTGCTTGTTAATTAAATTGATCCGTAGTTAATTACAGTCAATGTTTAAATATTATATCGTCACTATTTATTGTTCAAGATAAATCCATCTGTATAATTTTCTATTGTGCAAACACGGGATGAAAAACTGGTCTTTGACGCGTATGAAACTTGATCCGTAATGTTATTTTCGTTTCGTATCCATTTAATTAATCATAGTTATTAAGCTCGCGTTTCTCCGTCAGTTATATTGAATGTAGCACTTCGGACGCACTGCGGAAATTTCAATCAGTGCAAAATTGACGTCGATCAAAACGACGATCAAATTTAAACCGGCCATCGATCATGCGACTGCCTTTCGAATCGTACGAAAACTGGACACTTACAACCATATAAATTATCTGTGCCAACTTCACATTGAAACTAATGTCCAACAATTACGGCAATTCTACTAACGAGAAGCTGTTCGAAATAACGACCATTCGATTAGAATGGTGAGAAAAATCACAAACTTTCTATGTTTTAATTGACGATTAACTACATTAATGTTTGTTTAACACTTTCCGTGTAATAAATGCGAATTTATGAGACTTTTTTTATACTGTGTACGATTTTTTTAATTTATTAAATTTATTTGTTAATTTTTTAAAGTAAAGTTTCGTTTAAATTTTTGTCTTATACGAAGTCTGAATTTCCCAGCCATTCCAGAATGTCTTGAACTTCCGCGTCAATTGTCTCAGTTTGCACATTAATCTTAGTCGCGCGTGCAACGTATGTTACGTACATTTGGAAACTTTCTTTCGTTCCTTACGCACGTTGTTTATTATTTATGCGATAGCATTTTTATTGTCGGCCAATTTCCTCTCTGTCGTCGTGTCGACGACACGTTCTCCCAGATCGTATCTGAAAGAAACCAGAAACGAAGCGCGTAAACCCGAAGGCGTGCTCTCTTCGTCGTCTCAGATCAAAGGGGAAAGATACGTAGCCATAATACGTGTTCGTCCTTCTTTTGGGTTTGTCATTTTTTTTTACGCCCTCGAAATGTCATACTTTTCGTCGACGACGTCAATTACGTCGAAGTGGAGGTCCTCTTTCATGCGCCGAGATGGCTCGTAAACGATTTCGTTCTCGACGATGTCACTTTTTATTATTCAAATGTATCCGACATGGATTCCCTTGAACATTGTTCACATTAAAATCTCGTCAATTCGATATCTCATTTTTGACTATAATCGATTTCGATTGTGTCTGCTCGAACCCCTTGCAATCTAAATTGGAATCGATAAATATCATAATTTTTAATGTTGTCTAGTTATGCAAATACGGTACAGCTAAAAGTCGTTTAGCATACATTAACGCATCATCATTGTCGTATTCGTCTCTTGCTGTGCGTGTCTATCGAAAAATTTGAATACAAACGGGGTCTTTCAAGTGGTGTGCATCGTCTCTATATCTCATGGTTTATTTGCACAACCCACATGTCAATCATTCAAAATGGTTACATCTTGACATGCTCTATTCATCTTCACGGTGAACGTCGCGAAACTTATTTTGCATAGAAAGTACTCAGTTTAATCGGACGTTCTCTAGATTAATATTATATTTAGAAGCATTTGTTTAGAAAGGTGACCTGAAAAGTGTGTTTGCTTTTTTCGAAAAAGTGTTTAGAATTGATAGTAATTTTCATTATTTAAACGCTTGTTCTCAAAATATGTTTATTATCTATTTTGTGACATTATTTATAAAGCGAGATTGAAGAAAGTTTTGTATTTAAAGTTATTAGCCGATATGTATTACCTTATAAAATTTTCATGTTATTATACATGCTATACAATTTGTTAGATTGTATCACAATTGAAGTCCATTTTGTAACATAAATCCTCAGTTCTTTAACACGGGCGTATTCGAGCGGAACTCGTATGTTTGTCTTTTTGTATGTGTACCTGTTCTATCGACATTCTTCCCGTCATTTACATACTAGAATTCTCAAAGGTCTCTCAGTGTGTACCTTCCTTAGATAGCGTGGGTGACTATGTATACGTATCTCGAATTAACTACTAAATTCCTTATACGGACTTATGCCCGGCGAACGTTTCCGATAATGAAAACTACTCATATGAAAATGTATTCACCTATAACTTATAACAGTCGAAAAGTGACCGTCATTGCGTGGGTGTTAACGACGTTCCCGTATTCAATCTCACTAAAGTCTAGATAATATAATTGATCGCCGACACCTAAGTACCTAGTGGACGGGCCCTCATTAGCCGAAAAGAAAAACAGGTTCTGTCCATAACGCCCACTGAATTGTTTTGAAAAAACCGTAATGTTTTGTCTAGGAGACTTGAGTGTGTGACCGTCTCGATTCACGATCACAATATTTTTTTTTCACACATTTTTTGTCAGTACCGTTAGTAATTGTCAGAATTAATTATCATCTTCAACACTAGAAAATTGTAGTCATTTGCAAGTTAGTTACGTGACGTATATTTTTTCACTACTGAGCGACCGTCGCCAAGCAGTCTCGTTGAATTTCAATATCTCAATTATTTTCCCAGTTTAATTAACGACGCTCCATCGATCTCGGAACGTAGTCTCGGTTTACTTTTTCAAGACTGACCGGATAATTTTCTTCGATTGCGCAAAGTGTTAAATTTCAAACCGAGTTTCAAAGTGTCGTTAGAGTCGGACGATCATAATGACGCTTTCTAATCTGTCAACTCTCGAGCTAATAGACGTTATCGCCGGCGCGAATTAATTATTTTTTGTTATCTTCCGGCGAAAACTTTGCGAATTTTTCCTCTCGTTACCGGGGTTCCCGTATCGATTTGCGAATTGTGTTACTCTCGTTATAACGGCGTCGTTCGGAAGCCGAGTGTAATCTTAACCCTTTCTGTGTTCGTTTAAAAGGGAACGCGTATCCCTCTCTATCCAGAATGCTCGTTTATTACCCGCGTCAGGGATCGGCAATCATCAATCATTATTCACGTTCGAGAGCTTACGGTTTATAAATAATTGATGCTCATTTATATTTCATGTAATATTCATCGTTTCATAAATATGACTTTCGGTCGCTGCCGCCGCCCTGCGTTTTGTTGCTCTCCTAATATACATTTCGTCTTTCATCATTATTATTTTTTCATCGTAGGGTTGTAATTTGATGGAATCTTTCATGAGTTTTCCGCGTTTTTTGACGACGGTCCGAATATAAATCTGAAATTCAAAATTTGTACAAATATACAGTCGCATTATTACTATACGATGTTGCATAACTTATGTTGGTATTATATATTTTTCATTCAATTTTGTAGATATGTGAGATCCTCTACATTTACAAGTTAAATAAACGAATCGATAACCACTAACTTAAACAAAATATAATCACTCAATTTTCCACCACGCACCACGAATAACATTGTTAATTATCAAATGGCGATTTGTCAGGTCGTGACGGCGATGGTATCGTTCGTTGGCCGACCCCTGGCGCGTTTTCACCATTTGTTTGTATCATCGCGCGGTCGCTCCCTCTAGTTTTTCGTTAGGGGTGAGCCCAGGTGTAAGACTGCCCTAGGAGCATATCCCTATCCACAGAAAACTCTCCCCTAATACTGTGTACACCTTAAACTCGGAAATTACACACCTCAGGGTTTTCCGTGCCCCAGTCGTGTGCCCGTGCCCCTCGCTGGACTGGCCCTATCTAATTCTAGGGGATTTCGTTAGAAAGCGGTAAAAAATGCAATTAAATATACAAAATTCCAAGTTTTTATATTCGGAAATTCGTTCCTTCTTTTTTTTTTAATTCTTCGTGCTCGTACTTGCATAATTCGTTTTGACCTAAGTATACGTTCGCGTGTTTGTGTTTAGTAGTGGAATTATTTCGGCTATCATATTTGAACTGTTGTGGAAAAAAATAAGACAACACATAGAAAACAACACAATATTTTATTGTATACTTTAATTTTCATGTTCGCAACGAATCCACATTTAATGAGTCATTAAAATATTATCATTTGAAAACATAATCATACAACCACAATGCATAATCGAAACACCTCGAACTCGAGTCAAAGCAATGCTTCGATCCTCAACTTTCCTAAAGCTCGTTCAC
Organism: Hydropsyche betteni; assembly: GCA_028571205.2. NCBI lineage: Eukaryota > Metazoa > Arthropoda > Insecta > Trichoptera > Hydropsychidae > Hydropsyche > Hydropsyche betteni. Next base: position 4,853,568 of record JAOXNN020000055.1, on the reverse strand, counting down.
GGTCTCCTTGCAGACGGCCCCTAAGGACACACACACGCTGATCCTTCTGCGTAATTCCCACCCTACCCTAGGTCCTTTCCTTGGTCCGTCACTTAAACGGAGGAGGTCCTTTCGCAACGGCCGCCCGCTATCATTCTCCCATCCGTCACCGGGCCCCGGGCCAGGCAGGCCCAGCTGGGATTTGCGCCTCGGATGTTTGCCTCCGAACGATGTTTTAATTAAAGTTAAACGAGTTGTAAATAAATGTTGCGTCACTGCTCGCCGTGGTGCTCCCCGGCACCCATCTGGTCCGTGACTTGCTCTCCTTTCGCCTGGATTAATTCGCTCCTTGTGCGCGCTTTCCGTTCCGTGTCTGAAATCCTCGGATAATACGTGTTTCGTTTCGCTGTGAGAATTTCTCAAGTTTTGTCTTTGAATAAGCGTTCGATCATTTTCGTTTCTAAAAACTATTTTTTTGCACGAATTTTCTTGCACGATGTCAGTTGATAATTTGTTTTTTGGGATCGTGATTAAATTATCATGTTGATTTTCTGATCATTTCCGATTTGAAGTCTATTAAAAATTCCCTAACGATATTATTTTATCGAATGCAACTTCTAGTATCTTTTTAAACGAATCATACATCGGCTCATTAACTCGAACACAATCCCCAAACAGGACATAATAATAACGTGTCACCCTATATAAATTCTTTAAAAGCATAGCGCATATTTGTTCGGACACAAAAAACCCTCACATACACACCTCTCGTATGTTACGAACCCGAGATCACATTAGATTTTCCCTTTTTTATTTATTGTATTCGTTTTGTAAGGGCGCGTTCGAGCGTCACTCGGCCACGACAGAGATAAGGGATGAGGCCCTCGCGTTGACCCTTGCGACAGGCCCTGCCCATCGTTTACAGTTCATTTCTTATAAGGGACCATCGATCACACGTGGACTTACTACAACACCTAGGCATTATGTGTTATATATATAATGTGCGGTATGCATACCTGACGACACGTGGACGGTCCGTTACGTACACAACGTGAGCAATGTGTGCAAACTTAACATTATAACAGACTGAACAAACATGTGATGAAGTTCTTTTTTTCGTTGTGAATAATGAAAATATGGATATTTTCCGAATGAGTGTTTTAGTTATGTGCGGTTTTGAAATATTCGTTTGAAAACTTTGACATTTTCATAAACGGTCCATAACTATTTATTGTACAATCTTCGTAATATTTACTTTGTATTCGTACAATTAGCTGAAAACTTGATTTAGGGTACAATATTTTGTCGTAGAAAAATTAAAACACTGTTTTTTAAGGTCAACTGTTTACATTTTGAAATATTAAAATGTGTTATGTTCGTTTGGGCACATTTTCAATTATTATATTTCTTTGAGAAAAGCGCAGCTTAAGTCTCGCGAAATGACCCGCGCACATTTTACGTAAAAGCTTCCACGAAAAATCCGCAAAGCGACGAACGCGAAAAGTCGAAGTTCATTAAGCCGGATCGTCACCCTTCCCTCTTTTTGAATCGAAATAAAAAATACATAAAAAAAACACAAAGTCGCTTTCGGCCAAAGAGCGAGAGCGGGAAGTACGGCGCTTTATATCATTAGCGTGCTGAATGGGAATTGTATGAATATGCATATTTTACAATCGAAGGGCGCATAATGCCACGCGCGTATAATATAATAAAATACAATTCGGTGCCATCCATCTTTCTTTTTTTCCGTTTCGAGAGGGCACCGTTGTCGATTCGGGCCAAAAATGCATTTATCATGCGGTTTCATGTGTGGGTGGTAACGGCACACCCCTCAGATTGTAGAAAAGGGCTAAGCGCCTCTTCGATGATACCGACCGTGGTCAATTGGATTATTAGCATATGCGCCACCGGTTCTCAAACTTTACTGCATCTATATAATAATGACCGTTTTTTATATTGCATTGGTTTTACTTTGGATATATTGTTAAGATTTTGACTCTATTTCTCTCTATTTCTTTTCTAAAACGAATGGTTATCTTATGAAAATTAATTCGTATAGAATGTTTATTTTATAATTATCTATTCATGAAATAAATTATTTATATCCACGATATATAAATGTTGTAATGAATTTTTGGTGGGAAATTATGTAAATGTACATTTTGGTTCGACAAGAGCAGCGCACGCGCGCTCTCTAGACATAATATCCCCTGCACACCTTCGTCATATTCTTTTGCTTGGTAATTCACCTCTAATTTTGCATATTCATGCTTTGAATGTATCATAAAAAATGTGATTAAAAAAATCATGAAAATGTGTGCATGTGTATATGAACGCGACCACGCACGCTACGTGTCATTATCAAGCGATTTCTGGAACGCAACTTATTTTATACATTTTTTTTTATTAAATCTTTTTATTATAATATTAAGTTCTCGGCATAAAATTTTTAACGAGCGATTATTTTCAATATTACGCCTTGCATTCTTCGAACATAAGAATTTTTTCACAAGTAATCCCATTACACGGTTGATTAATTGCTGATTGACCGGAACGCGTGAGGGAGGTGGATATGACTTTACGTTCGATTTTTTCTCGTTAATCATTCGATCGAGTCATCGCCGATTTTTATAGCGAAGACGTGTAATTTCGATATTTTTTCAATGTAATTTATTAATCGATTATTAAATTTAATTGGCGTTTAATCGGACGGCGGCTCTCTTGGATTTTTTCAATCAAAATGTTATTGAAAACATAATATAAATTATTTCATCGATTTATTAATGTTAATTTTGTGTGACAGATATGACACGCAAATTTCCCGTGTGCCCGTAGCGATTTGCGGTAGTTGAGCATCCATCACTTATCATTTATTACCAGTCGTGCGATAACACTCGCCGCGTTCCAGCCAGATCCCATATCACATCGTACTTACAAACCAGACAGTCTATGAGCGTAAATATTCTTGCACACGTCTTATCTCACACAACTTCGTGATATAATACGATATCTCCTGCATCGCACACGTGTGATGGCCCACTCGCCCCCGCACTTTTCACGTGTTCCGTCCTCTATTACCCCCGGAGACGTCGTAAATCTCGAACGGCGTTGGCGTTGAACAATTGAGACTTATTTCTCGATATTTCGTCCGTTGCATCGAAAAAGGAGAAAAACGGCCGTAAAATATACACGAGCCGCTACTTGCAAGCGCGTGGGCTCCGTCTATCGTGCGTGGCCCACACGCGGCTCTCGTTGTTTTATGAAAATTATCATTCGGCTCCTTCAATTAGGCTGTAAATTTACATAGGTCTCTCGTGCGTTGTATATTTGATAATTTTTATTATTTCACTTTTTTGCTATGTCCAATCTGTCATTTATGTTGTTTAAAAATTCAAATTAGGCTACACGTGATTAGTTAATTATAAATTTAATCTGGCAATTTTTTCGATATGTAGTTGTTTTTTTAATATTTTTATGAATGTTAAACAAATATTTTAACGTATAGATCGTTAGATTCTAATTAATTTATCGAAAAAAAATGAAAGCAATTTTCTTTGTTTTGCTTTTAATCTCACGGTTAGGAATTTAATCGAAAAAGCGCGATTTTCACGTTAGAGCGGTCGTCTCCGAATCGGACTGCATTCATCTGAAAATTTCCGAGCGAAAGGTAACCGAATAATATTCGGAAAATCTCGATTTTAATTAATTTCCGTTTTAGCCGCGCGAAAGCGAACATCAATCAAACTGGTCTTTTTTTATTTATATTGTATTTTATGCGAGAACGGAGCGGATTTTCGTCGGGGAAGTCCCTCAACGGCGGCAATTAGAAACGCCCGATGCGGAAAAAGAGAAGAAACGCTTTCCCTTTAATTGCTTAAGTGATTAAGCTCCGAGTTTCCTTCTCTACGGCCCTTGTATGCGTTGACCTTTCGCGCATTAACTGTAATGTTTCGTTTATAAATCGAAACAAAAATATTAATTCTTCGGATCAACGTCCTGATGAACTCAATCATTTTAAACGACGTGTGGTAATTTTCTCATGGAATTTTATGTTGAATTATTCTGAAAATCATTATCTTTGGCTAGTATTTTTTCACTAAATCATAAGTTCAAAAGCAAAATTATACTTAGAATAAATTAATATAAATATTAAACGTGCGTTCGTGATGGTCGCGATTTTTTGTAGTGTCATTTGTGGTCGCTTAGTGCTAAAAAGTAGAGACGCTCGTCTTGCAACGAACTTCAAACGTATGAAACGTTTTGTGTTTCATTAATCATCATTATGACTTTTTTTGTGGGGTTCTTGTACGAAAAATTACATGAATTATACAAGCTAAAGTTTGCTCGTTACGAATATGCGATAATTGAATGTAAAATGGCGTCGTTTGTGTGCCTAAAAAAGGTTTATTATATTGCGTGCATTGTTTCGTCGGAGTGTATATGCTACGAGCATAATCTGGGTCGTTTGCCTATTGCGCCTATTAAGAATGATAATCTGTCATCGTCCAACTTATTTTTATAGCCATGCGAATATACATATTCATTATAGACATTTATTCAATTGATATTATTAGTACCGTTCGTATTAACTATTGAGAATCTACGCATTGGAATACCTTTTTTATCTGTCATTGAGTATTCGAAAACGGCTAGAAAATAGTATCTTAATTACAATACAATCGTCTTATTCGGATTTTCAGCCAGCAAGTTCAGATATTCAACGGGTTTTAGATCGGTTTCCGCAACCGTAGGAAGATTTATCGTGTCGGGTGCGACCCATTTCACGAGACCCTTTACCCAATTTTTGGTTGACCATTTTAATTAGTGCGTACACGTGTACGTGTATTGTGCACGAATGTGTATTTCGATATACAATTTTGAACTGTACATTCGAAGGGATCCGAGGCTGCGTTGGGCGGGAAGCGGGACTTCCGAAACCTCAACATTTGCATATTATTTGTGCTCCGGATCCGCGTATCGCGAATTTGTACCGACACTGAACCGAAATTGATGAGGTTTCGTATGAAAAGCGGGTTGAAATTAAGTATTTCGAGTGAAGTGATTTAATATGCGTTCTAGTGTTTTTTTTTTTTTTGGAATTCTATGTGCGTAAGAAATTATCGTCGTGTATCTTCTTTGTATGCGAAAAACGTATGTTTTATGGATTGAATGTGAATGTAAAAAATACGAAGTGCGATAGTGAATTGGCACCAATTTAAACGTTTGATGGCTTTTACAAAGCAATAAAATTATTCGTTTGGCATACTCTAACGTTGGAAAAAAGTAAACGCATTGTTTATGAAGTAGCAATTTCAGATACGTGACCGCATATGAATTTATTTCGTATTCTGTTTTTTTTTTGTATGTGAAATTTTTTGCTTTCGTTCGAATCGCGTCGACCGTGTGATTTTTCATTGTTGAAATTTTTCCCCACGGTTTTTGTCCGATTTCACATTGATTGTTCAGCGTTCAAATTATTTAGAGTTGGTCCTCTTGCGTTCGTTTTTCGGTGTGATGAAAATGAATTAAAAAAAAAATAATGCAAAAATAGTGAATTTTCATGAATTTTGATGGATCGAAACTCATTCCGAATTCAACGCGCCACTGTAGCTCGTGCCGTTTCGACTTTTGCACTGGTACAGTTTTCGCACCGCATTAAAACATACGGTTTGCACAAATCTGCATACGATTTGTTTTCTCCATTGTTTTTGTTACGTATAATGAAGACTTCTCGGAATTTCCAACCAAATTTTGCTGATAACTCGCAAACCTACTTTCGTATACGAAACAAAAGTATAGAAACGTGGCAATTCGCGAAAAATCTAGTTTTTGTGTTTGTATGATAAACCACTTACACGGCTATACCCTTGTTAGTAAATATAAACATCGTTCCCGCGTTGAAGATTACAGTGCTCGAGTAATCCTTTAAGCTGCTTAGGAGTCAAGTGTCCTCGTGCTGCTTTTGCAGAAGTCTTGTGGCCAAGTGTAGCCTTCGATACCGTCCAAAGCACCGCAATACTCCGATGACCCGAAAATCAAATACACCACATAATAAATATTGCGATCCTTTAATTCTATTTAATATAAGTAATATAAAGCAGCATTGGGTAGTTATTGTTTTACGATTTCGCGCACAAGCGAACAGGAGCTCTCTTGATATTCAAATTAGTTTAAATGCGATACTTAAATTGGAATTAGTCCCTTAATTTCGCGGTGGTTGGTTTTCCTCTTGCGGTCACGAATTGTCTTACCTTATTCACTCCTCGGATCCGTGAATTGCCACCCCGGACGAACAATAGTCACCCTGCGAAAGGGGTATGCGAAAAATAAGCATAAAGCCCTCAGTTTCAAAATTTTATTAAAACACAATGAACTGAACCCTCGGCGCCGCATTCAATTCGAACTCGGAACTCTTTCCGCCCGGAGTTCCAGCGTGTATAATATTTGTATTGTTCAATTATTCACGAACGACTCAATTTCAAATTCGAATCTACTATAAATAAAGATCACCGATTTCTGATTAGAGACAGTCGATTCTAAACTTAAACTTTTCCTGTCGGAACTATTGTAAAATTTCTTTGTATCGAGCATCGAACCGAATCGTATTACATTCGGTCCACGTCACAAATCGATGATGTCCTTCCACGAATGTACAACTTTCGACGTCTCATCAATCATTCATTCGGAACCTTCTCACGCGTTTCCTACCGACGGCACACAACACACCATATCCAATATAGCCAGGGTTCACCTCAATGGAGTCTCCACCGATATCTTCGTGGAAGTTCGCAGCAGCTTAATCTGCATCCGCCCTGGCGTCGACTCGATGCTAATTTTGTAAACTTGTAAACCCCCCGAACATGACGACAATCATTGCGCAAGTTCAATATCGTCCCGCGTTCGAATTTCAATAAAGCGTCGCGGTTAGTCGGGTCGTTTATTATTGTAATGTGCCGTCTGTGTAGTATATGATGACTTCCTCGGTAAGGGTAAGTTAATTCGATACCGATAAAGATGATTTTATGCGCGGACCACCACGGTGACAAAATTTATATCGCGCTCACCGAATAGGATAATAAAATCAGACAATTTATCGACTGAATCGAATGGACAATTTCATATTTATGTTCGATTACTTTTATGTTTATAATAATTGACGATCGTTCAGAATCGAAAATAACTCTCGAATCATTGGATTAAATTAAAAAAAAAGTCGAATCTTATCAGATATTTAGAATTTCATCAAAAAATATAGCGTCGCATTTTCATTTATAACTTTAATAAAACTCGCGCAATTCCGTTCGTTTATTTTATTTTTCAATGAAACTCGCAAGCGTAAAAGTTATACGAGAAACGCACTCATGATTTTTCCGCACACAAGGGATAAACGAGTACGAACGAGTACACAAATCACCAGTGTATTTCCGAAGCGGCGCATATGAAACAAAACGAAAAAGGGTCCTAGCCGTTAACGACAATCACCGTTGCGGCTCAGCTCCATTGTTGCGAGCCGTCGTTATAACGGACTGCCGTTGCGAGCTCGTTTCGGTCGTTATATTAACGGTCGAGGCCGGTTCCTGTGAGTCGGCGTTGAGGATTGTGGATCCCTATACGGAGTGGATTAATTGCATTCGTTCGAATTTTGGAAATATTCCTTTTTCGGGGGGTAGGCAGTTTGATACGTGTCGTTCGTTGTATGGTGCTAATGACAGAGATGGTTCGACTGTTTGAAATTATAAAGTTTTTTTTTAATAATGCGTTTATGGTGTAATTATTTTTTACAATAAACAATCAATTTTTTTACTAATTTTTCTCAGTATATCGTACCAACTGAGAAACACAACGGAAAATCATCTGAAAATGAGTGTAATAGATATTAACGCAAATCATATATATTAGTATTACTTTTTAGTTTTAAAATTAATCATTACTTGGGAAATTTCATCATGTTATTAATTATCCTCAAAATACTTTTAATTATTTGTTTAGTGATTTTTACCGTGAAATTACGTGCTAATATGTGCATTCTTATTGTTTTCAATCGGTGTATAGATTACGTATTAATTACGTGGCGTTATGCAAATTTGATAGCGATAATAAATTGCAGTAAATGCATCGTACTATTGAAATCGGCACGTTTTTTTCAGTATATATATTTTTTATTGGTAGAATTTTATTAGTTTCGCTTTAGCATACAGATGTTTAGACATCTGTTTTGTTTTTAAATGGAATATTATCCAGAAGAATATTCTGACTTGTCGTTATTGATAGAGGTAATCAGTGTATTTGTTAATTAATCAATATTTTGTTTTATTTATATACTTAAATCATTTATTCAATAAGAGTACGTTTCTTACGAAATATACAAAGTCATATTGTCATTTAATTTATCATAAATGTATGAAATTTTTTGCGCGTTTTTTATTTTATTTTCTATTTTAAAACTTTTCAAATTTTCACTGTTATGGTTGAATAGTAAAGCTTTTTGGATAAAATTTCAAAATTCACATTTGCTGATAATAAAATTTTATAATATATCCTCGAATTTTAAATATTGAAATCTCTTTGAAGCGCTTTTGTGGGACACGAGAGCGGCCATTGTCATCGCATTTGTGGTTCGTTTATCTCTCTCCCTGTGCCCGTACGGTTAACGTTTGGCATGTCATTTTATTTTAAACTCCCATTTCGTCGTAGGAAATGTTCAAATTCTGGAAGCTAAAATGAAAATTATTCCAAAATTAATCGTTTTCCGCATACCTTCGATAGTGCCGGAACTGTATTTGACGAGATTGTCGCACAATAATTAATGCGGATTGAGGAAGATGTTGACATAGTAACTATCATCCATCTATGTACTAATCATGATCAATTTGATTTATAGACGCATGTATTATATTATCAGCACAAACAACATTTGTTTCTCGAATCATGTGCATTATATAACAATAAAATATTGCACAGCGTTATCGTTCAGTATGAAATTGCCGTATCATTATAATATATTTGAGTTGAATTCCGCTCTTTTCGGTGATTTTTTATATACTAGAAACGTAGAGATCTAGAGCAGTAACATTTCCACCCTGAAGGGACTGGTTATCTCAGAATATATTCGAAGGAATTAGTGGCTCGGCTAACTGGCTTACCTTATCAGTTGCGAGGGTTTAATCTGGCACAGGCGTTAAGCGCAGCGTACGTTGCATCTCGAAATGCACTTGCAATCCTCCATTGTTCGCAGGATATTTAGTGAAAACCGGATTAGTGGATCGCCCTCGAGAGCTTTCCATTTAATTTTCGACTATTTGCTCTCATAGGATGATACTGTAATTTTTTTCTTGTTTCTGAATCAAAAATTGATCTGAATCGTAGTATTTTCTTAATGTATATAATAAAAATAAATATTTTTTCATAGTTGCGTCGTATTTGTATTTTTTATTATCAATTTTCGCATGTTAAATTAATGATTTCGCCTTCTTAAGACACAACTGTGACGTTCGCGTTTCGAATTGATTATGAAACGCGCAACGCGTTTTAGACGCGGATTCATTTCGGTTTAATTCATAATATAACAAGCGTATCCTGTGTGTTTCGCGTCAGAGAATATGCCTTCGTATTTTAGAGGGCTTTCCCTTGAGTTTTTCCGCGGAGACGTACATGGGAGTGCTGTGTTACGCGCATTATAAATTATTCAGGGCGTCTCATACTCATTTGTCGCTCTCGAGAACTTGGCCCACATTCGACCGGAGGAAATTGTTCGGTGAAATGTTGAAGGTAAAAAAAATACAAGTGGAGATGGAAAAATAGACCGACAAAGATTTGTCGACGTTCGACATTTTCCGAGTGGGAAAATTCGTTCGCCGTTTCGTCGACCGTATAATCGCTTTCGAGTGGAAAAATCGGCGAGTTCACGTTTCGTCCGTTCTAATATGTTCTGCATTTCAATTTTTGATTGATAGACTTGAATAGGATGAAATTAAATCTTAGTGCGTCATTATACTTGCATTTTTACCCAGAAAAAACTATTTAAATTTTTTATTGAATAATTTAATTCGTATAGGTGTGCTTATGTGTATGACAATGTTTTTTTTTTGTTTATTAATTTTAATCTATATTACTTTGTACTATCATAAAAATACATATCGCATATTGTTGCGTGTTCATCATTTTAATGTGCACAGCCTTTTATGCGTTCCACGATTTTCGGTGCTTAACGTGTTTATTTTTCATTAACCGTTCGTTTGTAATCGTTATCGGCGTTCCGCCCTTCACGCACACACATATTACGAACGACGATATAACAATGAATAAAAAAATTCTCATATCTCAGCGAATTTCTTGCGCGGCGCATAAACAAAGTGCGCGCGTAAAAAGCGTCGTCAAAAATGTGCAAAAAAAGGACGAAACCACCAAAAAAAATTTGGCATCGCCGTCGTCGTTAAAAATTCATACGGAAAACTGGAGCGTCGAAAAAGCCGACGAGAGGCGAAAAAGAAAGAGCCTTCGACGGGAAAAAATACATATAATTTTTTCGAAGGCTTACCGGGGGTCGGTTTGAATCCAAAGCCCTCTCATTGTGTGTGCGAACCGTGTTATGACAGGCACGATAACCGCATCAATTCCGCCGACGAGCAAAGTAAATTCTTCCGTGCGCCTCAATTTTAGCGCGCCATTCCCGGGATTCGGGATTCCCGAGATTGCCGCTCGCAGCCGGTTCTTAATGTCGGCCGATTTAAGATTTCGCACATAGTTTCGTTCGTGCCTTTGCGCGAATTTCGTCATAAATTAGCGCGCGGGTGCGAAAGCCTTGTTTCTTAGAAAACAATGCACGTTTCGCGTCAACCGTCCCGCACTTCGCTCGTGTATCCCTCGACGATTTAATGCCTCCGTAAATTTCGGTGTGTGTGTGTGTGTTTTCAGCACGACCTCGAAATTTCAGACTTCAAAAGTCGCCCTGGAATGAGATTGTTCTGATGTAAGCGCGATTACATGTCGGTTTTCTTTAGAATATGTTATCACTTTTGTTCTTGTTGAACAATTCTCACTAATGTTTTAGTTGAAAAATTATTTATACACTGTGTGTCGTTATTATGAAAAGTATTTAATTGGTTACGATAGGAAGTCTTTTTTCTATTATTATTTCATATCGTTGTCAATTCTGGAAATATATTTTTCCAATTCCCGAATAATTTTGTGTGCGGAAACACTTCATTCTGAGTGGTGCTATTCAAAGATCTCGAGAAGATGCTTTTTTTAGATCCGGAATCGTCAGTTTGCATTGCACTCGAACTATATTTTTGTTGCGACTTTCCATCGCTCCGTTAATTAACTTTGACTTGCTCACCTTAGCGTAGAAGCTATACGTATTCAACTTTATAGCATTTTCTCGTTTCTAAATGTGTCCACATGTCCTTACATTTTTCCAAATGTTTTCCCGCGAGTCCTCGCTTAAGACTATTGTCTTGTTTGCTTTGTTCCACCCGTGTTGTTTTTTCTTTCTTCTTATCTTCAAGTTGGTTCAAGTTGAAGTATATTCGACCGAATAATTTTTCGTACGCAAGAGGTGAACAGACACATTAATCACGACATTATTTAATATGTTTACTATTCAATTAAAACGTTTTGCTTGAATTTCGCGCCCCTCGTATAATCTACGAGAACAACGTGCATAATCTCTCAACAAACAAAGCTATTTATCAATCGGATGAACGAAATAATCCCGTTAGTTATACAGGGTCGGTCGAATCGCACGAATCAGTCTCGAACTTTGCGGTTAATTGTATTTAGATAATCGATCCGTATTGTGAACTGTCATTGGATTAATGACTATCAAACCCGATCCAAAGTAATATCTAATAATCGTTTATCGAATTTGTGCAGATCGGTGGAAAAAGCATAACCTATATGCGGGTCGCGAAACCGCAAAGCGTGACCGCGAACGTTCACACAACCGGCATCGTTTCGAACAATTATCGTCATTTGTCGACCCATTGTCGTTTGGAACTGTTAAATTGCCGCGAACGTTGCCACTGTCCTGATGCGCCTCTGTGTATATAAAATTTATGCATTTAACGAAATAATTTAATTTGAATTAGCGTTAAATTAAATTTGGACCCAGAAATGCTCTCGTCGGTTTTCTTTGGCGGATATCCGCTTTTCATTGTGTTTTGTGTGTATATTCGCAATGTACATAGCTGGTTTTTAGGTATCCGGCTCAGTACAGTGGGCAGGAGCAGAAGCGACATTACGCTAATTAAGGCCTGCCCCAAAGGAGACGTTCCTCTCGCCCACCTTCGTAAATTTGAAAACTTTTTCGCCATTAATATAACGTCCACTTAAAGGTGTCCCGACGAGCCGTTTCCTCCGAACCTCCCTTCCACCGCCGTTCTGTGTATTTGAAGACGGGATAATGTGATAAATTCGACTCGAACTAAAGGCATAATTTATCGCCGATTAATTCGGACGAAACGGATAAAACTCGGATTTCGCGTCGAACAACCCGGCGGCTTAAGTCTTTCTTTTAATGTTTTTTGAAAAAAAAATTTACGTTCATGGCAACGTGATGTATTTTAATTATACTTATATGAGTTTCTGTTCCATTTATTACTCTCATTTTTACTGAACATAAAGTACAAGTTCACTCTGTGATCAACGCATACAGTAATTTCACAACCATTACGCGCTGCAACATAAAATGCAACTCTTGTGGGAGCATCACATAAAAGACTCGGGCTATTCTTTTTATGTGTTTTTTTTTCGCCCTATGTTATCAGGAAATGCATCTCCCTATTTATGTGGCAACAAGCGTATTCCATTTCAATTTTCTACTGAAAAAATACATCTAAACAAATCTGAGTTTATTGTACGTGCATTAATTGTTCGATGTTAAATTTGAGGCTTTTGTCATATCGTGCGCTTGGCGTGGACACAACTGCGCTCATGCATTTCCTACACATACGTATCGCACATACACATGTAATCCTGACATGCTTTTAGCATCCGACTTTAATGCGGGAAGCTTGAAAAATCTGGGAAAAGCTCCAGGAAAGCTCTCCGACGTTGGCATGCAGTATTTTCCCCTTAGCGACCTTGCCGAACGACGTCACGAACACGTTTTCCGATACATTTAATTCACTTTAACACGAATATTCTGGAAAACTTTTGTAAACTATGCTCTGTTCGCGCAACGGCCGCGTAAACTTTCTCCGCAAACTAAAATATTCATTTTGCGCGTCGAAAAAAAAAAACCTGAGTACGTAACGATAAAATTCCGACTAAGCTCGATGAATTTAGGCAAAATTCGGCAACGAATCGCAGATAATTCCCATTGAAAACGTCGGTTGTCTTTTGTAATTTTGTCGAAACAAAGCCCTGCTTGTTATGGCTTATTCTCGTGACGTGTGCCATTTTGAAGCCTCCGCCGTTTTACTCCCGCACCGGGAGACGCTATCACCGTTGCATTTTTAACTCGCGTCTTTTTGCAGCGTCACGTTCGTGCAAAGTGTTCTCTGACTCTTTGAGAACCACGGCGACGTATAAATGTGCGCTTTTATTTTTATACGTAGGTATGAATTTTTCGTGTGCTCTACGGAGTAGGTGGGCTATTTTATCATTAGAAGAGACATCCGTATCCTTAAAAAAAACCGTGTGCACTTAAATTAAATTTCGTTGTATTTTTCCACGAAAAATATATAATTGACTTCTCGTGTCGTGTTTTTTGAAAAATCTTAGTAATGTGCTCGCTTTTATGACGTCCTCTTACCTTTCTATTATAATTTGCTTTTCCAGACTTAAAAATCAGTTTTATATCTTTTCTCATCTATTTCTGGTACTCAACTGTTCATAATTTCATTTTAATTATAAATTCATAATTTTTTTATTAATAATATTATAGAATAATAGAATATTCAAAACTGTCCGTTTCATGCGGACATCTGCATACGAATCACGATGCACTAAAATCCCGGCACTCGTTCTTCCAAACTAAGCCGAATTATTATACGTCTCGACTTCATAATAAAATTATAGTCTCTCACGGAAGCTCTCGCAGCTAAAAAGTGGCAAGATAAACGTCGAGAGCGGTCGCTCGTTCGGTCTGGGATTTTCAGTTCGTAGACCACGGTGGAAACTCCTCGTGGGAGTACCGTTAACCAAGCGGAAGGATGTGCTGTAGTGGAGACACGTAGAAACCGGAAACAACAAGGATCCTCTCGCGCGGAGGCTGTTTGAGTTGGTTTTGGGAAAGCTGTGTGGACTTTCGTCATTAATTCGTCAAACTTTGGACCTTTTGTGAAGTTCTTTTTTTGTTCATTTAAAAATATCGCATTGAAGTTCGAATAATACAGGCGTTTGTTGGTTTTGAAATTCGGGTTGATTTGTTGGGGCTTTGTCCGAAAGCGTGCTCCTAATTGAAAGATTAAAACAAAGGTTGTATTCTATACAATACTTGTTTGATTAAATTTGTGTTTCAATTTTAAAATTTAATGAAAACATAGCAGTTGTGCTTCAAGATTATTAACATGAAAAAATGAGATACTAGTAAATCGCTTAATATTGCAATAGAAAATTGAATTTTTATCACACAAGACAGCGTCACAGTTAATTACGCCTCGGTTTGAGCCAGTGTCTTTTATTAACCGCCGCGTTAACTTCGAGAACACAATATGAGGTTTTATAGTGAAACATTAACGCTCCCCCGTCTCTAGATACAGATTTTCGTGTCGCAATGAAAAAATAACTGAAAAATATAAAAAAAAATAGAAATAAAGCCACCCCAACGGTCGTCGCGTTAAGATTTATCGAATTTCGCCGCGCTTTATAAATACACTGCCGCAGTATTACACCGCGGTCGAAAAGTAATGAAAAATGTATATTATAATGGTGTCGCGTGTTGTCCGCGGCCGGCTCGTTCAACTTTTCTCATTTATTGCCACATATATGACGTCCCGCAACCACCCACCACCCACTCGAGCGCCCCGCCGTGTTTCCCGACCGTCCCTTTTAGGCGTTATTTATTGAAAGCGGAGAAAGCTCCAACTCTCATTAGAGGCCGGTAAACTTTCGTTTGTCTTCTTCGACCGCCGACAAGCATTGTTGTGCCGGCCCAACGAGGATATCCAGCCCGTTCGTGTTTACCTTCGTAATTTACGCCCACTCTTCTCGTGTCGCCTTCGAAACTATCTCGCTTCGACGGAAATATTCCGATTTCATCTTCGTCTCGGGTGAAATGGAAACGCATTGTCTTCCAAGAGTGGTTTGTTGAAGTTGTTGTATAAATATTTAATTTTTTATAATTTAAATCGCATCCATTGAAAAATAGGTTGGTCCTATGTCCAAATTTGTAATTTTGGTTCAATTTTGTCTTTTTCACGCCGATCAATCAAACTGCGTCTTATGAACGGTCGGCGCGTCTACCCTTATTAGCGGAATCGACGAAACGTTAAATGGAGTTTGTGATGTTTCGTCACAAAAACGAACAATGGACGTTTAGCCGATTTGATATTGGAGCTTTTCAGGTCTTTTCAGTGCGTGACACGAAATATCAAAGTTTAGCAATACGTTTGGGCCGGTCATGAGTTTCCTTTGTGATTTTTCCTTTTAATTGTTTTCTAATCTTGTATGTTTACAATCTCTTAATTTAAAAATCAAAAGTTAAATCATTTTTTCAGTTGTATCACGTTTACAATAGAATTTTTTTTTGGTACTGTGACCATAATGTGCTAGGAATTGTCGCAGATGCGTCTCGTCCAACACAGCACATGTCCCAGTCGCTCTTCCGCGCATTTTTCGCTTTTATTTTTAATTTTCGTCGTTTCGCCTGTCGTATTCGAAACGAAATTACAGTTCACCCTTCGTACAGGCTTTTTCCCTCTTCACACTCCCGTGAAAAAAAAGATTGATCCAAAATAAAAAGCGTGTCAGTGAGTACGCGCGCGTCGCTTCAGAATATTCCATAGGCTTACGTAAACATATTGATCTTGCTGTAAATATTCTGTCAATATGTATCGAAATGACGAGGGTCTATCCCGAAACGTTATGCATATGTGTTTGACGTACACATTCGTTCTTAATATTATATTTATGCTGAGCAGAGCTAGCTTTCTCTAGCTGGAGACGAACGGGGAAGGATTTTGCATCTTATTTTTAAACCGTCTCGTGTTACTTTCCACTTTAACGATTTTTCTTATTCATGACACCTTAAGATCGCGCAGCCTCGGCAATTTTGCAGCAGACGTTCAGCTCGGCTGATATTTATTTCAGCTAAAGAAGAGACCAGCGTGTTTTATTCATGATATGTGCCCTATGGTGCATAGCAAAAAATAATAAGAAAAGACGACATAAAGCTTGACCAACTGAAGTTTAATTTTGAAATACAGCTAAGTGAGTTCATTTTCATTGCGGAATTACATTTGTCAACATTTTGAGATTTTTCTCAGCTTACTGCATTTTAGTCCTTTTATTTTGTGCTCTTTGCACTTTATCCACCTCTGCACAAGTCAGTAATTAACGCTGCTAATTGTTCACATTTTATAATGAAATGAAATACGGGTTGGGAACTGCTCACATACACTTATATTTGATTTATTTACTATTTATATAAATATACGAAATATTTATATACTATATTCCGGTATATATAGCTAGCGGCGTAGTTTACATATTAAATTCTAGCCATTTTGAATGCAACTGCAAAACGATAATTCGAATGTCCTCAATCTGTTGCATCCCCTCATAATGCATTCGGCACATTCGCAACGGACGTGCTGGTGTATCGGACGTGCCAGTTTAACCGGCTCTTATTTATGCCTTACATAATAAATACAAAATGTTTTTAGTTCGAATAAGAAATGGACGAACCCAAATGTTCCTAAGCTAGCATACAAACCGCGTATGGTTTTTTTTCGTTTGTGTTATTATTTTTCTCCGACGTTGATTTATATGTACGTGCGGTGAACTCTTTGAAAGTGATTTTTATTGACGCGCATCAAAAAATATATGAGTGTCGTAATGTCGTGTCTCGTTTTTCCCGCTCGTGGAAAATCTTCGACGTTTTTCTTTTTTTTTACTTGTCCTTCTCCTTTTACCTTTTTTTTGCTTTTGCTTGCTTTTTCGTCGTTGCATCGACGTATTGTGCGCGGGAAGTCGTTTTGTGCTCGTTTTCTTTTCTATTTCTTATAAGCGTCGTTCGTTTCATTGAATATAAAATGTTTCTTTTGGGATTTGCGGTTACGGTTGCTGTCATGTCGCCGTATAGACATTTGTAACGAATTTCTATACTCGTTTCGATTGTACATGTTTTTTTCCAATAATAGCCTCAATCACATCAATTTTGACGATCATTAAATGCGATTGGCTTTTGTAATTCAATCCATACATTTACTGATTGATTTATTTACAAAATTTTAAGTATATTGTAGATTTACAATCAAACGATAAAATTAAAATCAACATATAAACTTAAAATACCGACTCTCGGTGCACATATTTTTCACCTTATCCGAACGGAATCTCAACAAAAATTTTCCCCGATCTGGAAAATTGCATTTTCCCTTTCGGTGATCTTTAATACAAACAACAATAGTTTTCTGCTCGCAGCACACCAGCATCGCGCTCATTATTGCGATGACAACCCTGCGGAAAATTACCGAGAAAATTCTTCATCTCTCGGTATGCCGTTCTTGCGGTCGGTCCCTCGGCAATGAAATTGCATTTTATGCATCTCTACGTTGGTTTACACACTTTCTGAATCATTTTTATATATAAATAACGGTAAGTTTTAAATTATATTTTCGTATAGACTCAGCTTTGTATTGCTCGGACACAAGACTCATTGGGCTTTTTCGTAGTTGGTCGTATTAAGTAACGTTTTGAAATTTAATTTAATTTAATGTGCGGGTCTTTTCATGCGTGTTTGACCTAGGGTTTGTGAAAAATTCCTTCTACATATAAAAATGTATAAAATACGCACTCGCACTGGGCCGGGACGAAATTGCGTTCTAGAATTTGACTCGGGTCTACCTAGGAAATTACCCCTGCAGGAAGGAATTCTTCCGACGCATTTATTTCGCGAAAAATGACTGACAATTCGTCGTATGTACGTCGCATGAAAATAATACTCTGTAATATATAATAATAATAAAAAAGAAAACGGTCGAGTGGGCAAAACAGTCCACGGCTATATACACTAGTTTCATACACCATTAGGCGACTTTCTGTATGGTTAGTTATCGCATAATGCTCGTTACCATTTTTTTTTGTGTTTTATTTTATTTATTTGCAACTCTGCTACTGTTTTTTCGGGTTTTTTACTGTGTGTTTTGGAATGAGGGAATTTTATTTTATTATTATATCGAGACTTTTTATTGTGCTATTTTTTCTATTCTTTTGAATTTTTCCGGTCATATTTTTTTATCTTTTCGCTCAAGTATTTATGATTTTCTTCGACTACTTTACATCAATTCGACTTTGTCCCTAAGAATATTTCATTCGGATGACACTCGTCGACGACGAAGAATCCCTTAAACCTTAGAACCTACCGCACAACGAGCGGCGAGGAGAGCACAGTTTACTCGCCGGGACAGATTCGGCATATCTCGCCTGTCAACCACCCACCCTCGATATATCGTGTTGACCTGTCTGTCCTGCCGTGTAAACCAACCCCGTTTCCACCATACAGTTTCATGGCGTGTGCGATTCCATAGCACAATCCCATATTTCAGCGTCGCCTGTATCTCCCGGCCGCGGCCTTAATCTCGCGGGTTTGCGCGGGCTTTGTAAGCGCAAAGCCCTCAAACACACGGAGATTTGGCGCGATTTGTAAATATGACCTGTGTACGTGTACGTGCATTTTTTTTTGTTTCTGGGCTTCGCCTTTTTGGCGTTTTTAAATGCTAGAGATTTTTGGTTTTGTTTATGGGAGACGATGTTTGGGTTTGAATTTTTGCGAACTTGTGGATTATTTGATGATAATGTTTTTATGACTATACAAATATGCTTGTATTTTACTATCAAATCTCATCAATTATATTGAGGTATTTTTTTAATTTATTGAAATGGATTTTTTTATACTAACGCATAATACATTTGTCGATTGTGAAACCGCAATTTTTCGCGTACGAATCCCACGAAAATGCTACCTCTAAAATCGCACGCATATAAATTACTCTAACGAAAAAAAAGTTCGATAGCGTGAAAGCTTAACTCGATTAGAATCCGCAGTGCGAACATTCGTAAGCACTTACGTACACGTACATGTGTATTAACGGGCACACGCTGCATAAATTTCATTCTCTCTCCCAGGTGGGTCGTATTAATACATCAAAATTGAGAAGCACGGACAGACGTAAGCTTTGTGGGATTTAACCTGATTTAAACGACTGCGGACCCAGAAACGTAATTCGTACAGATTACCTCCGACTCCCACTTTCGGACGCGCCATAATACAAAATTTAAATTTCCGTTTCGCGTGCACTCGGACAGAAAGACGTTATATCGCATGATCGATCGGTATTTTTGATCGATTTTGTGTTATTGTAGCCTCAATCGTTGCTATATACGGTTGGAATAAAGTAGACTTCCGAATATAGAGCTTGCAGACAGGCTTGAAATAGGTCCGCAGACTAGAACCGAGCACTAATTCGACAGATGAAATGTTGATTCGTGTATAGCTAAATCGAATAATTCTATTCTTCATTCGATTAAAAGTGGATGTGTTTTTTTCGCGTGTTAATATCACGGTTCGTTTTTCGAGAGATGAAGGTACTGTGAGTCGCGGTGGATTCCTGGAGCGCTTTCCGAATATTTTCGTATATACACATGTACTAGGTACTAAAAAAGCAATCAAGTCGCCCGCGGGAATCCCTCAGGGATTAAAGATTGATCGGGGCCTGCGAGGCGAGCAATTTTTCCATAAAAAAGCCTCCTTTCTCGGCCCCGCGATTCGCTAAATATGAAAAATGCTCCGGGATCAACGGGCGCGTCTTTATTGTTTCACCGAAGGTCTGAGCGGAAAAATAAAATATTAGATATTCAAATAGAAATATCGCTTATCAATTTTTCGATTTCGTTAAAATGTTCATGCCTTTTTTTCTTTTTTTTTTAAATGCCTTGAAAGAGATTTTTTCATTTAATTTTTTGATCGTTGACGTTTCCAAAGGATGTTTTCTTACATAATTTGATCATTTGTATTCATCATGGACATTTGATTTTAATTTTTCAACGACGTTAGCGTTTTATGGAATTTTTACTGCAGTTTCTTGTGATTTTTTCAGTAAAAATAAGGGTTGTAATTTCCTTCAATGAACGACTATGCTAAAAACTTTTCAGTGCCGATTCAAAATTTGTATTAAATAATTTTAATTTTCAAGAAATAGAATATATTATATTTATACCATTATGTTGTATTTACTTCATAATAAAAATACACGGGAATCCTCTTTACCCAAGTGGAGAATATTAGAGCGTAGAAATCAATTGACGCGCTTCAGCCATTGTACTCGTAGGTCCTTACGACCTCAATGTGGTCTCCTTGCGGTCACGGGAACCTCATTTCGAAGCCGTTAAAGCCTTCTATGACGAACGCGGACCCCATAAATACGCACATAATGTCGCTCCGAAGCCGTTCCGTATCCGATTAGAGAACTCGTGAGGAATATTACCGAATTAACCGGATTCGAACCAGCCCCACACATCTTTCCTAGTTCTAGTATGTGCGAAATTAAACATTAGTTTTGTTCAAATTGAAATTTTGCTTCGCTTTTCTTTTGTTCTTATCCATAAATATTTGAAAGTTTGTGTTTTGTTGTACACAATTCTGTTCTATGTTAGATATTGTGTGAATTAACCTTGTTTTTTTTACATTTCTTATGTTTTTCCTTCTTATTTTTTCACCGTTTCAGGTGTATCCAAATAAAAATACGACATGCTTATTTATATTATACATTTATAGCGTCAGGGTGGCGTCGAAATGACCGAAAGAAAATTGGTTTTTCCGAACACATCGGCTGCATAAGCGTTTTCCTCCACGCTTTTTCCATAACGGTGTCTAAAATATATTTTCAAATATTTTAATACACGTAATACTGACCTGCTATTTTCTTTTTACTTCCATACCAAGATTTTCAACGCAACTTTGTACATTGTTCGTCGTCGCCCGGTTTCTATCGGACGCGCGAAAACAAAATAAATACGAAATGCTTTCGAAACGAACGATTTAAATGAAAATTCCTACATCAGTCAAACTGAGCGACGGGTTCAAATCCGGAAGGCGAGGTGTGTTTTCGGTTCTAATTTTGACGAAAGGTATGCGCAACGAAAAACGTACCGAAAATATTTAAATGGAAATGTACGACGAACGATTTTCTTAAAATTAAATTTATTATTTTTACACTAATGTATGGTGAAAATAGATTTTATCTTAAAAATTCATTCAAATGTTCATGCAGTAAACATGAATAAAACTCATGCATAAACTGTACGATATCTACTATCTCGTCTTGAGAAGATAACGTCGATTATATAATATATCGACACCATAGTTTTGCCGACACCATTCAAAGAATTGCCCATTGTAATACTATATACAATGAATACGGCATCGGAAACCATCAAAGGATCATATCCTCGCTTCTTTAACCCCCTAACCTTCCTGCTTGCGGAGGAACAAGACCAATTTGTCACGGTCGTTCTCCGCCCACCTGACCGATCTACTAGACGTCCTTTGTCTTTTTTTTCTATCGCGTTCGTTTATTTTTTTTTCGTCCTTTATGTTGCATCGTAAAAGTGCGATAGCTCACTTGGCGACGTGCACGAGACGAGATGTTCACAATGCGACTTCGGAAAACTCACTTTATTCATTTCCCCTCAGTTCAATTTCACGTGTGTACGCGTATGTATGTAAGTGTGGTCTATGGACGGTACGACGACCAGCCACGACACTATTTCGCCGTTTATGTACATTTTGTGTACGTTGTCTCGGTCTTGTTAAGGGAAAAACGTCTATTGCTGCTTTTACGATGTCTGGACACGGTTCGGACACCAGTAATCGTCTCCTCATTGCCAATTTTCCAATTTAGGCTTTAATAGATTTTTTTAATTGTTCGTAGTACACTGTTAATTTTTCTCGATTTTCAATCAGCTAGGTTCGATTAAATAATTGTGATTTGTTTTTTTCTGTTTATAAATATTATAAAAATATATAATCTTATTATTTGTGTGACGAAAAGCTTTTTTTTTTTAAACTACCGATAATCCACTGTGCGCTGGTAAGAGGATTGCCGTGTTCGCTTTCTCATAATCAATTTTTGCACAGCCCGTAACTCGACTAAAATTTCAACTGCTCTTTTGCGGTTTATTATTTTTTATCGCAGTTTTCGTTTCGTTAAATGAATTCCATCGGCACAACGATATCGCGCGCTTTTAAAACTGTTTTCGATTTTTTCGATAATCCAAAAAACGATCAAACAACACGCTCCACCATCCCCAATTTGCAAACCCAACTCGACAAATAAGTCTAATTTCGCGTAGGCCGCACTCGCACGATACGACGGACCAAATGAGAAAAGTTTAAATTCATATTTCATAGTGGCGCACGCCAGGTTGGGAACGTGTAGCCTCCTCCACACATCCAGTCGTACTGTACTGTAACGTGTGTGCTCTGGGTACGTACGTGGAATGGATATCCAGTGCTGGGGGACGGTCTCTACGGCTTGTTAAACTTCGTTTACCACTGTGTGTGCGGCCGCACTAAACTCAATTTAGTAACGTGGTTGTGCGAATTGCAGTTTCGCGTGTACTTTTTACTGAACGCGGAGCACTCTCCTCAAATTGATTGCAACAAGCGGTCTAATCCGGCTCCTTTAACTTGCTGAAATATAGTCGGCGATTTCAAGTCTTTCAAATGTGAAACGGTTTTTTTTTCAAATAATTCGCTCTCGGAAAAATCCCTTGAAATACTATTACTTTAGAAGTTTTTCATTGTAATATTTGTTTATTTAAGATTATAATAAAATTAAATTGACTTTAATGAATTTAATAATAGTTTTTTATCCGTCATCACCAAGGTTCTTTAGATTTAAACGAAATCGGATCATGTACAAGTTCTATTTCCTTTCTTAACAAATGTCTAAATTTACCTTCGTCACGTTGATGAATTAATTTTGAGACCCTCGATTAATACCTGTCCACACCCACGCATCTCTTAGGTAAACTATTGAATCTTTATATTTGTCTAAGTATCCAGTTGAATTGTGTAATATGGAGACGTAGTTTAAACGCGTTTTTTCGTATCTGATACATTCGTGCCGGATAATAATCGGCGATATTGAAAAGCTTCTGGAGAAAACTAGAGGAAAACTCCTCAAGCTCCGAAGACCTTATGATCAGATTACAGCACCCCAATTCAATTAAGCCTCAGTTTATTTTCTGCACTACACTATCGTGACCGACAGACATCGGCACTTTCTTGTTTAGTTTGCGAGACTTGTACAGTGTTCTATTTTTTTGCGCTCCCTTTCACTATCCGAAACCCTTTCGTTAACCCAATTAACGATACTCTCTAGCACAATTAGTTCAATACATTATACTTTCTGTATATTTATTTTTTAGTTGTCAATATATCGTTTTCCTTTACGAAACATCACTTATTGAGATGCGATTATCAGTTTTATATATTTCACAATTTTTACATCATGGAAAATATTTTATATTAGTAACCTTTTGTTTTTTCTTTTTTCCGTATACTTTTCTTTTCCCTTAAGCTGACTACTTCATCATCTAGTCGGTTAGGTAGAGAAGAAACCTTCCAGTCGTTATTTTATACGAAACTTGTATGAACAAAAATATATACTTTCTTAGCTTGTATCAGAGTTTTGGCTTTCTTGTAAACGGAAATATGAATTTGGAAGTAAACGTCTGACCAAAACTGCATTATAGTGAGTACGTTGCCGCACTTTGAGTTTGGACTTAAACCTCAAAACTTTGTTTATGGGTCGTTGAAGGTTCGAGCTCCACGCGAGGGAGACATGCAACTCATGTCTGAACTAAAGTTTATCCACGGTTCCGTATTAAATATTTCATTATGTTTGACCGTCATATGTACAATTTTATATTATATTGTGCAAAACTGTCCAATCGTTTCCAATTTAATTTATACTGTTCGGTCTTTGTATATTTTAATATTTGTTATTTGAATCAATGGTATAGGCTGGATCAATACATAATTCTTTGTATTGGCTGTTTTTAACTTGAATTTGGCACTCAATAATTTTACCTTCATCAATTATTTGCATCGCACAAATTGGCGTTCACGCGACACACTCATTTACAAATCCAATTAATCTGCATTTAAAGCGTTGAATTAAAATTGAACTACTATCGTCATTTTAAATACATATATTGGTTTGCAATCGGCGCTGGTATAGAACAATTTTCCTCATTATGTAGTGCATAAAGAGCTCGTCATCGATTTCCCATTAATGCACCGAATAATTACACGACATTACGATTGTGAACATTTTAGCAACTACTTGCGTATTGCCCACCTGAGCGCATAAAAATGTCAAAAAAGCTTTTTTTTGGTTTCCGTCGAATTAATCTACGAAGTGATTAACATTGTCCCGTAAAACGTGCAGGCGGGCCCAGTTTAAATTTGCACGAACTAAAGGGTCGAGAACGTTGCAGGCCTTAACATTTCGTTGAATAGAGATAGACTGAAAGGGACACGGGTAGGGTTGTCAACTAATATCGATATTTTTAATTTTGAACTCGATAAAAAGGTTAAGATTTCGAATAAATTTCCTATTGTTTTTAGATTCCCGAAAATTCATTAACATATTATACATGATATTATTCATAGGGTTACTTACATTTATGATCGTCGGTAACCCTAGTTGTAGGGTGGAAAGACCGTGTTTAGGGACTGGATAGGATCGACCGTGGTGTATATAAGGAGGGCTAATCTAATCTTGGTTTTCCGTGAATAATTCATTGGATTTTGAACGTTTGCCGTTTCTGACGCTCTTGCTCCGCTTAGTGTGTATACAGAGATGCTTTCGGATGTTGCAGAATGCATATTCCAATTTTTGTTGCATTATTTTATTTAACGATACCATTTGTATCCATATTTTAGCACGCTTGCATGGAAAAATTTATTTTTAGGGTACACGAGGTCATCCCAGATTTTCAACCTAAACTTACTCTTTATTTTATATACTGAATTTTTTTCGATGTATAATAATATACATTAACTGCATATACCATTTTTTCACATATTATATTTTGTCATTGAAATTCATTGTCAGTCCGAAATAGAATTCATTTACAGACATTTTTACACCTGTTCAATATATAATCTCCCAATTCGTCACCTGCACATAATGGGCCTTGTTCATCGCCCTCGAATCACGCCTGAATTCTTCGACGAGAGCGTTTTGCGGATGCCATCGCGTTTCGAGCATTCAGAAATTCAGGCACCAGCGTTCGGAAGGTCGAGAAACGCCACCTCGCTTTACTTCTCCTCCATCGTTCTCGTTTTCCCACACCATTTTCTGGGGCTGGGCATTTTCTCGGCGGCGTATCGGGAAAATGAATCGTACAAGGAAAAGCTCTCGGTTTTGACGCCGCACTTGCTCGCGCCCTCCATCGGCTTAACGCTTTTTACGCGGGCGCAATTCTTTTCAAAACCTTGAAAGTTTATAACGGACGCACGACCTCGCATACTGCTCATATATTATGTGCTCTTCGCGTTGATAGTGACTTTGATTTTTTTTAAATCGATGTTATCGAACGCGGTCGGTGTATTGTGTTGAATTTTCGATACTTGAGATTGGAGGAAGCCGTTTAAATTTTCCTTTGCAAAAGCGGCCTTTGTATAAATTTTGGGAAATGTCTGTATTGTCTGCTATCAATATTTGACTAATCTTTAAATTATTCGTACACAATTAATAAAAAAGTACTCTTAAATTCATTTTTAAAACTAATAATTCGAAAATTTGTTATTATATTAAGTCTTTTTCATAAGAAATTCCACATGGCACTCGTACGAAGATAAAAAATGATGACCCAAAAGAAAAATGTCACGATGATAATGTTAATATTCATCAAAGCTTTTGCATGTTTTTCACCCCATGTATGTATATGCTTTCGCCTCCACATGTCTTTTCAGATATTAAAAACGAGAGAATATTCAAAATTTCAATAGACTGACTCTTTAATCAATTATTTGGAATCTTACGGTCGATTCGAAGCTTTTGTATTAAGGTGTATCAAAATTGACCCATCGAGGATCTGTCATCATTCATATACAGGCAGTAATCTATTGTACCCTTTTATACCCTCCATTGTCCCTTTCGACTCGGTTGTTAGAACGTTACAGTCCAGTAAGATTCAAATCGAACCTGGAAGCGTTGTGATCATTCCAATATACACCCAGTTTATTTTTGAAACTACTCAACATTCCAATCGATACTTCATTTCAAATTCGAACACACATATTATATTTATGTGCCAAAACATATAAAACCTTTTACCAAATATAAACTACAAAGTATTGAAAACAATTTAAACTTAATTCTCAAATTTCAAATTCAGATTATTCATGCTGATAAGTTAATGCAATATTATATCATGAACTATCGTGCTATTCAAATGTATGCTCCTTTTAACGAGGCAATTTGATTCGCTTAACTAGTCAATTTGATAGGCAAACAGATTTTTTCAAACAATTTCGTGCACTTTAAAGCGGTGCGAAGAAACGGAACGGTCGCGAAGGTTTTTCCGTTTCGATTTATTGCGACCGTTTGTATTTTATGTGCGGCCATTTGTCGGGGGACTCGTGTAACTCCCTCGGCGGCCTTTCGCCGCTTTTTACGCTTTTTACGAACGCTTTGATCGAAACGAACGAAAATCAATAAATCTCCTATATCGGGTATCGTTTTTGTCTCCATATGCTTGGACGCGTGCGTGCGTTTGTGAGATTTGAAAGGTTAAAATATTCGCGTCTTATTGTGCGCCTTCATCGTGTTAGATTTGCGAAATACGCATGACGAACTTCTGATACATAGGCTTTTTGTCGATTATTTACAATAGTTTTTTTTATTGGTAGAATTTAGTTGTGAAATTGTTTGATTTTTTGGTGTGTTTTCTTTTTACTTGGGGAACTTTATTTTTTTTTATTTTTTGCTCAGATCGAGTTTAGCTTATTATTAAAACACATGTATACGGTTAGGCGACAACTGCTCTCCTCCCCGATGGGGTTATCTTTTTCGATTGTAAAATATTCAAGCGGGGATTTCTGCGATTTGTTTTGATTTTCCTACCCCTTGCCGTTCGGGATTAAGGGTGGAACATACATACAGGGCTACCACATAGCAACAATGAATATTAATGAAAATTCGGCGCTGACCGCACGGAATGAAGAAAAAATTTAGAATATTGAATACGTGCAAAATATTAATAAGATATTGCAATCGCGGACGATCTTATAGTAAGCTTAAGTTTAACATACATATTTTTAATCAGTTTATATAGTCTGGTCTCCACCTTTAATCACGAAATCGTTTTTTCGCAGGCGAAACACATCAACTGGATTAAAAGATAAACCCGTATCCCCTTTGTCTGGCCGAGCTAACCAGACAAAACAGCTAATTGTGATCCGCAGTCGTTTCGCTTCCTCTATTTGTGGCCATTTTATTTTATTTTTTTATACGGAAAAACGAGAACGTCGACGAAGAAAAAATATCGCTTTTCGTTAAAACACTCCGTCCCAGGGACAGCGTTATCGAATTCGCTGAAAATCCGTCAACATCAGAGTTCCTATACTTCAGGGCTTTGTGGAATAAACGCCACCACCCTTATCTCAATTATTTTTATACTGCTTCATACAACAGCGTATATACTTTATATTCTTGTTACTTTGGTAATAAAAGCACTTTTAAAACAATTCCGAAATTTCAACATACTCATATAATTTTTCCTTTGATGCAGCATATATTATTTTTTAATTCATCAAAATCTCGGTTATTGCATGCCTTTCAAAAACAAAAAAAATAATTCTATTATTGCGACAATTTCTATACGCCGTTCACTTTATACGTGTGATTTGTCCACGGCACAAAGTCATCTTTCAGCTAGACGTACGAATGACTACGTGTGCCTGGCTTCGTATGGACATCTTACTCCCATGGCTCGCTAGATGGGATCTGTCACGGCCGACTGACAAGCCTCATTTATAAGGATCACTGCCTCCAGGACGACAGCACCCCGGCCACCATCAAGGCCTGTTTTGCTTTTGTTCAATACGACCGACGGGACGGTGGCAACATTAATTCACTCGCATCGAAACGCCGGGTTTTTTTGCGTCCGCGCATCCTTTAGACGAATCGTGTGAAAATTTTAAAAGTGCCATTATTGTGCTCGGTACATTCGGATACACCTGCCATTATTACACGGTGGCCAGGATGCGAGCTTTAAAAGCTTTTACTGCCAATAAACGGTCCGCAGTCGGTTAAGGGTCACCACTTGAGGTCGTTGCAAACTTTCGCAGTTTTCGGGCGGCGACATTTGCCGCGAAACCTTTGTTCTATCACATTTTTATAACGCAAAGCTATTGAATCAAATTTCAATTTTTAAACGAAAATTTTCAATTTCATTTCCGATATCAAATGCATACAGATCACGCTCGTAAATTCACTAATTTCCAATGATGAAATATTTGATTTTCAAATTCGTACGGTCGCGTATTTTAGTGAAATACATTCCGGTTCGCTACTAACCCAATTTCGATCGGATTTAACGAAAATCCGTTCAAACCGACGGCACTGTGGTGCCACAAAACCGCGGTTTCCGATTCACCCTCGCCAATTACAATCACACCGTGCATTCGCACACCAGTGTCGACGATATTCGGCCACTCGATGATGACACGGCAGTAAATGGGGCCGGCTTCGCGACTCGCAAATTGAATCGTAAAGAGCTTCGGTGAGCTAACGATCGCCACGGACTTGATGAGTTCCAACATTTGCACTTTTGTCGTCGTCACCGTCTCGCAGCTGGGAAGACGTATTCTTGCGCGTTAATGAGTTTTCCGTGACGTTTACGTGAAAAATGCACTTTCATTACTGAGCGGATGCATTGTTTGTGTTTGAGGTAGTCGTTTTGCGTTCGTCCGACGTATTGTCGCTCTTCTTATGGGTTTATTAATGTTGGTTTAGTTCGTATTCTTCGTTTTAGTACTTAGATTGTAAATAAAATATTGTTGCTTTATAATTATAATTGTTTTTGTATATATTAATGTGATTTGTATAATTTGTTGTGTATAACATGCGAAAGTTTCAACACGTATTTGACGTTTTCGTATATTATCTTATTAAACGACAATTTTGTTTTAATTTAGAGTTCCATTCTCTGTGTTCTCGTAGTTGATCGTATGAGTTGCGACATTTAAATGTCAAATAATGCGAAGTTCACAGATACGTGTCAAGATTGTTTCGCTTTACGCATGGCGTAACGCGTCCATGATTGACTTTGAACTTGTCTCCTAAACCACTTCGAAACAGTTTCCTAGCACCTTTGTCACGATCGACTTCGATATACAATATGCGATTATTACGTTCACAATGTACGTTACTCAACGAAGAATTGTTGCGAATCGAAGTTGATTTTGTGCGTCGATCGCCACCAAAAGTCGTGTTGATTAATGAGCGAGCGGAACAATATGACGAATCGCGTAGCCAAACAAAATGAACAATTTATTCGGATACGATTTTGAACAAACTCTGTGCGATTGTTTAAAACACAATATTACACAGCGTCCCATTCAAAACGACTGTAGGCCAGGCGAAAGTTCGTATTTATGAAATGTAACAGGGTGTGAGTGTTCGGTGGAGGCCGGAAAGCGGCAACGGAGGTTGCGCCTTTCTCGAGTTACGGCTTTCATCTTTCATTACCTTTGAAACTTTAGTACTTTATTTATTAAAACTGAAAAGTTTCGACTCTTAGTTATTACTATGAGTCCGAGAGGGGCGTACCGCCTTTTTAGCGTGAGTGTTTCGTACATAGGCAGAGATACGTTATTGGTTCTCTTTGAACTATAATACATTAATTTCATAATTCGTAAAATTTATTAAAAGTTTACGAAGAATTTATTACACTGTATATTTGCATATTTTATAAAATCGCAGTATTTTAATATAATCTTACATACGTTATTATCATTCAGTCATAAAAACATACGCGATTTTAAAAATACTTCTAATTTATGTTAAAGTGACGCTTCGTAAAAAAATGTGAAGAGAATCTCACTTCAATTTTCAACAATCATCGAAAACAACCCATGAACAGTATAATAACCACCATGCTCTTCTTGATGTGACGGAAATGACGAGATCGTTATTGCTTAATGATCCCAAACGCAAACACCGGTCGATATGCAATCGAAACCTCGTTAATTAACACACACCGCACTCTCTCATAGTATAAACTCGCACGAGAGCTCTTAACTATTTTCCGGCTTTTTCATTTTTACCATGGTCGTCGAAGATTTTGTGCGATGCAAATTTGTGCAAATCGATGCACTCGGCTCGATAGTAATTCGATTCCGGAATCAAGCGGTCTCCAAAGGCGTTGCGCAATCCAGCTTGCCAAATCGAATTATGCTTCGTTTCGGATTGCGCAAACGAGTCTCGAACTCGTAACCCGGTTTCATTGTTTAACCCTTATCTGGGCTGCATATACGGCGGGGATTGATGATTTTACGACATATCTTATATTTCGGGCCGCCGTTTTTGCATATCAAAAATTATGCGCAACAAAGAGCCATCAATTCGCCCGCAAAAAAGCGGGGCGATAAAGTCGCAAAATGTTGACACGGGGTCCGAACGATGTTGACAAATGCCGCAGCGAACGAACGGGCTGCGGTGTCCCAGTGGGACATTGCTACGGTCGCGGGTTTTAAACCGGATTTTCGCAAGATTTTCATTTTCATTTTCGGATACCGATAACGGTCGTTAATGCGGTTCGTCTCTGGATATCGTTTGGTGTTTTTGCTTTTTTCGGATATCGTTTTTTTTTCCGGCGTTATTGAGAGTCCCTGTCTGTTGCGAATGAAAACCGTCGAATTGCCGCCGGTTCGCCGGACCAGAAAGCCAATTTAAATTTTAATTTCGTTACAAGTTTGCCGCATATTACCGAGTACGGTTCCCGCTCAATGTTTATATTATATTATCATAGTTTCAAGTGTGAAGCTTTTTTTTGTTAAAATTTTACATATTTGAATTCACAGTGCATGCAAATATTTGACCGCAAATCTTAGTCGATATTTTCACTAATTTTTTATGATTAATTTTATTTCTTAATCTCAAAAATATATTACGCAAAATAGAAACAGTGAACTCAATCTTTTCCATCGATGTGATACACCATATATACTCCATAAAAGCCTCGTTTATTTTTCATGCATCGTATTCAAAACAAACTTATTTAACCAGTTCGTCCCATATGAATTATTAACGAGACATTCGCAGCGGTCAATCCGACGTCGAATTACCACACGTTATGAGGTTATCGCATACGTCGGATACATATCGGTTATTTCACGGTTCGCAGGATCGGCCGATGGCCGTGGGGCAATCATCACCGAATGCAATATTCAAACTAATTACATGTGACGCACGGCGGTGGCGACGAGTCGCCGAGAAACGGCCTCGGCGACTAAACGGTTAAGACCGTCGGTTGCATCGATCGTTTCGGTGGTCATGGCGTGTTAAAAATTATGGTATAAAGTATGAGCTTTAGTTTTGTGAATGTTGGCGTTTGATATATGTATTATATTTGAAAAGTTGAATCGATTGAATAAAACGAGTGCCTCTTGGATTGTTTTGGCTGTGAATTCACTATTTAGTCGTTTCCGAAATTGGTTTTCTCAGGTTGTAATATAAATTTTTGATGTAATAAGCTAATTTTATATTAAATTATTCAATGTTTCATTTCTCTAATTGGAAATTTCTTTACAACTTTTCTAAAATTATTTTTGTCGGATGATTTTTATTTCTTGGGGATTTGTTTGAAATTAATCAGAAAGATTCTTGTAAACTTTAGATGAGATTTATTTTCTACTTAATCGGAAGCGTTCGATCTAGTAGTTTCTCCTAAGTGAATAATAGTTGCTTGATTGTTTTCCGGACAGTTTAATAGGGGGTGCAGTCTAGAAGCCAAGAATGTGCAATTGTATTTCTGTACAATTCTTCTTCAATTAGCCTTGGATGCAGTCCAAATTCGTATCCCTGGATTTCCATCTCGGACTGGACCCGCTCTTCATATTTATGAACGAGCCATTAAAACTTTTTCTCTGCCCAGTTTGCCGTAAATTACATACAATACGTACGAAATTTTTGTGCACCGCACACCCGATACGTGTTCGCCCTGGCAAAATATGATAATTCCTCCGTTTGGAAAAATCTCAATATTCTGGGAAAAATTCAGCTGAGGTCGAAGCTTTTTGCCGAAAATCCGATAGCAAAAAGGTTCTGTAAAAATCCGGTACTGCCTCTCTTTGGCCACCGCGCCTGGAAATAGAAAAAGAGATCATGCCGAGTTCGAGTTTTCTCAATTGAGGCGCTAACTCTTCTACATACGATCTCAATATACGAAATCGGTTCACGACCTCCTACATATACTTGTAATATACAAACATTTCTTGTATTATATTTTTTGTGCTAGTTTGAAATCGCAAATTTTTACACGTATCTCGATATTACAGTGGAACTCTGATTATTGAACTGTAGATTGACCCACATTCTTTTACAAAATATTTTCATCCACATTGAATATTTCTTTCTTTTTGGGTATCTTTTCTTACGTTATTTCTTCGCGTTAACCAAATTACTCTTAACATACCATTTCCGAAATTTCGGTATAGCGGAATGTTTGAAGAATAAATTTAGCTCCTTTTACCATACAAGCTCGCAAAGTTCTCGTAAGCTTTTCCCGGCTCTTCAAGTAATGGTAGCTAATAAAAGTGGTGCGATACGGCAGAACCTCGTCCACGAACAATGCCCAAACATGCAGAATATCTGCGAGTCTTCGTCGTAAAATAATTCGGCGACGCACGCACCGATGTGCGCACACTCCTATATAAATACATTTTATATATAAATTTTGCCGGTTGTTTTATTGTCGGCGAAAATCCTCCGCCGACCGCTTCTATTTATCGGCCGTTCTTTCCTTCAATATGCGAAGCGTTTATCGCACGCTTTACGATCGAGCCGGCTTATCTTTTGCGATTTTCCACGACGCATTCACGACCAGGATTATTATTGACGCTTAGACGTTTCAGTGTGCTAAGGACGAACTCGATTTCGCGTTCTAAAAATACGATTTTAAGCAATGTAAACAAAATTTCAGTTACATTCGTGGTTTGAAATTGTGCTGAGAATATTATTTTTTTAGTTTTTTATTCTAAAATTTACGATTACATGTTTTTACATATTGTTTTTTATAGATTTTCGAAATGATAATTTTTTCTTTAAATCTTATTCAAAATTCAAAATCGAGTCTATAAATTTACACCCCCGCATGTTCAGCGACCATAACATTGAAATACGATATTTTCGATCGTATAAACATTTTACAAAACTGTAAATTGTATCGGTTCACAAACCAATTGATTCGCCATAAACGTTTTTCGACTTTTCGAATATGTAAAACGGCAATAAAGTCTTTTATTACTCGACCGGCTACAAAACTAATATGTATTTCGTATTCGGTGAGAACGAAACGCCAAACGTGCACCGATTTATTTGATAATATATTATTACAAACGCTTATATTATTATATAATATATTATAGCTAAAAAACGAAGAAAACTCCTCGATATAGCATCGCGAATTTTCCCCGAACAAAGGCTCCACGGAGGACGCAACTTTTCGATAAGACTCTCCAGCGTTTTGTCGTCGTCGATCCGAGAAAATAATCGTGCACGTGTATGAGAATTTTTTTCAGTAACGCGGTCAGGATGTTTGGCTCTCCGCGAACTTATCATGTCGAAGTCCCTTTCCATTTCCTGCCGCAGGACCTAAGGGAAGTCTGGGAGACGGGAAAAGTAGCGGGTCATCCGCGCAACCTCTCCCGTTCAGGAAATACAAGCCCGATCCATAAAATTGCTTTCATCGATGCCGAATGCCGTATATATTTTACGGGATATCGTTACCCGTTATTTATGATAGCGATTTCGCGATATGATTCTGTCAAATATTGAAAAAAAAGTGAATAAATGACACTCTTTGATTTACTTCTATTATTCCGTAAACGAAATTGTTTTTCCATAGAAACATTCTGTGTTTTTATACCGCGTGAAACTCACACGTAGGTTTTGTTCAAATTTCATATGTTACTTCGAATGACACGGCGTAGATTTATTACGTATGATTTGTTGTATGTGAATTGTTCTAATTTGAATTTTTGCCTCGACAATAACTGTAGAAAGTGGAAAACAATCGACGAGACGAAGTTGTGCGAAACACGGCCGTCTGGATCGATGGAAGATTTATCAACCGGGAAACTTTCTGGCGGAAATTAATTCTCCAAGATCCCTTTTCAGATGTCACTTCGATGCCATTCGAGCGTACCAAACCTACAAACCCAAACACCACACCTATATACTATTATTTTTCGGTATTCCCTTAGTTCGAAAATTCCATTTGAACAAATAATATATTTCCTTTCTATATATTATTCATGTCGAAAAAGTCACTATAGGCTTATTATTACTATACAATATAATCATCGAAAAATATATTATAAGAGAAAAAGCTTATTGCTTTCTTCTCTTAGATAAAAATTGTAAATTTTAGAGCACTTTCATGTAAAATATTACATAATGCAATTTAGAAAAACTTATATATAATTGTCCGTATATCATAAAATGAGATGATGCGGATGTATTTTTTTTCAATATGTATTTATTCTGCTTCCATAAATACGGGAGGATTTGTAACACGTATAAATTGTGTATTTTTCATCACGACGAAATCCGGAAGGAAACCTTCGACAAATATTTAACGTGTTCATACTATGCCTACTATACGGAGATGCCTTCTTAGCGTATATGAAAATTTTAAGGGGGTAAATTTATTCGCCGGTATTGTTTGCGTTTAATACCGGCTTATTGGATCGGAATACCCGTGTAAACAGTGCACAGTAGAGGCCGTTTAGTTGCGTATTTGCTCGCTCCTGCGTATTATTAAAATTTTCATATTAAATTCGTTCGAAATTCGCGTGTTATAACGTATAGTCGTCGGTGTGTAGGAGGATGGGGTTTGTTGTTGTTTCCTGCCCGGTTTTGTTATTATTGGTACGAACAAAGCTTTTACAATTCGCTGTAGTACAACGTTTCACTTTCCCTCGTGGGGCTTGCTGAAAAAATTTCGACGGAATGTCACCAATTTTTTTTAGTAATTTTTTTCCTCTGTTTTCGCTTAAGACGAACCGTCAACTCTTCGTCAAGAAGCGAGGCGCAGACTGCTCACGAATTTTATAAAGAGAAAAATCGTCGAAAAAAATGTTTTAATATCGCGCGATAAGTACGCATGTACCGCGTGTGGGTGCCTTGTTTTTATTTTCGGAAGCGAAACATTTTCGAGTTGCAATTTAAGTCATTTATTACGATTTTATTATATGTATAAATAGAAGATACGACGATTATTTAAGGTGGCTTCATTTGAATACGAATTTTCCTCTACGTTTACCGCTTTCTTTTTTTTACCTATAACTGGTGCGCATCGTTTCATTTTTTCCTCTTTTTATACACACATTTCGTTTATGTATTTTTTTCTTTAACTTTTATCAAAGCTTTATTTCGTGACCCACGGGAGAGGATGATCCTATTGGGATGACGCTATGTCCGACCTGAAAACCAAAACTTCCACTTGTCTTCCAGGATTTTCGCTTTATCATCATATACATTTATTCTATAATAGAATCGTGCACGAATTAGCTTCCTTTATCCGGCGTTATTTACCCAGCACTCGGAGGACTTTTCGCCACATACACAAAAACAGCACCACGTTGGAGTGCCACTAACGAATCCCCCATTTAACACTCTACCCGAAATCGAAAGCGTTTTAACACCTCGTCGCCACTGGAATCGAACCGAGATCGTCGTTACTGGAACACCTGATTGAATTATCTAGCTGCGAACGTGATCCGGACACGGTGGATACGTACATGCCCACGTACAGCATCGCCATTCGAACGGGGTCGATCTTAAATGGTCGGATTCTTCCTTCCTATTCCATTTGCATTTAAATTGAGCGCTAATGGAGCGAGCCGATTCAATTAGTCACTCGTCGCCGTGGCGGACGTCGCTCGTCTAAGGCGACTGCTTCATTAACGAAATGAAACTTAAAGTTTGAGGTTTTCATCAGCCGATGGTTGTTGAACGTTCGAACGATAATATTATTGTATTTTCTGTAACGTTGTTCCTTTCGCTTTTTTTTTATTTTCGTTCTACGAAGGATCGCTTTGCCGATGAGGCATCGGTAACCTTTTGCGGTTCGTTGGGTAAATTTATGCTTTTTATCATATTTAGTCGGTTCATTGTTCGTTTAAACCATATATTCGAATAAAAATTATAATATCCAATAATACTAAAATCATATTAAATCAATAACGTGACTTGCAGCTGATTTTATTTTAAACTCGATTTGTATGATTTTGAAAAATTATATTATGGAAAATATTCCTGAATTTTCTTTACATCGAAGGTTTTCCACGCGTGTCTCCAAACTTGCTCCGAACAAAACATTTTTATTGATGGTCGGATGAAACCATATGTGACCAATCTCGATTGAAAATCGCTGGCCTTTTCTTCGGACGCACCTGTATTCGGGTTGTACAAAGAGGACGCGCTGAAAATTTTCGTTTAACTTTGTCCGAACCGGTGACGGGTACGTCTTCGCAATTATTCACCTTTGTTTCGCGGGGCGGGCTTGCTTCCTTTTGCCCGTGAATTTAATTTTCATCTTTCCCTAGTTGAATGTCGGTTAATGAAGCGGAAGCCGAAGCGTTTCAGATTGCTCAACTGCCGGTTTGTCTTTTGTAATAAATACGTCGCGAAATGGACTCGCTCTCGAATATTTTATATTAATCGCCGCTTGCTTCATAATTTGGCACTTTTGCTAGTCAATATTGCTTCAGAAAAGTATTTATTTGCTTTTGTGTATGTGTGTTCAATTAGTTAATGTATTTCGGTTTATTCAGTTTGAAATTAATTTAAGTTTTTGCTTTCAATCGCGGATTTATATAAGTAGTGGATCGATTTTTATCCTTCGTTTTCAACGACAATGCTATTACTTTTCCGTTTGACGGACGAAACCACGGGCTTATGCAAACGTCACAGCCATTGTGCGTCTGTCTCTAGCAGATTTGCTAAATTTCCATGGCATGAAAACTGCTGTGGAAAACTTTCAACACTTGAAATATTTCGCCATCCTATGCAATAATGCTGAGCGCAACTTTTCGACTAACAGTTCTCATGCAAAAATTTAATTAGCAACAAGAATTCTTCACTGCTTTTATTTTTACACAATCACGCTGCAAACATAAACTGTACTTTTTAATAAAAAACTCAAATGATTAATTTTTGATTTATTATGTAAATGATTTTAACAAACAACGAAAATTTTTATTTACATTGTAAAGGTTTTTTTTTTAAATATCATACTTCTTTATAACATTAAAATCGAGTGTCGAAAATCAAATATGCAACGTTAAAGAGTTCAGTCGAATTTAAAGGGCCCTCAGTGTTTGTCGCTTTTCTCTTTAATTTTGTATTAATTCAAGCGTGAGTGCGTCTAAAGTACTTTTGTGTATGCGCCCTAACAAAAATAACTTGTTAGAGCTTAACTTGCGTTCGCGAATGGCTAAAAAAACCCCTTTTTCGGAAAAAGCGGACGTCGAGTAGCAACGGCCGTTTCCGCACAATATAAATAGTAGTAGCGAGTCGGATGGATGTAAGCTGTGGCAATTTTCCCGGGAAAGTCCCGGGTTCATTTGAAATGCTAAGCCTCCCGCGGCTTCTCTTGTCTCTCCATTTTTTTGACACGCGTCCTCGGCTATCCTTTTAATAAAATCTGTCAATATGGCTTGTGGGAAACGCGCGACATTCCCACGAATATTTTCACATTTTTTCGTTATTATTTTATAATGTTCGATTGAAAATTCAAATAATTTTCAATTTACATGGAATCGAATTGTTCCTGCTTACAATCTGTTCACTTATCTGCGGTATTCGTTGTTGACTTTTTAGCTTTAATCGCGCGGTAATAAGGCGTTCAAGTTTAATGAATATTCACGAGGATCTAGAAATTCCTCGGCGTAAAAGTTTAACCCTAAAACTTCTTAATAATCCTTTATACAAACAATGCAACCTCAAACGGCTCAACGTCAACAATTCACATTTTAATATAGGCGCATGAACAGTACTTATCAGAAATTCTCTCCGTTTTATTTAAACAATGCTTTATCAAGTAAAACATCAAATTTAATTAATAACGCCCGCCCTTTTCACCCGACACTCCCGTCGACAATATGTGAAGGTTCAATACACACATTGGTTTTAATAAGTTAGTTTTCGGATAAGAAGTTAAACGTAAAACGAAAACTTTTCGTCGCTGCGTTAATATTACTCGGCTTTGATTAAAGCCCTTTGCCTCCCTTTTATGTACGCACATCGAGCTGACGCGCTCGAACTTTATTTATTTAATCAGATTAATTAATCGCGAGAGGAAATTGGATGTGTTAGGATCGATTTTTCATCGATTTTCGCGCGTCAAAAGCAGAACGCCTCTATGGTTTTGAAGGGTCCCAATTTTTTTGCTCCATAGAATCTCGGTCTTACTTAAACCGGGGTCTTCGATACACTTCTGGAGGCTGTTGAGGTTTTTCCCGAAAACCCGTGTTTATCTGCCGAATCATTCTGGGCTCGATTTATAAATGTCGGTGGCAAGACTCGAGCCCTTAACGAGCTCTCGAGATTAATCTCGTGCTTTCGAGGCTTCGGTGGCCGTATCACTTGACCCGCTCTCGAAGCCTTCGTCCGAAGCCCTATTGATTAATTTTGACTTAATAATACGTCTTGTCGGACGACATATTTTCGAAACGCAACGAGAACGTATTGCTGCGCATTCGTCACTCTCGGTTCGACGTTAATAAAGACGGATCTTGCTAGAAAATGACACAATTTGAGATAGCATGTCTGTCTGCATTGACGTTTAATTAACTGGAACGTCGTCTCTATGAGTTTTATTTGTATCTTTTATGAATTCACAATAATAAACTGAGACTGTTCGTATTGTTGTTAAAACAATAATTCTCTCGCTTTGTTGAATAATTATGACATAAATATATTATAATTTGGTTTTCGCTATTTTTCAAGTTTGTTAAAGGTCTCTTTCTTATCCTTCACGTGCTCGAAATTGAAGCTTGTTTAAAAAATAACTTTTGGAGAATAATTTTCACCAACTGCGTACATAATATATTGTCGGCTTAATCTGTAACTGCGAAAAGTAGGCTGATGCCCAAACTTTTACTTGAAGAACAAATTTTCAACACCATCAATACAAAATAACTGTCGCCTTAAACGACATAAAAGACTTTTATAATATAAAAAAAAAATCTTTGAAATTGATAAACTTGATATCATCGCATCGCATTATAATATAAAAACATTTTTCGAGAACACGTTGTTATTTAAAAAAAAAAATAAATATAAATTTCATTTCGGTATCTACAAAACGTGGAATTTTAAAATGAGAATTTCCTATTCGATTTTGGAGAAAAAATTGTCGTAGCATCCGATCCCGTCCGAAACGGGCCATTAATTCAACGATTTGTACGACTCTCCCGTATCCGCTTAACTAGTTACCGAGTCGGTTCGCACATACCACCAGCACGCACGTTTCCTTTTCGGAGATTTATTGTCGGCAAAACTTGTTAGCGAATCGCTTCTTTGTCGCCGTTGCGAATATATCAGCCAGAATGCTCTGGACGCCGTTAACGACCATTCGGTTTGACACTTCTTTGCCTCGTGATTCGTTGGACCGAATCTATTATAAAAAACTCGATTTAAAATTAGGGTAAAGTGTAGATGAATAGAATATTTTGTATTCTAAACTAGAGAATAAGGTGTTCTTCATTATTTGTTAAAAAACATATCAATGTGAATTTACCTTTAGAATTGTAAGGTTATTTGAATTTAAATCGATTTATAAAAATATTTTTTTCCTTTAAACAGCTCTAGTGATTCTTTCACTTCAACAGTCATTCCGTTAGAGGTTTTCGCGGTACGAAATGTCGAATGTCGGTCGCTCGTTTCTTATTCCCGTCGGTGTGGTGTCGTCGTGCATTTTACAGAAAGCATTCGAACCCGAACCGAAAACGAGAAATCGGTCCCGGCCGTCGGTTCCGGTTCGAATTTATCGTCGGTCTGAGGCATTCGGTTCCACCTTGTACACGCAAACGTACGGACGTACGGTTCGCCCTCTTAAATTAGCTCGTCGAAAACTCGCGAAGGTTTTCACGGTTGTCTTGACACAGAAAATTCGTCGGAAAAACTTGCGAAGTGACTTCGATTCGATGTTCGAAATGTCTGTAAAAATGTCTATATAGATGTTTTGTCATTCGCAGTTTTATCTTTATTTTTTTTTTCGCCCTCTTTCGGAACCTATGTCAACTTGAATGACATAACTTTTGACTGCCGCGCGAAATTTTTTATGAACTTTTGTATATTATTCTTTCATGTTGTATAAAAT
This sequence comes from Hydropsyche betteni, assembly GCA_028571205.2. NCBI lineage: Eukaryota > Metazoa > Arthropoda > Insecta > Trichoptera > Hydropsychidae > Hydropsyche > Hydropsyche betteni. The sequence goes on along the minus strand of JAOXNN020000055.1, from coordinate 4,812,792 downwards.
GAATAAATAAATCTCAATACGTATTCTTTTTATAGTTACTATTTCTTCGGTGTCCATTTATTTAATCAAAGTATTTTCCTTTTATGAAAATTGTCAATTATTCGTTTGTCAGTGTTTGCTAGAAAAATTTGATCCTTAAATTAATGTCATCAATTAAACTCTAATATTTTCAATTAAGGTTTTCTGTTCATAATTTCAATTCATCTGACTAATTAACGTCGCGTTGCTCGTCAGTCGCGTTCGTTATTAAATAATATAAATCACGAAAACGTATACACGCAGCACATAATAAATATACAGACATCGATTCATGCCATGCCACCATCTCTCGCCTAATTTCAAATTATTACAAATTTTCCTTTGTTTGCCTAATTATCATCGTCGATTCGATCTGTAGATCCCAGCCCATTCAATTTAATTACTCGGTCGTCAATTCGCCAAATTAAAGATTTCGTTCTCTGAGACCGTCGCTTGCCGTTTGTTCGTTCTTAAGACTTCTTTTTTCTTTTGATTTCTCGTTTGTCGCCGGCGTCGAGATTTCGTAATTCTTCAAAATTTAAGCATCGCGAATACATATTTCATTTATTACAATTTTTTTTCGAGCTTAACCCGCTAAAAGCTCCGTAACGAACTAACTGCGACAGCTTTCGCTTTAATGCGTACATAGAAGAAAATTTAGTCTGCGAACAACACCTGCGACCCAACTGCGACGCCGTACAACTTTGCCTTTTGTGATCGTCCTCAAACATTTCTTTTTTTCATTTTTATGTCATCGTCTATTCGCTCGGATTTTTTTATGTAGAATCATCTTCGTTTTATCTGTCAATTCGCGCGTTTTATGCTCCGGAATGGGTTTTTTTTCTATATAAGATAGCAGCATCAAGACAGTAAATAGTATTGAAGTCTATAAATAAATATTATGTATGTAGTTAGTATTTCAAAAATACTGGTTTGCCGCATACGCTTCGAATGTTTTCTATATTTCCCTGAATATTCATTTTGCATACTTCACCTTTCCTCCTTTTTGCTGTTTGTTTCAACTGTTTAGATTAACGGCAGTCGGAATAATTTCTGCTCATTCTCGTATGTTAGCAAAGCTCTTACTTCAACCTAGTTTTTTCTCCGTATTTTCGCGAATATAAATATTCTTTTCTATGCAAATGACTGCTATTGTCAAATCGTCTGCTGCATAGAATTTACCCTATACATTCATAGATACATACATACATATTGCTCCAAGTTTTAATTTATGTGTATTTTCTTTTTTACTTTTACGTGTTTTTTTTACTATAGTCACGTTTTTGGGCAATTTATATTATTATTACAATATATTTGTACGTTTTTATTTCTATTCCTGTTTTTCGGTGCGAGTTTCTGCCGAACTTTCTTCTGCGTCAAAAGCAAAACGCTCACGTTTATAAAGCGATTATTCTCTCGTCTTTGTTCTGCCCCTTTTTTATTTCATTCTGCAGTTTTTCGTTTAGTACCGTTTTTGCAGCTTTTATCTGTAATTTTTATTTTTTTGAAACACTGCCTTTTATTTCACGTCAAGACGATAATGTTGCCTTTGACTTGAACGTTCACAACATTTTTCTTCACGTTTCTTTTATCGCAGTCACGAAATCGATAAAATTATTCTAAAGTTGAAATTTATTCTTATGATGTTTTAGATTTTGTGCAATTTGATTCTATTTAGTTATTTTTAATATATTTATTAAGTGTACGTGATATTTCTTCGACTTGAAATTCTTACATAGCAAAACCTCGAGCGAACTTCTAAAAAAAAAACCTCTAAAGCTGAAAGCTTTCAAAACTTTATTCATAAATAACTTCTAAGACGAGGGTCAAGGTCTTCCATAGTCTTCCTATCTACAATAGAGATGTCTTCTTGCACCTTCCTCGTTTCAGGTGGGACATGACAATGTCCACCGCCAAACTTAATTCCGGGGACCACGCGCATAAAAATCGCATCAATCCCCCATAGCAGCGGGCACAAGCTGGGGTAGCTGTAGTCAGAAATATTCAATGGATGACTGCCGCCATAAATCAACGTTTGTGTCCCGGGAAAACTCCTTCGGGTCCCTTCCCGGGAACCCGTCCCGTACCGCTCACGGTTCGGTACTTCCTACGTTGGGATCGGTCGCTTTCCGCACCTTTCTTTATATGTATGACTCAAATGTGACGTTCGCCATGGAAATTTTTTAATTTTCGATTCAATTTTTAATACAGTAATAACCAGAAATAATTTCGATATGAAAATGGTATTTTTATTTAAAAAAAATCATATATTAATCGCTTTCATATAATAGTAATATAATAATAAATTATAATAATTCAAATTGTATAATAATCAAAAGTATCGATTTGAAATATTATACTTGATACAACAAAGATTTCAACCTTCTCATTCAAATTCTGATATATTTTGAGTGTATTTATTTTTCATTCAATCGAACTTCGCGCTCTCGTTTCGCATACATAATACATATTTAAGAATCCATCTCGAATGAAGCCGCCTTCGTCGCAAAGTACTCCCAGATTGAATCTGTCTACCATTTTTACGACATACCTTCCCCATAAAAATGAGAACGGAGCAAAAAAGCGCATCCATTCACGTTCATTCGAATGCAACTCTAGCAGCAAAGCCAGACCTTGTGCATTTGTCGGCCTGTGTGCGGAAAAGCTCCGGTCGTCCCAGTAAGCCGCACGAATTTATTTCGCACCGGCGACGAACAGGCTAGATTTACGAACTTCTATTAGCCAGGGCTCGCCAAGCGCGGGCCTCTCCTGATATATTGCGTTTATGCATGTGTGTATGCGATTTCGCATGTGCACTCGTACGTGTGCGCGTTTACGTATGCCGGAGCCTTACTTCGGAACTGCATTTGCGAATTAAATTTTCGCCTTTCGCTAAATTGCCTTCTGGGCGGCGGAGTTTCGCGCTTATGTATCCGATTTTATGCGGTTTTTTTTATCTATTTATTTATTGCCACTTTATGTTGGTTTATTTCGTATGCGAGTTCTTTTGATATGTGGGCGCAAGCTACGTAATATTTTGTGTGAAATCGGATAGAATAAATATTATGAATTTATTTATGTTTTATATTTTGTATGATTTAATACTGTACGATTTTTTTTTTGATACGTTTCTCTAATTAATGAGTAAAGCAACGTATTTTCATTCATGAAATGCATAAAAATTTCCACATTTCAAATACATACATTATTTTATTCATATAGGAATGTTAGTTGCATTTTACGGATTCCCCACAAAATGTGCATTGCACATTTTCTACGGCCGAAGTATGCTTCCTTCAGCGCTTTTCGCCCGCCCGTTTTCAACGTAACACTGTTTTCGCGAAACATTTCAATTATCGCATAAAAGAACCCACGAACCGGCAACCATAGTGCACTTATTCCGGGGATTTTCGGGCCAAGCAAAAGTGGTGAGTTCGGCGTACCGTTTCACCATTACGCCCGAAAAACCCGCTACCCACCCTTTTACCCAACGTGGGTCGAGCGGGTGACCTCTCAGTATGGCCTAATAACGAATAAACACCTACAACGAACACACATGTCGGATAAAACCTCTTAGATTTCCCCTAAAACGCTACATTAACTCGACGCCACTATTGCTCCGTGTGCGTTACGTATAGAACGTGCTTTTTTTCCGCTGCTCTCGAAACGCGATACGTCATTGGATGACCTCCCCTTTTCACCCTCGTTCTGTGGGGTTTAGCGCCACCCTTTTATCCCTTGGTTCCATTGGAAAAACCTTTCAACGGACTAAAGAACCTGTCGTTATTTACGCTTGTTACTAAGGCTCACTTACACGTAATTGTTACACGGTTAAAGTCTGCGTTATGTTCGAAAGCTGTATCAATTATAGATTGAATCAATCTCGCTTGATATTATCGTAAAAATACACACTTTTATAATATTATCCTAACTATTTTCATTACATTCTCAAAATTGTTTGAAATATATCTTACAATTACGGTGATCTTATTGTAAACGGAATTGACTGAGGCAAAGTTGTCGCATATGTTTCTTGATATATATATGAATAAATCATTTTAAATATTAATTTTCTTTAAGGAAAAACGCTTACAATACCGCAACGATATATTTCGCATAAAATAATATGAAAAGTACGAGAAGAAAGCGATCCTATTACGTTGCGGAGCGAGCGCAACGTACAATACTCGCACTCGCTTTAATTAAAGTACGGCAATTTATCCGGCTCGCATAAAAGTGACACGCTGAGATGAAAATTGTATTTTTTTATTTCTCTTTGTCTATATGAATATTTTCTTTCTATAATTTTACCAACTGTTTACATAAGATTTCGAAGCGTCCGCTCGATTTAACGAGCCTGCTCGCTCGAAAAGCTTCAAATTTATAGACCGCCTAGAAACTATCAATTATGCTGTATTATGTACGGTAGATTTACAACATGTACTTTCTTAACACGTTTAGGATGTGCGGTCCATAACCCTTTTACACCAGGTATATCCCGATTTTAACTCCGCCAAAACTGTCTCGTACGTGGTCAAAGGGTCCGCAACCATACGTGCCACTTTCGCATTGTAATTTCCCATTTGCAGACATTTCATTTCAAATATTTTCTATTTTAATTTCTTTTTCATTTCGTATATAACTATTTAGATGGTGTTTGATCGCGTCGCCATATTTTTTCGAAGCGATTATTCGTAAACGGAAAAAAATAATAATAAACATGAATAATTCATGGCGATACGCGCAAATTGAAATATACAGCGCGTTTCGTACACACAAATCTTTTTCGTTTGCGAGCTTTTCGGCGGGCGCGCTTTTCAGCCATTATTTATTTTTCGGTCATATCAAAAAATCCCGGCGACGACAAACAAACAAGCAAACAAACAAACGACCATATCTGCGTTCATGAATCACAATCGCGAGCTAATATCGCTTTTCGCGAAAACCTCCTCGCGTATGTGCTCGCTCACTTGCCGTTCTCCTGGCGGCCATTTAATCTCGCTCCGTATTTCACAATGTCACTTCTCATTTATCGTTCCTTATTTAATAAAAAAAAGTGCTCCGCGTGTTTGGTTCACTTTTTTCGGGTGTGTTTTTCGAAAATAAATGCGAAAAATCGCCTTGATTTATAAGCGGCGGGGTCGCGCCGAAGTCTCGCGAGAGGGACACCTATATTTTCATTCGTATACTATTTTATTCCGAAATGTGAATAGTTTGACGTTATATCATAAAGCGAAATAACTCTTTGGTTTCGGATTTCTTGAAATTTTCGCTGCGACAACATCCCCATTTGTCATGCGTAAATGGAACAAAACGAAATCGAAACTAGCAACCATTTCATCGCATTTGTTAAATTGTCGCTCGCTTTCTATTTCGTATTTCAAATTTTTATTTTTCGACCATAGAATGCAGCTGTCTTTAACAAAAGTGCCAATATCATAACCCAAAATAAAAACTGCAACGAAATGTTCGTGAAGAAAAAACGAAAAATTCGCCTTTGAAAGTGAAAACTCATTGACTAACAAAAACACAAATATGGGATAAATGAACGATTCCAAAATACACCGTACCTGAACCAGCAACCGAACGTGCAATAAACATGTAAATATTAGAAAATAAGAGAACATACGTAAAGTGCATCAAAAGTGCGTCGTACACGTGAAAATCGAAACGACGAACTGAACGAGCTAACAGTAGCGGATTGATGTCGCCTTCGGTGGGAGTCGTCCATGGTGTTTTGGGGGCCTTAAGCTGTGTTCGAGGGTGTCGCGGGGCGCGGGGGCGGGGCGGCGCACCTGGCCCGGCCGGGGGCTGCGCCCTCCTGTGACCCCCGTCGCCCCAGCAAGATCCTGCGAAGACAACCGCTTCCTGCACCTCAACTTCATGCTGCTCGTCGATCTCAAGTGGTTCGAAAAGGTATCTTCGATGTGACGGTTCGATGTTTCGTATGGATCGTTTTGAGGTTTGGGTTTGATGTGTGGATGTTGCTTTTGAAGTTTTCGAAGGTGGTTTATGTGGGAGTTTCGCCGATTCGTTTCGATGTAAATTTTTGGGTTTGTTAAAGCGTTGCTCTTTGACGATACATTTTTTCGGTCGATTTAACTTTTTAAATGTTTCTTTATTCTTCGGAGTCGTGACCTTTATGAATTTTGCCGGGGGATGTTTTACATAAATTTATTTATCTACTCCTTCAATATTGTATTATGTAAATTGCATTGGCCTTCTTAGTTACTGATAAATTTTGATTTTCCTTTTTTACTATTTCAGTTTTGTTATAATTTTAAATACATTTTATCACATGTAAAAAATACGCCATTTTCATATTATATTTTCCGTGATTGATTTCAAAGTATAATGTAATGACCCTGCATAATTTCAACAATTTAATGACCACTTTCCACACAATATTTTATGAATACTCACAAAACATCTTACACTAATTTCCCTTTTTTATCCCCTCGCATAATCACCGGGAGTAATCTTTCTTCAGCACAAACAACCCGTCAATAGAATCGACGTAGACATCGACGAACGCGCACGTAGAACCGTTCAGATAATTCCGTGTTTTTTCAAGCGTCTCTTTATTAAAGGACCTTTCAGACTTAATCAAAGGCCGAACCGCCTTTAATAGAATCGCGATCCGATGAAAAAGCGTCGTTTTACTGTAACCTTAAAATCGACATTGTCGCAACAACGCCGAAGATCGTTAGGCGGCGGCGGTGCGATTTCAGCCCGTTCAGTTTCCCGTAATTAAAGCAAAATTACCACCGTCGACCTCCCGGCCCACCCCTGAGCGGCCCTGCACCTCCACCTCGGTCAACAAAAATCCCCGGGCGCGAAATTGGGCGTGCGAACCTCCGATATCGCCAAGGCAAACAACATCAATTACACCACCTGAACCACTCTCATACCACTAAATGATTTCGCCGTTTGGCCCTCGCCGAACTTTATTTTTATGGCGTCATCGGAATTAATCTTTGGTCGTTTCGGCTGTGTTCGCCGCGTACGTGAGCCTCTTCGGTTCGATTCTTCGCAAAGTGCTTCGGTTTTTGTGTTGGATTTATGGACGATTCATTTTTTTCGCTCGTTATTCGCGATGAAAATAAAACAGATTTGAAATTTTCCGGTTCTATATCTTCGTAAAATTGCGCATCTTGAATATTGTAATTTTTATGTTTATTATGGATAAGCTATTTTAAATATTTTAATATGAGAACGTTTATCTTACAGTTAAACAACTTGATATTTACGTCTTCTATGTTTATTTTTTTATTTAAATCTTTTATTACTGCTTTCCTTTTTACTTTTATACTTTGTTTTTCATTTGAAAATTCTACACGTTTCAATTACTATAGTTTCTATTTTGATAAATTCAATTCTATGCTGGCTTAACAATGATCCCATTCGGGTACAAAACAATCGGAGTTCAACCATATTTACATTTTACACGTGCCGAAGTGACGTACCGACGGGATTGGTTTCATCTTCGAATCAACACACTTTAACCGAACACAAGCAATAACACACACATATACGAGCTTCCTTGAACCCCTCATCGGGTAACCACACCGCAACCTTATTTACCGTGTCTGCCAAAGTCCAACAGGTAAATGTGGAACATTTCCAATTCCCTTCGTGTACGAGTCGACCGCGACCTCCTCTTTTCGGTCGGGCTCGTTATGAGGGACCTTCCGACGCCAATAAAATTCGCTCCAAATTGTCTTTTGGCCCGAGTTGAAATCGGCTTAGAGGAGTCCGTTATTGAAAAGCCGTTATTTCGAAACAGGCCGCGAAAAGGGCTCGCGAAACGAAGCTTTATTGCGGTCGGTTTATGGGAGGTTGTTGTCGTGCACTTTGCGAGTCTTGTGCTTTTTTTTTTATTGTTTGGATTGGTTTGAAATCGGTGTTCGTAATGATTATAGTGTTAATACATATTCTGAGTATATTTAAATTGAATTTAATTATTCTTTTCGTTTTAGATTCTTATTATTGAGATTGTCATTATTTTCTTAAAGATAAAACGAATAATATTGAAAAAATGTTCCAATATTTTTAATATAATATTATAATCAATTTTCTAATTCTTAAAGATCTTTTCTTTGAATCACGTTGTGATCGTTTAATGTAGCTTTTTATATTAGGAGAGATGCTTTTGAAGGAAATACCTAATTTATTTTCGTTTGAAATGAAAGAAATCTGTATTTCGTATTTGTTGAAAATTTTCAGTTTTTTATTTTTTTTATTTTAAAAATTATAAATAATAAAAAAGGATCCATTCACCTTGCGATAATGTCCTCAAAGGACTCGAATAACAATGGGGAGACGATTTACCTCCGTATCCGCATAAATCTTAATGAAAATATTTCTCGTGGAGTCTCATCTCCATGGTTTTTTTTTTTTGTCTTTTTTATTCGTCCCATTTTTTTCCTCGGGTGTATGTATACGCGTAGTAAGTAAGTAAAGACCGGCGCTGTCTTTTGAATTTCTTAGCGACTGCGAAATCCTTCTTCTTCCACTTTTTTCCTTCTCATACTTTTTTCCCTTTTATTATGTCGTCCCGGATTAAATTCGCATTTTAATGCGAATGTCCGCCGAATAAATATTTGTTACGCACCCCACTTCAGAAAATTCGAACGTGACGCGATTGCGAAGTCGATCGTTACGCGCAACGGCCACTTTTTAATTTTCGCAAAATTTTTATTGACCATTCCGTCGTTTTCTCCTTTCAGGATCTTCAGTCGGAGATCGAGACCCATCGCGATGTGTACACATCCCTCAACGGAACCGGAAGGAAACTCCTGGGGTCTTTATCGTCCCAGGAGGATGCCGTCATGCTGCAGAGGCGTCTCGACGAGATGAACCAGAGATGGAACCATCTCAAGGCGAAGAGCATGGCCATCAGGTGAGATTCAGTGAAATGTTTGTTATTTAAAATCTCGTTATTGTGTTATATTTTGACGTTAATTCCTCTCGATTGTTCTCGTGCGGTATTTGCGTGGCGCTGAAACTCGTCTCGTCTTCCTTTACGACAATCGTTCTAATTTGATCGTCTTTCCCGATGATGGTATTTAGTATTCCAAAAGGGTCGGCATTCATCTCGCGTCGGTATTATTATGTCAAAGTTACTAAATGAAGCCCTTTAAGCTCGTTTTATTTGAATATTCCCTTGACTCGCGTTATTATTGCTCTCGTGTATGTTCTCGTCATACATAAATTTAGGTACGTTTTCGAAATTTGCATCTTTTATTTGTATTAAAACAATTAAGTGTATGTTTATTGTGTTTTAGAATGCAATATTAGGTTTTCAATGTGCAAATTAAAGTTTTCGTTACGTAACGCATTTTTGTAAATATTCATTTATGTAATAGAAAAGTTTTCATAGGATATTTTTTTTAAGATATCGATTCTAAGGTATCGGCCACAATTCTAACAGCATGACTACGAAAAAAGAATTTTAATGAAATCTGTCAACGGCACGATATCGAACTTTACGTATAAGTCAGTTACAGTTGTTACGGCACTGTGAACGCCTAACAATTTTTTTGCGTCAGCACGTAAATTTCAATCTGGATAAATATCAAAAGTCAAATATGATTATTTATTCCGAAATAACGAATATAAAAAGAACGAAACAAAACAAAAGAATCGTATCTTTTCACAGGCCGAGTTTAATTTTTAAAAATACCCTCAACCGACGGATATTCGCGGAAATATCGGAGCGGAACCGTTAAAAAATTAAAGCCGCGTAAAATATGACTCGAGCGCTAGAAGCGACGCCAAAGGATACATTTTACCGGTTCATTGACTGCGACATAAAAAATTAAAACTTCACTTTCGATTTAGGACGATGGAGAGACGACCCTTTTCCCGAAAGAAATACGAATCTACTCGTGCATATATGCTCTATGCATTAAATGTATGAAAAGATATTCGGAAAATTTTTCCGTTCAGAAAACTCTGGCCTTTGCTTTGTGCGATCAGGAATATTAAAAAAATGCAATCAATTATATTTAGATATTCTTTATGGCAATATAAAACCAGTTTAAAAATAGTCAGTATATTATGAACCCATAGAACCATTGAATTTGTATATAATTAATGATTCAATTGATAAAATCGATTTATTATATTTATATGATATACGATATTTCATTCGAATTTTGTTTCACACCGACACCGACGAGCGCCTAAACCAAAAAAAAAATCATTTCAAAAAAACCAACAATAATAGTAACGAGGAAAAACCCGGCCATCAGCGCGAGGCGATTTTCCACCACTGCGAGCGAATTTCCCCGCTTTTCCGCTATACGCGCGCACCGCACTTTCTCCATAAGGCCCGTGAAAAATGTCCGCCGTCATTTTTAACGTTTAGGCCGGTGGGACGGGGACCTTTTCAATTTTCAGAGGCGTCGAAAAATATCGCCGACGCTCATCATCGGCGTCGACTGTTAAACGCGCAATAATGACGGCGTTAAATTTAACCCGATTAGGCGTCGGCCGTGAAATATGAAGTTTGCGTTTAATTACACCTGCCGGCTATTCTGCTCGGATCCTCAAACTTTTCGGCTTTGCAAAGGAGACGGTTTTTTCGTTTTTAATATTTTTCGGCGATATTATAATTGTTGTGTTTGTGAGTTGTTTTTTTAATCTCCTTGCGGAGTTTCTTCTCTGGGCGTTTCTTTTTCGTTTCTTTCTTCGGGTGTAAATTAATTATTCGTCCATTGTCTCGGACGGTTCGGTGTAGCGCTCGAGATAAGCTAATAATTATGAGTTGAGGCGGGGGGGGGGGGGGGGGGGGGGGGGGGGGGGGGGGGGGGGGGGGGGGGGGGTGTTGGGGGGGGGGGGGGGGGGGTGGTGGGGGGTGGGG
>JAOXNN020000055.1:4787974-4801807 GCA_028571205.2 Hydropsyche betteni | reverse complement strand
TTTATGCTTTAATTTTATTTTCATTTTTTAACGCTGAGAGTGCGAATTATATCATCGTCTGGGCGCTATTGTTTTTTTTTCAAAGATTGATGTTTGTATAAAAAATATTTTGATTTTTTTCATTGAAAAGATTTGTCTTCTTCAATTTCACGATATGAGATGAATTGTGAATTTTTCATTGTGGCCAAAACTATTGTATAAAAATAATTTTAAACGCTGGAATATATTTTTACATAGTTCATAAAACAAATTAATAATCTCCAATTCCTCCAATTAATAATGATGACCATTAATCTACCTGCGACTGTTAAATTTTCACAAGATCATTTTGCCAATAAAATATTCAAATTTCGAACCATTTATCACGTCTTAAAAGCATAGTGAATTAAAATAAGTTTCGATTATGAAATTCAATAGAGAGACTCAGTTTTTAATGAAGACGAATCGACCGCAAGCCAGAACGTATTGCCGTTCCTCAGATTAAATGATAAATTCAGTGGGCGCGTTGTAGCGGGACAATTTGAGCGCCTCTGATTTACTGCTACATACACCTATATGTATTTTCTGTATACTGTAAACTGCTGGTTTTCCTCTTATGAAATATGACCGAGTAGTTCTGGGCTCGTGCGAAAATTAATTGTGGCTCCTTCTGGCGACACACGCCGACGTATTGTTGCTACAACTCTGTGCTCTCTCTATTTTTCACTTTTTAGTGTTCAAATTGACGTTTTTATATCATTTTTAAGTACATAATTGAATTTTTACTTATTCTGTAAATAAAAACTTTTAAAAATAAATTATTTGCGAGAGAATAATATTGAGATATTTAAAGTTGCTATTTTAATGCAAATTTACTTTTTTTTCAAATTTCCCACAAATTATCTTTCGCAAAGTTTACTTTTTAATAATATATAATATTATTTATTAATCCTTGATGAGCGTTTGAAGAGTTTTCGTACATTTCCCGACATCGTTTACGCCATTTAAACCGTCGTCGCATTCGCCCCGCAGACATGGCCGTAATTACTTCACGGCGATTTATACGCAAACCAGCTTTTAATCTGAAAATTTCATCCCTCGAAAAAAGTAAACACTATAAACATACTCACTGCGACGATATATTGTAGTTGAAATAACGAAACGTGCAGGCCTCACCTGTTTCGAACGCTCGAGAAATAAACCGCGGTAATGAAGCCCGACCGTGTGATATAATATGAGCTTGTTACGCTCCGAGGGCCATTTATCAAACTCGCCCGAATTCGCCACTATTTGCGAACGCGAAATTTTTGGCGAAGTATATTCGTATTAGGATATCGTATACGTACCGTAGAATTCGCGGTATTGTAAGCGACGTGTGGAATAGACGTGAAGGAGAGTGGAATCGATATTAGCTATCTTTGATTCTGGGAAATTGTTTACCTGTGTTGTTATAAATGTTTGTAAATGACAAACGTATTGATTTCACTTAAGATGAAAGTTAAATAGTGTTTGTAATACTCGAATTTATTACGTCTTCTATCTGAGATTATATGACAAAGGAATGGTTTAGTATACGGCTTTTTGAAAGCTATATATTACTTTTATTACACGCTCTAAAGAAAAAAATCCAATTTTAAACAGTTTTAAAAATAATGAAATTTATATAAATAAATGACAATCCAAAATAGTTAAATATCGTTCTCGAATAACGTTGAAGACTGTTAATTTTGATCCTACATCACTCATATAGTAGAAGGTAGGGCTTTCGCTCGCACCGCTGTATCCGGTTACAATTCGAATTTCTCGACCGCATTTCGGGTATTAGCCGTTTGAAACGCTCGCACTACTGTATATCCATTTGAATAATTTACGACGAGAGACGAAAGATATTGTGTATGTTTGGGCGTACGGGAAAGTGAGAGAGGTTCTCTCGCTTTTACCGAGAAAGGGTTTTTCGTCGTGAACTTTGGGTGTTTATGGCTCTCAAGCGCCGTTTCGTATCGTGTGCTAATGCGTATGAAGAATTAGCCGATTTCTGTTGTTTTTCATTTATTTTTAGTACTTATCCATGTTAATATTTGGTTATATTTTTAACGAGTTCATCTTATGTTATAATAATTATTCGAATCGTATTATATACAATCGATAATTACTGTCAAACAATGCGCAATAAGTTCAAAGAGGGCGTTTCATCATAGTATTTGTCATAATGTTCAATCCCGTGTTATATCTTTCCCAAACCGTTATCCTGATTTTTTGTTGCGTTGTGAATTCCCGACTCGGGCGAATTCAATCTTAAAGGGCAAATCTGCCTATTACTGTTATACGAGCGTTGTGTTAACCCTTAAAGCGCGGCAAAAAGCTTGCATAAAAAGCTGGGTCTGCAAACCGGCAGGGAAAACATCTTCATCGACTTGATTTATTGATGTTATGAAACGACCGGCATATAAAACGATCGGACCGAATTGATATTCAATTGAAGTAGCTGGAAACGTAAAATTTCACTTTGGGCTTACTTACCGCTTGAGCCTCTCGTGCGTATGTGTTTTTTTTTATCACAATCGAACATTTTCACTTCGAAGACGTGTATATAAAATAATAATGTTCAAAACTTTTCCAAGATATTTTATCCATTCCAAAATATACTTAATAGAATTTTGTCGGCAAATTTAAATATTTAATTTTTGTGTTATTATTTGGATTAATTTATTATAACAAAAATAATTCTTACTTAAATTGGTACAAGTTCTTCATGCGCGTAGATTTGTATTTTTCGTTTTGAAATATCGCATAATTCGTCATGTTAACAGATCGCCTTGTTAGTATGCCGTTTTTCCTTCCGTTGCTCGTTTCCTCAATTTCGAGTGTTGCGATTTTTCCACCATTTCCTGACTAATATGGATACGCCACTTTCGCATTTTTTCCTCGTATAAGTTTCCATTTCATTCTCACCACTCGCACAAGATTTCTGCATTAAAATTCTTAACCGTTAAAATCGTTTGATACTAAAATAAAAGCATTTAACGCTGAAGTTTCATAGTTTCAAATGCAATTTTTTCAATTGGACGGTAAAGCGGCTTTACGTTAAACTCACTTGGGTTCTGGTAAAAGTTTCCACCGCTTTTTAATTTAAGCATGCCTTTACACCTATGTATTTTAAGTTAATTTATGGTAATTTCAAACTCAAATTCAGATCGTCGTTTATAATTGCGAATTTTCATTCTTTCATTGGAGGATGAATTTTATAAAATTCAATTCGTTCTATGTATAGATTAAAATTTACGAGCTGCTTTCGACGTTGCTATAACTTTTCCGTTATATTTCGCATTATTTTAGGCTTTATTCATCGCTTTACCTTCCGGCATATACCCTATACGTTTTTTTTTTTCGATATATCCGCACGTATCAGCGGATTTTTTTTCATTTTTTTTTTGTTTTTCGTTATTTTTTCCGTATTTCGCATTGAGTAATACTTTTAACGCTAGCACACGCGAGAGGTAAACGCGTGTGTTCCAAGCAAAAAACACACTTTTTGCATTCGCGTCCGTTTGTATCTCGCGTGATATAAACGTTATCCCTTTTTTTGCAGGACCTATATCCTTTTTTCAGCACGCTCGGGACATTGTGGGTCAGTATCCTGATTTCGCATATCCTTCAAACGGTTTTAGAATACTCGGATTCTACGTAAGGTAGATTCTACGTTTAGTAGTCGCGTTATAAAATTCTTAATTAAAGTCTTTTTCTCTCTCTTTAACGCCGCGGCCGGCTATAATTGGTATTCATAACGTCGGTCCCCAAAAACTCTGAAGACAAAAACGCTCGTCTTGACGATTTTTCAACTTATCTCCGACCGAATGGTCCAATTATGCTCAGGCTGGGTGGTTTAGTTGCGACCAATTTCGCGCCACTTTGTTCCGAAGCCGTTTCATTGTTACGAATTTGTATGAACACTTCAGCCATATCGTCAAAACTAATCTGAGGCGTTATTGTGAATATTTTATTGGGAAAATATTGAAGTAGGAAACCTTATGGTGTCCCGAAACCCTCCGTTTGATATTTGCTTCATTTCTATAGGATCGCGTGATGAATACTTAACGACTACCTTTTTGTAGAATATAGAATCACTACATTATATAATGGTTTATTTGTTTCAATCAATTGGAATACAAAAATGTAAATTTTTAAAACTATTTTGAATGTTTTTCTATGCATAATTCTTGTCGATACAATCTAAAATATCATCGAAATAAAATCGTCGAGTTCGCCGTTGGTATTCCCTATCAATTGCATTGATTGTCGTCGGATCGCCGATGCGTTTAATATTCCCGGCGCGCCGCGTTTGGCCACATGGCGTCGTGCAGACGATTTACGACGCGGCCGCCATCTTGCCAACATGGCGGCCGGTCAGTAGCGATAAGTGCCGCGGCGCCATTACCGACCGAAGATGCAACGAAGATGGCTTCTGGTAGTAGACGTGACCGCACCGCCAAACTAGACCCTAATTCCAACACGTGTGTACAACTTGCACGAGTGCTGAAGTTATGCGGAAAAGTGCATTTGGATTTTCACTTGGAAAAGCTGTTTTAGACCTGCATTATTTTTATAAATTCAATAACGATTGCAATGGATTCTATTAATTGTTGAAAATATCAAGCTTTGAACCTTTCGTAATCTAAACAAATAAAATTTAGCTATTTCATATTGTTCAATGATAATGCTTTTCTATTGTACCTTGTCAATATTGAATCGCTTACGCGTTTCTAAACAATTATCGTACGTATTCGATGCGAACCTTTTCGTTTGTGCCTTCTAACAGCGTTCGAAATCGACATATTTATTTATTGAATCGTCGGGATCCTTCTGGCGGAACCTGTGCGATATTGCCCGACCGGAACGTGCATATTAAATCTAGGAGATTACAACTGGAATATTATTAGTATGGGACGTAACGCTCTCTGGCCATTATCTGCCCGTGGATCGTTCCACCTAAATGTGTATGTAAAATTTAAAATGTGGGCTCAGCGGTGCCGTTTAAATGTAGAACGTTTTGAACGTTGGGGCGTAATGTTAGCTCTATACGATTGCGCTCGATTCGTTTTGAATTATCGACTTGTCGGTTCGATAAATTAGTAAATCGCCTAGTTTCAACTTTCGGCGTTATCTCGATTTCTTCAGCTTCAGCGGGTTCCTACGTCATTTCGTTCGAGATTCGGTTAAAGTTCATTAATTTCGAAGACAAGTCGAATTTCCCCCGTTGTCTTTTGGAGGCTCTAGTTACCTTATTATTAGAGAGAGCCATTAAAACGCCGCTGTAAGATGAAAGTAGCTTTGTTGTAAAATTCGATGATTTCGATTATAAATACTCTTGTAATTTTATATTTACATATAAACCAATAGAGATTTGTGATAATATTTTCTTTTCAAACGTTGATTCAATCTCGTGTATTTCAAGTCCTTCTCTTTATGCGTTTACGTGTACATTTTATATTTTAATAAATCTACTGACAAATTTCTGCGGACACTACGCAACGACCGTTTTCCATGGGGAACGATTTTCAATTTTCCATGTTTTATGAAACGACATTAAAATTATTAATATGCGTACTCTGCCCACAACCCAAAAGCTCTTAGGCTTTCTCGTTACCCTCGTCCACATTATCATATTACGATTATAAATATAAACGCACACTTCAAAAAATCATTAATATTTATTTTTATGGGGAAATATTCGTGATACTTTAATTACAAATTTTCTTTAATATGGGATGGTTTTCTTTTTCCGTGCACAAACATTTTGTATTAATTTTTCGAATTATTTTTGAGTCACATATATTATGTTACTGTCGTAATAAAAAAAATACGCAAGAGACGTAATATGATAAACGTTTCCATTGGAAAACCAACAAAGAACATACAGGACGTACGTGAACACACGAAAACACCACGTTTTAGTTCATTTCTATTTGTCTAGACCGAAGGGAAATCCCGGAAATCGCCAACTGCTGCTTCTGCTTTCGCTTGCGAAAAAGAAAACGGACACGGGAAAATAAATCTCCTGGTCGCTACTTTTTCAGTTTTCCCGTGACTAATTCGCACCAGCCATACATACTTAGGCCACTGCAACAACAACAACAATAGCGAAGAGGTCCACACGCTCGCCATACATATTATAATAGGAAAAGCCGTACAGCACTAGATACCTACGTTTTCGGCTTAATTAAAGTTTCTGTTCCCCACGAGCCTGGTTAATTAATGCACCGGATGATGCGATTCTTTCTCGTTTATTATTGTTTGTATGTTTGCGTGTGTGCTTTTTGCGGGCCTTTGTTGTGAACATGCTTTCACTATTGTTCAGAAGCGCTTTAGCGCTCGCGTCTGCTTTATTCGAAATGCGAATTTGTTTCGCTTAAATTCCTGAAAAAAAAGTTGGGTACAGTGAATTTCGTGATACACCTTTGTAATAAATTACAAAATTTGGGTTCCAATTTTCTGTGTTTTGTAAATGGGATAAGTTTATTTTATTGAAAGTAACGTGCGATTGTATACAACCTATGTTTTTCTTTTACTTATTCAATATGCAATAAATAAATTTTTAAAAATTGCTTAATTTATTAATTTAATATGAGAATCGATTGTTATATTTTTTTGCAAAAATCAATATTTACCATCAATAATGACAAAGTTTATTTGTTTGAATTCATCACGGGGACGCAGCACTGTCAAAAAAAAAAAACGAGCTGCCCAAATAATAATTTTATCATTCAATTAATCATACGCAAACAGCGTGCAAAGGGACAAAATTCGCGCGCGCACCCAAATCTCACTTTCGTTTCCCCCCGGTGTTGAATCCAAATACGCAAATTAGGCGGCTGGCGCAACAACAAACTTTGTTTATTTATTTTATTCTTTCGTCCGCCGAGCGATCCATCATAATATAATATATCTGTGGGCGCATATTGCTGGCAAAAAGCGTAACGAGATACCGGGAGGCTTCGAAGGGGATACTTTGTACCCCCGTTTCGAGGACTCTGCAGACCTTAAAGCAAAAGCGCTCATCTTCACACCACAGACGCACCGATTTACATATTAAAATATCATGAAAATATTTAGTCAAGGATGTCCAATAATTCAATTTTTCTTCGAATTAAAATACTAATTTTATTTTTCACTACTCAGTTATTTGATTTTTTAAATAAATATTATCATAAAATATACATAATATTATGTGAACTCGAATGAAAATCATCCATTGCATGAATTGGGAAGCACTGCGTCTGCTAATGCATCCCCTCACCGCCCACTGAATGTAAACGAATTTGAAGATTTCGGCGTCGAGATTGTGTTCGGATCGGTTATCAGTTTTTGTTTTTCCGCGAGCTTTTCTCGTTTTTCCGAGCAGCTGCGAGTCGGTCGCCGCGGGATCATAAATTTTACATTCGAGCCGACCGCCGGGTCAAACGAACGACCCGCTTTTATTATGCAAACGAAGAGGCCTCCACTCACACCGCGGCGACAACAATGAATTCAATATTTTGTCAAAATTTAAATCTCGGGCGCTTAATTAAAGTACGAACTCCCGCTTCCGCGGATGAAAGAACGCGGATTTTTCGCGAGCTTTTACTTATGCTGTGGTTTTTCTTCGTTTCTTTATTTTTCCGTTTTTCTTTTGTCTCCTTGCAGCCCCCTGTTCGTTGTTTCTGCGATGCAAATGCCTTTCGTTGCATTCATTGCAATTTTAATTTAATTAAATTCACCCTCTTTGCTTTTTGAATTCCATTAATGCATTTTTCGCGAGTTTAGTAAACAGATTGAATTTTTCTAATAGTAATGTTATAATGAAATTTTTTACTTCTGTTTTGAAAATGCTAATGATGGCTGAAATATTTTCTTATGATTGTCCTCGAATAGTAGCAATTTCGCAAATATTTCTCATTTTTGCTTTATACAATAGTTAAATTTGAAAGGCTTTAACATTTTCTGTAATTTTTCTCATTTAAATACATTTGTATCTTTTCTTTGCCTTTTTATTTATTAGGCGTTTCATTCCAGAGATAATAAGACGCTGACAGAAACGAAGTTATTAACTTTTTTTCATTTCGTTAATAGAACCTTGTTATCGTTCTTTTCATTTGAATTAATATATTCTCCGAAAAAAAGATTTAATACTTCGTTATGGAAAAAGCTGCAATTGTTATTTTATTTACTGTTCATTACGAAATTTTTTTAAATCGGTTTATTTACTGGTTTTGTAAATTGCTTTTATTTTTACTTTTCATTTCTTGTGTGATTGTGATTACGAATATTCTTTTTCTCAATTAATTTTTTGTATAAAAAATTCAAAATTTTTGTAATATTGCGACAATTTACAGATGACATTTTTCTCTCCATTGTTATTATTTCGTACCAACGTACCAACATCGTTCCGATTCCGTTTCCCGTCTTTCCCACCCTGCTACGGCATCCATAAATAATATTTCAGAAGGAAATTAAATTCGATTTCAGACGTTCAATTTCAACTTGAGTTTTCTTTCGAATCTGAGTTTTAATGTCAATTTTTTTCATTGTGTTTTAGAAACCGTTTGGAAAACAACGCCGAACATTGGTCTGCCTTGTTACTATCTCTGAGAGAACTTATCGAGTGGGTCATCAGAAAGGACACCGAACTGAGTGGGTTAGGCCCTGCAGCTGGAGACGTTGCGTCTTTGCTGAAACAACAGGTAAATTTTCAAAACCAATTCAAATTGATTTATTATAATCGATATAATTGCGATCCGACGGTGATTTATTCTCGGCTGTTTTTTTCATTCATTTTCGCCGGTCTTATTCAATATTTAAAACGTCCCACACCCCGGGCCGAATCCAATATTTTCAGTTCGCAAAAATGGAACCCTTGCTTGTCAATTTTAATTTGGTAGAAAGGCGGCCATTCGTTCGTGTTTTCATCGTTCTGCGATCATAATTCATTCATGTGAATACAACGCGCGTTATTTTTGCGCACTTGATCTCCCTCCAGTAACGTCGCAATGATTCTGTCCGACCTTTCTCGTTTCCAATTTCAATGATTTCCCGTCCATTATTTCGATACATATTCGTAAAAGAATGTATCGTTGCGTTCGCAATCAAGTTGACCGCTATCTCGCGAATAAAACGCGGTCCTAAATACCGTAATGGTAGCAATAAAAATCCCTTTACACGAGTATTTAAAGTTTACGCTTCGAATGTTTCGCAACGATCCGACGGAAAAGGTTTCTAGAACGGGCGAGAGGTTTCTTTTTAGTGCCGCGACTTTTCTTTTTTGTCTTGCACAACGGCCACGTTAAACTGCTCGTATGTAAGCTCTTTTGCGAAATTGCTTCGCAAATGTATCCTACTAATTGAAAATTTCTATAACTCTCTCCGTATAGATCACAAATATCAGGAAATTTTCCGAAACGGTCACTTTTTTATGTACGTTTTAGACTCGGTTAGGCATTTGTCGAACGCGGAGGCGGTTCGCCATCGTCTGGCTTAAAATGGACGTTGGAAAAAATAAAATAGAATAAAATTTCGAAGGCCGGAAAATCCACCGAGTGACATCTGCTGCGAGGGAAATGAAATATTACGGAACGACCGGAGCGTTCGTTCGTTCGTTATTCGCGAATTATTGGACGTCGATCCAGAAATATCGACGACTTCGAAATAACTGAACTGGATGACGAACGATTTTGGATACATACTCCCGTTCCCATACATGCCATTTTTAATGTGTTCACCTAGCGAAATATATGTTTTTAAACGTTCCCATTTTTTTTAGTGTTAAAAATCAGCTATGGATGGATGTATTTTTCATTCCGTGAAAGGGGATTTCTTTCTGCGATAGATATATGTCGATAAAATACGTTTTCAAAGCTGTTCGCGAATATCTGCTTTTTTAAATCGTTATTGAAAACGTTAACTTTTTGAATAATGTCGAAACGGTATCGCGTTTCACCAAAATCAGCGATTTCAGATAGTCGTCCTTACCAGATGGACAGGCCGTTAACTCTGGCTATTTCGGATTTATATCGCAATAATCCGAGTCCGCATTGCGTTTACGACCTCGACCTTTTTTCTATTTGGCAAATTTATCGAATTAATAAAAAGTCCTGTCTGCATATGTTTTTTGTTACACATTCCCTTTAACACTGTATGACCGTGCAACCTCTTCTCTAATTCTTTACAGCCCGCGAAAACCCGTTAAAAAGTTTAAATTATGACGAATACTTCGCGTTTTACTTCGCCGCCGTTAAAAAGTTACAAAGCGCTCTTCTCTTTTAAGAATACTTTAATGTTGCATAATATATCAAAACGTTTTTACCGCTTATAAAATTTATATTGGATCTTATATATCCGTTTTTGCATTGTGGGATTTACATTATGCTTCGAACTATGCGAAAAAGTGTCTAAGAGAACACTCACTGTACAATCTTGAAATATTAATCAAGTTTTCAACTTTTTTGAAGTTTGCGTGATTTATAAATGTAAACTTTAAACTTTTATTTTTTGCCAGGCACATATACAAAAATCTATCCGGGGCTCGTTTATTGTTGGCTCAGGTCGAAAACAAATTTCTGCCGATTTCTTTACAAGTCTTGTTCGGAAAGCTCATTAAGCTGCGGAAACTTGAGTCGGGTCTTTATTTTCGGGTCGCTACTTATAAGCGCCTGTGTGTGCGCACGATTCGAATTTTAAAAATTGCACCCTCGGGGCGGTCGGCTTAATTAATTTTTAACTTTTCGAATAAGCGAAATTCTTATTTCGTTTGACTCGAAGCGAAATATACGTATGCAGATACGGCGGATCTAATATTCGCCAACTAGCACCGCCTTTTAACGATCGTCCAACGTATATACTGAACTTCGAGGAAAGCTGATCGCTGCGCACTTTTAATTAGCGAACGTTTCGTTTCGCATTCGATTCGGTCGCTTTCGGAAAATTTTCGCATCATTTCGTACGCGCGCCGTTTTGGAATTTCTGAAATTGTTGCTTGATTTGGCTGTACGACTTTTGATTTAAATTTACGCATAAATTATTTTTGATGACCGATGTTTAATATTTCATAATTTTGAAATTGATATTGCTTTATTTTAATAATTAGGGTAAAATGGTTTATAGAAAATCTTACGCATTTAATGTTCTTTGCAATATTTTGATACTTTTTTTATCATGAATGTTTGATGTAATGAAAATTTTATAATAAGTCAAGTTTTTTTATTTGTGAATGAAGCAAATGATTAGTGATCATATTAGTTCAAAAATTCGCGAATATTATTTCTCACATTATTTCGGCGATAGACAAAGCTAAATTGTCGACAAATACTCAAAATAAGTTTTAGTCAGCTATTCCATTTTAATTACGATACGAAATTCATTCACTCCGACAATCGACGAATTTCAAAAACACCTTCGCTTCAACAACCGTGAGCGCCTCTAGAACCTCTCGAAAAGCACGCGCAAATCGTTACGTGCGCGATCGAACAGATTATAAAGACATTCTCGCTTAACTCGGATTATATCTCTTACACACGCACACACACACAACAAAAACAACAACAACAACAACCATATTATACGCAACTCCCTACACATAATACGCCTAACGAACGCATCCGCGCAAACTTTCGCGCGTAATCGCGTCAGCCCGAAAAGCGCTCTGCGTTTGGCGCCGCGGGCCATTTTATGTACCCACTCGCGAAATTGTCGTCGCGATAATTTTAATTTTTGTGTTCGGCTACCGCCTCGAGCGAGTAATTAATTTTCCTCGACTCCTCTGTCGCCGGTCTCAGGAAGCTCTTCCTATGGCGGAGAGGCGACCCGGCATCTCTAAATTATGAATAATGTTTAAATTATTCAGCGGCGTCTCTGCGCCGTTGTCGCCGTACGTGGGCCACGTAATGGCGACCGTGTAATGTAATATATTATATATCGCCCGGTGATGTTTCCCGTGCACCGCTGCAATCGTAATAAATATGGTGGTTGGCGTTGTGGTTCGAGATTCGGTGCTCGTATTGTGCGGCTATCGCGCGAGTTATTTTAATAGAATGTGTCCGTTTGCGCAAAAATGTGGCATCGTTATTTGTTAAGATTTCGCAAATCTTTTGAATGGATGCACTCTGTTAATACGATTATTGTTGTTCGTACGTGCGCGTTGTGGATGATTCTAGCTATTATTGGGAAATTGTAAATGTGATACAACTGAGATATGCGATACGTTTTTCGATACGTTTCAATAAGAATATTATTTTTATAAGTGTTATTATCTATTGAACTTCAGTGTACATTGTGAATGGATTCGAAAAAATAATTCATATTTATTTTGTTCCATTTTCTAGGACGACCACAGAGCTTTCAGAAAGCAGCTTGAGGATAAGAGACCCGTCGTCGAGAGCAACCTGCTGAGCGGTCGCCAGTACATCGCTAATGAACCACCCCTTTCGGATACCAGCGACAGCGAAGGTAAGCAACACCATTTTCACCTCCTGTCATCAACTTTCTACCCTATATGAAATAGTAATAGATGACCTCTTTGTCGTCTCCTTGACTTCAAAATCATAACGTTGCCGAAGTTTCGGATCACAAAATTACCCTCATGTGTTACCTTCAATCTTGTCAAATTAGTCCATATATTATATTATATAAATATGGACCATAATAATAATAAAAAATGTACGATGAATATATTATAGGTTATCTTGAATATATTTCAGTTAATGAACTGTCCATTCTGTACGATGGTTATTTAACATTTCGACACATTAGCTAGAAAACACGTCACCCTTCAACCGAGTGTGTTGATTTTCCCGGAACACAGTACGAACGACGCGGCGGGCGGTCGAAGTCGAAGCCTCCGCATCAGATATGCCATTGTCCAATTAACAGACCAGGCTTAATCGGGTTAGACAAGTAAAGCCGACCGCCAGACACAGTCTTAGTTTGTAATCTTGAGGGGACTTTAATTTGGTCGGCATCTATCCGTCCCGTCTATACGCGGCCTCGTTCGAATTTCAACCACCCGTTCCCGTCCCCCGGTTTCGGGCACCCAGCAGTCCCGTTCGTGTCCCCGTTGTTTAGTACCTCCCTCATAACCGTGTCGCCGTGTTTCTGGAAAGGACCCCAAACAGAATTAGCCCAAACAGGACCGCTTGATTGCGTTCGACGCCGCGACGCTCAGACGCCTTCGTTTGCCTTTGACGACTCCTCTATGGAGTTGTGTGTCCTTTCATATAATGTGGGCCTTCGCGGGGTTTTAACGAGGCGCAAACTGGACGTCGCCGCCTCGTTTAAAATAAACAAGCGGCCATTATCAATCGGCAACAGTGTTGTTGGCTTCCCACCGCGAGAGGTAGGGGCAGGAAAGGCGGGCGAGGGCATTAGCGTAATGAAAACAAGAAGACGTGGAAGTCGGGACGGGACATTCTGCGGAGCGTAACAACCCTTCGGCCGCAGGACGTTCCCGATGAGATGGGTCTTTGAAAGGCGAACGATGAATTTATTTCCTGTTTTCGTTCTGTTCGACGGACGTCTGAACCTTTCAGTTTTCGGCTAGGCGTATTGAAATTTATTTGTTTTTTTTTTTATATATTTGTTCTATAGATATTTTATTTGAATTTCTTTCAGTCTGAAAAATGCGTTATGTAGACAAAATGGTGTTTATAAACTAAATTTTTAAATTAAAGTTTTGAATTATTTTTAGTAACTTGTTTTTATCAGGGATGTTATGGATATCCGTAACCGTAACCGAAACAATCGGATATCCGATATTAAAAAACATCCGTAACCGTAACCGTAACCGATATAAAAGTTTCGGTTTTATTTCGGATAAAATCTAAAATTTAG
>JAOXNN020000055.1:4768198-4787874 GCA_028571205.2 Hydropsyche betteni | reverse complement strand
CGAAACCGATATAATGTTATTCCTATATCCGTATCTGAAACCGAAACCGAAATTCCATATCCATAACATCCCTAGTTTTTATATCGTTAAATTTAATTTTGAAAAAATCTATTGTGCAATCGATACCTGTATTTCTGTTTATAGATTATTTTCATTTATGTTTTCTACCGTCTTAAAAAGTTGTCAGAGAGAACCCTTGCTTTCGGTTTATGTGGAAAATCCTCGCATTTCCGATGGCCTCCGGGAGTAATTAATTAGTTGTGCCGCCAGCTGAGACAACGTTTCCGTTATATTCTACAGTGAAATCTTGTTAATTTGAAGTTGGATAAATTGATATTGAAAAACAGGTAAAATCTCTTATTATAAATCCACTCAAAATCATACACTAGTTTCGTGATTTTTTCTACAGTTTTCACGAGGAAAAATAATCATTGCAGCTTTCAAATTTTACGAATTTATAATATGTATTTCTTTATGCCCTTGTTTTTTTTACTGAATTTCAAAACTCTTACAAGGTTTTTCTAAGATTCGCTCAAGAGTCCAAATGACTTCATATCCAGAAACATTTTTATGAAGCTAATAAATTCGTTAAATGTGACTCCAATGTATCAAGTCTTTACCGTACTGCGAAAGAAACTGATAAAACAAAACTGTAACCCATTAAGAGATATTATTTGTCGCGTCACATGGCACCGGAGCGAATGGCCGTCGTAAATCTTTTTATTTTCTCTTCGCGTTACACTTTTAATCTGCGCCATTATTTCTCCGGCTTCTCCTCTTCCAGGATGATCCATTATTATTGCGACATCGCAAAATACGACATCCTTCACGATTGCCGTCCATATGGAATTCGCTTACATAAACGAAAGAAAATATCGGCGGCTCTCCCGGCTGCTCAACACAATGACGCTAGAAATTTGGCTCGAACACCTAGAAGTTCTTCTTGCGCAAATTCCACTTCGAGGGTGGCAACTCGCGGATTGTTAACGCGCCAAAGTCTCCCCTAAAGATTAAGGCTGCGCTGCTGCGAACGTTCTCGCCATCTCTCATAATCGCTGTATGCAGAGCCTCTCAACGCTGTTCGAGTTACAGTAGTCTACCGTTTATCTAAGCTTATGTAATGACGATAGGTGTTGTGATTGAATATAATCTCGTCTGAGTTTCTTTGTTTTTTTTTTTTCATATTTTTGCTCTATTCTATTTTCTGATCCTAATTTTTTTAATGTTTTTCTTATATTCCATTCAGCGGTTTTTTTATGCGAAA
This sequence comes from Hydropsyche betteni, assembly GCA_028571205.2. Classification (NCBI taxonomy): domain Eukaryota; kingdom Metazoa; phylum Arthropoda; class Insecta; order Trichoptera; family Hydropsychidae; genus Hydropsyche; species Hydropsyche betteni. The sequence goes on along the minus strand of JAOXNN020000055.1, from coordinate 4,786,610 downwards.
ATTTGGTCTCCTGTCTTATGTTTGATCACGAAAATACGCAGATGAGTTAAATTTTTACGACTCGATTTAGTTTTACCGCCACTTCTCCGTTTTCAACACTATATCAATTTTATTATTAAAGTCTTCCTTGATTTTATATTCCGTTTTATTATTGTAGCTGAACTTCAGTTGATCACTAACACTTTTCTCCATAAAATAAAACCCATTAGTTATTCGATCGATTCACAGATGGCGTTCATTCCGAAATTCACAAACACTATTTTAAAACTCCGAAATCTTAACACAAACATCGAACAGCAATCTAGACATTGTTCTACAGACGAATTTGAACCCAAGCGTATGTGAAGACCACATTTTAACGCTCTGAACCGAACCGAAGCACAAATTCAATCGACAATTAATTCAAAAACACCTCTAATCGCACACACACACTCGCATTGTTCATTTCACATCGAGAAACGCAGCCCAGCACGTACCACCCCCGAGCATAAATTACACCCTTCTTCGAACGGCACCTTCTGGGGTGTGTTCGCACACAACAAGAGGACTCTCGGGGAGGAGGCGCAAAGTAGCGCCTCGGTTTTGAAAATTGTTTCATCAGCCGTTGCCGAGGTGTGTGTCGTCGTTTGGCGTGGCCCACTTAACGTAATGAACACGCATAACAGTTTGAAAACCGCCTAATGAAAGAAGTCTGTGACGAATCTCAAGCCGGAGCCGTTTTTCGGCTGCCTCTACTTCGAGTAGGTTTAGGTGTTTTGTCTTAAATATTTGCGTATGTGCGGAATACGTGTGCGGTTATTCGACGAATTTTCCGTCCGAGATTCCATTACAAGATTGCTCGTTCGTAGGTCGAAATTTGTGTTATTCGTTCAGAGGTTCTTAGTGAGTCTTAGATTTGTGGGTTTGTTGGATTATTTATAAAAAAAATTGATTATTTTTATTGTAATTCTATAAAATTATTACATAATTCTTAAATAATTTAGTATGGTTTTTTTATGAAAATCTTTAGTGCATCTTTTCGTGTAACGCGATATTCCATTTTTTGCATATTTATTATTTCTAGAAAAAGAGTTTATCTCATTGAAGTTATTCGCTTATGTAGATTTCAACAAATTTTTCCAAGTTTTCCACTAGCATTTCACCGTTTTTTTTTTCGCATTAAATCATCGATCTACATCAGGTTGCATTTGAATGAGCATCCCAGTAGACCATCTACGAATTTCATACTTTCATCGTAGACGCCTCTGTAGTTTGAAAATATGCAAGTTTTCTTTAAAAATTTTCCGTTCCCTTATGGTTACTGCGCTTTTGCATAATACTTCAGTATGATGCGTTTTTCGTCCACGAGTTGGTGGTAAATTTTGCATCGAAATGTCATAACTTGTAAAAGTGCAATGTGCATTTCTTTTGATATTTTTATTACAAAGTTCAATATTATTCATCTTACTCCGGTTCGATGCTATGACAGTTGTCAATAAAATATTTAATACTTTGAATTTCAAAACCACACTCATTTTTAATTTGTTTTTCAGATTAAAAACGTGGAACAGTCTAAAATCGACTTATTTCCGGATGCATTATTCTTATAAATGCATTTTATGTGCATAAGCAATAGCCATCTGTTGATGCAACGTCAGCTCACGCGCATGTAATTCGAATACACATTTATAGATGGCTTCAATATTTTGATTTTTTTTTAATATTATGCTAAATATATTGCTTGTGTGTTTTTTTAAAAAAGTTTTATTCGATTGCTTGTTATGAACATAAAATATTTAATTTTTTTATATCCATAAATTTCATTTCAGAATCGTCATTGTAGTTTATATATCAACTAGCGTTAGTACACGGCGTTGCTCGGGACTCGACGTTTTAAATCAAATTATTTTTTATATGGTGATCGGTCAAACGATGTATGGAGGGAACATTTTTTGCGGACCGTCCCGTTTTGGGTTCTAGGAAATATGGTCACTACTTTGATGATACAAAAACCTTCTCGATAAAAAAATATTTTTTTTATATAGGTGAGGAAAATTTTTTTGCGGACCGTCCCGTTTTGGGTTCCGGGAAATAAGATCACCCTATTTTTATGATGCTAAAAACTCTCCACAAAAAATACATATACATGCCAATTTTTGTGGCGATCGGTCGAACGGTGTTGGATTGATACAGCAACAAACAAACTTAACAAAAAAACAAATATACAAACACCCATTTTTATATAAATATAGAGTTTATTTGATTTGCAGTATACCTATAATGTTCCTCGTTCACTATATCGAAAGACTATTTCACGACACTGATCACCGAATTCGAATCCCAGCGGACCGTTTTCGAAACCTTCGTCATTTCGGAACTTTTTTAACGACTTTTACTCATCGAAAAAAAGTTATATACACACGCACCACTAACGATCGATGTTGAATCTTTTTTCCCAACGCCTACACTCTGAAAAGAAGGGAGCGGTCGCGAAAATATGACGCCTGCGTCTATTGGAAAATCGCTTTTCCGACCGAGAAAGAAAAAATTCCAGCTGGCACACAACACGGCGAGGACGAACAAAAAATGTACACGTAATATGCGCAGCTCCTTCGATCAAAGACAAACATCGTTATTTTTTATGGCGTCTGGAAACTGTTGGCCATCGGATGGATGGATGATGGAAGGCCCGGCGTGGGCTTCTCACTCCTGCGACCTCTTGATAAAGTAACGAGTTCCCACATTAAAGCTTCGCTGGTACGTACAGGACGAAAGCCTCTTTGTGGTTTTGCTCCGATACCACTAATCATCCTTTTGACGACGATGGCGCGTAGGCTTGATTTCCGAATGAAAACGCCATTGTGTTCGCCCCGAAGCGTCTCTCATTTGCATGCGATCTGTGGCCCGTGTTCTGATCTCTAAGCCAATTGTTGTCGTTCTTCGAAAAATCATATACGGTTTGTTTGATTTCGGTAAAAAATATTTTCCGGCTTTTGGCTCATTTCGTTTGTTGGTTTTTCGACTTCGTATTTTGATTTTTTTTTCTGGTACTTAGGTCGTAATAAAATTATATATTTTGTTTTAATGTGGCTTCGTACCGAATATTGATTTTCCTTTATTATTTTATTCGAAAAAAAAGTATATGAACCACATGGACCGTGTATTATCATAATAAAAAAAGTTTGGGCGTTCGTTCCGAATAAAATTTTCATTAATTTTTTCGATTTGAACATAATGTATAATATCAAATTAAACAGGATATTTATCGTTCAATTTAATTTGAGCATTTGTTATACTTTATGAACCATTTTGGTTTTCCCGAATTATAACTTCTTTAGCTGTTCTTCTACTTTCGAAGCGGATAAAAACGTCCATTAAAAAGCTCTCTTTTACAAAAAAAATTATGAATAAAGCCGACTCGCCTGCGACGCGACCATATTTCAAAGTCGAGCCTTTGCCGATGTATTGCGCGCGCTCGCGCGATCTTTAGAAATCAGCCGGATATAATGCGGACCGGCTCGGAAAAACTCGAAAACGAACAAAAAACCTACCGAATCCGCTGAAAAATAATAACGAGAAAGAAACGTAGTCGAAAATGAAAAAAAAAGCGAGCGAACGAGTGGACTTTTCGCAAAACTTTTAAATTAATTTCCCGCTTTTGTGAAATGCAAACAAACCGCGATGTAGCTTATAGTAGTGGAGCTTCGTTCCTTCTTTCCGGATGCCGTTCGTCCGGAATGTAGCCTTATTTCGTTAACAAATTATTCGATGCCTTTGCCTGGGCAAAAAGCGAATGCATCGACCCTCCTAGGCGGCCGGGCAGGCGAAAAAAATGAGAAGAAAGCATAGAAAGGAGTTTTTCTGGACTTGCTCGAGCACTATGGGAGAGCCTTTTTCTCTAGGCGCATTTGCCTCCGCAGTGCTCGGCCCATAAACAAAGGAAGACCTTATTTAAAAAATCCGTTCCGGGAAAGTTATTTTCGTTTTTGTGAATGTGTATACGAGGTTTTCTTTATATACGTCTCGTGTATGCCGCTCTTTGGCGAACGACCGCGTTCTGTAAACGCGAGCGAAAGAGTTAACACTGGAATGCGTGCTCCGAAATGATGTCGAAATATCGTTCGGTTTTTTTTTTAGGGGAAAAGGTTTCGGTTTGAAAAATGTTATGTATATACAGACGGTTTGTCTGACATCTCAATGTCGTTTACATGCGAAGCGTCTTGGATACGAAAATCGAATAGAATATGTCAATATTTTCGTGTCGAAGATCGTGCTACGTACCATATGATGAACGATGTGTATTTTTTCATAAAATCGCGAAAGCTGGATTTTCAAATACTTTTTTCTACATTTTCTTTTAACTTTAAAATTTTCATATTGTGAATTTTTAGTAAATTTATTTTTTTCCATTTGGATTCTCAAAGATAAATTCATTGAATTTTTTAATGAAACAGACGCAGTAAATATTTATAACTAGAAAATTCGTTAAATATTATACTACCTACAAGGATACTTCGTCAAATTTCTAAACTTTAATTAGAACAACTCTAAATTCAATTATTCTAGATTTATCATGCGCATTATTATTATCTGTAATCGAGAATAGTTAGTTGATTTTGTAAATAATATAACTAGTGAAGCTTTGTTTTCTACTTCTGTATTCGATTCTACCCTTTTCGTCGTTTGGAAAATTAACTTGTGCCGAATTTTCCGAACCGAATACAGCCTTATGGTCGATTAAATATTAACACCGACCCCGACCTTGAAGCAACACAAGTCAATAAAAAAAGGCTGTTTTGTGAGCAATAACCCGAAAGCTCGCATTTCAGACGAACACCTTTCGTCGAAAGCAAAATTACACATGAGAAAAAAAAGCGAAATAAATGCAAGAACAACTAAAACACGGGCTTAATTCGTGTCCGGGACCCAATAAATCACACTAGAGTTCTATTATTTCAGCAATTTACAAAAAAAATCATCGTTAAAGCTTAGTGTTTGTATAAATGTTGTTTACGAGCTTTTAGTTATAAACGTTTTTAATGCACATTCCTTACATATCAAATGCGTACGTGTTATACGCTTATTATTTGCTTATAGGAATTCTTTCAAAATATTATTAGTTTTTTTTTATTTTTTTAGAAGTGTTCTAAAGTTGATGCCTAGCAAAATTCTGGATTTTCTTAGATACTCGGAACTTTCCGATATGTTGAATCGTTTGGGCCGGTCAAGCGATCTATCCGCACGATTAATCTAAATGGAAATGGATTCTGCTGCTACCGGGTGTTACACAACTGTATGTTTACAAGTGTGCGAAAATATATGAATGTACGTGTGCAGCTGGTAACACAGTGTTCTGGATTGCTTTTTCTTTGAATAATTTAACCGACAGTCATAATGCTCGGGGTTGGTATAAATCTCAATATTGCGCAAACCGTTGCTAGCATGAAACGATTGCATTTTTCATATGAATTTTCATATCATAAAATATCCTACGGTAATTTATATACGTCCCTATTAATTAATTTTTGACATATTTATACTTCGATATATTTTCAGATAATAATTCTTTTCAAATTATTGAAAAATATTTTTATACTTCAAATAATAAATAAATAATTTTATTGCAAATAGTTTATACTTTTTACATTTATAGAATTGTCACTTTTCATCACTGTCAATAGATTTTTTATAAATATTCTCCTCATCCAAAAGTTTTTTGATCCAATCGACCTCAATTTCGCATTCTTTTTTGTTTCAGGTATTCTAGTCGATTTTATTTTTCCCAAATATTTTTGGAATAAAATTTTTCGTAATAAGTTTCCATCACTCAAAATCCTTCGAACATTATTGTGCTGTTTACCATTTCATACAAACTTTACGAATACGATTCACGAAATATTAAGTGCAAGATGTTTCCCTCGATTTTTTTTCTATCTGAAATCTTGTCTTTTCAAATGATACCTCCAAGCGGGCGTCCGTGCGTTCGCATAGTTTATAACACAAGAACATATCGCAATTATAATACACAATTACATCGTGCATTCGTACGAAGGGCGGCCGCTCGGCCCTTAATTAATCTTGTTTGCATGTCGGAGTGCTTTTCCTCTCGATCCCATCCCCTTGGCCGGAATATTTCATTGCAAAAACACATGTGTGTCGCCGACGGGGAAGGCCTCTGGAGGTTTTCTCGTCTCTGCGTTTAATTTGTGTGCCCGTTGCCGCTGATGCATTGCTCATGAGCGGCAGCGGGATGATGACCGCCATTAAATTTCGAGTCATTTTATTTAAATTATGGTGGAAGGCTACACTACATGGTAAAAAATCGATTTTAAAACTTGTGGTTCAACAAATTTTGAAGATGAAATATTTGCTTAATATTGAAATAATAACAGTGTAAAATTTTATACTTTGTATTTAAATTTGGATCGAATGGTTTGATTCAGCTAATTGAAATTTTGTCCATTTGATGTTGAAAAATTTTATTAGTATTAAAATCTGTTATTGAAATATGAATGATTTTCTGGAGTTGGTCTTGTCAAAATAATTTCTTAGTAAAGCGCTTACTTATGAGATGTGTTCAATTTTTGATGAGGGGCGTACATATGGTATCGAAACGGATTTTTGACACTTAATGCTTTATTTCATTCAAATTGATGTGATTTATTTTTTTATTAAAACTTTAATATTATAATATGAATTTAAAAAAAGTAATTTTTCATTGCTTCTCATTTTTCAATTAGCTTACGGCTCAATAATACGAGTGCTGCATTTTTATCTAATTGTGTAACGTGGATAATACGACAAAGAATTTCTTCTGGTTTCGTCATTAAATCGTATTTCTTCATACACTCTCGAAACTCGCAAATTTTACGTTAGAGAGATATTAAATTTAACTAAAACTTTGTTAAAATTAAAAAAACACATTTATCTTTAAAACTATTAAAAAATCGTAACAGATCTTCGTTATCCCTAATCTTAATATTTACGCTGTTTTTTTTTTCTTAATCGTTTCTTGCTCGAATTCGGATACTATGAAATTCGAAGTTGGTCTATTCGTAAATCGGCACACTAATTCCACCGCTGCGGTCAGACGCTAATAAATAAGCTCAGTTCGCCGACTAAACTTTCATAGTTAAGGGCGCAATCAAGTCTCAGGCTCTTGGTCTCTACAAGAAACTGCCTTTAACCCCCTTCAACAGTAGACCCTGATTGCGTTCTAGTAGCATCTCTTGATTAACTTGTCTTAGACGCAATTAAAGCCCTGCCGATGTTCGACTGGTGCAGCCGAGGCTCGATCCTCACTTGCATATTGGTTCTGCCGAGGGAGCAATCGGGTCGAGAACGAGCTCGCTTCGGGGCTTTTTGAAGGGTTTTCTTCTCGCTGTATTTATTTTTATTTTGCGTTTTGTGCTCTGTACGGGAATCCGAACCTCGTTAGTTGAAGTGGTCGGAAGCGGCGCTTGAATAATTGTAGTCGACCGCATCATTGCTTTTCTTTCCGTTTCGTTTCAATATGCAGCGTAATCTAAATTATTAAAGAAAAATAGATATGGATCATTCGAAAATGTTTGTTTTTTCACGTGAATAATTCATAGAACATCATCTGTTAAATGATGAAATAAAGTTATAAATTCCTAAAATGGTTTACGTTCGTCCGACGTTCAGAATAAAATCGGTCTCAACTTTAAAAGCTTTTAATTTTTTATTCATAAAGTCACGTTATGAAAATAATTTAATTTTAATTTGCATAGTTATTTTTACGTAAAATATTCTCGCTTTGCATAAATGGACGAAATCAGATGAATTGTCGAACGTTTTCCGTTTTTGAATGTCGCCGAATGTCAATTGATGGGAGCACGATTTATCTTCGCGGCGCTGGCGTATTAATTAAAAAATTTTCGTTGATTTTTCTTTTTAATTACGGCTTATTCGGCGTCGAATGAAGAACGCAGCGCGGGAAAACGTTCGATTTAATTGGATAGGAGCTTTCGTCTAGATTGATTGCGATTCATTAATAAGATTTGTTGAGCCGAAACCCGAGAAAAGGGGTGTATGTGTATAATATAAACACACAGTGGTCAATCGGGACCGCCTATTGCGTCTCTCGGAGGAAAAAATCGTTTTCAAACTGATGGACTTTAGTGGGATTAAAAAAAATGATACGATACAACGTATAGTATTTATTAGTATAGAATATTTTGTTTTTTCTTGACGAAGTAAACGCAAGAACTGTATATAAAAGTAGGTGAAAAGTTTTAACGAACGACCCGAAATCTTTCATAGCACATTCTCTGCTCCGAACGAGACCCTTTTCGTTACTACAACACTATTGAAAAAGTTTTATTTTCAAATGAAAACTTTTATCTGCCGCGTACAAATACTAGCAACCAACCAACTCTAGCAAAATTAATTTCGACGTCTGCAAACGAGAAGTAATATTTTTGTTTTCATCTAGAAACTACAGATCTTAAAACTCGTCTATTGTCCTGAGAAATATATATTTACCTCTATTTGATTCTGAGACTATTTAATGTAAAATGATGTATACTGTTCAGTTTTTGTTTTTTGCTTCTGTTACGAACAATATTTAAATAAATTCATTCAGAATTACAGAACCACAAATTATCATCGTTTTAAATTGAATTGCTCTTTCACATTACTTAAATGTCGAAAAGTTAAACATTCCCTTACATAATTGACTATTATAAAGTCAATGAATAAATTAGCTGAATATTTGGTTGGGGACCTTCTGAATTTCCTGAACTTAATTCAAGTTAAATATTTGCCATTGAACTTGAACGCAGCATAAACAGAAAGCACCGAACCAACGCGTGTAGAACAACAATGTGTCTCTTTGGGTTAAATGCCCGCAGCGTTACATTACAAAATACACATTACCGTAAATGCACATACGGTCATATTGATCGTACACATTTATTATTCATATATTTTTCTCGTATAATCCTAAATGTGAGTCAAAATTGGACTGAGTTTAATAAGCGCCGTCGTAAAGTTAGACGAAGGATGGCTGTCATAAAATTAACGACGGTCAATTAAGTGCGACGTTTCTATAGTCTTTTATACTTTCGATATAAAGATACGATAGATTGGCAATATCTGCATCGATTAAAATTTTGTTAATTTCACCTGCAATATTGGAACTGACATGAAGTTTCGAATATTGTTTATCCGTCGCTGAAACTTCTCGCAAAGTTATATTGAAACGCTCCCTACCTCGTCTTCTTATTTTGCCTGAATGTCAATCACTTGCAACTACTATGAGCAAATAGAATTTATTCAATCTGTATAACCTAATACATATCGGAAACTTTGTATTGTTTTAGCCGGTCGTGAAATCGACGGCGATTCTCGCGGCTATAGAAGTGCCGAAGAACAAGCCAGAGAATTGACGAGAGCGATCAGAAGAGAAGTGAACAAGTTAAGCGACAAATGGAATGCGCTTATCGATAGAAGCGATCTTTGGAAGAAGAAACTTGATAACAGCTTAGAGGTGAGTTTTTCCTACTTTACCATATAATATGTCTTCATATCGTTATACTGTGAATACTTCGACCATTGAAAATTCTTTCTTTAATGTGTCAATTAGATTTTTATGGTCGAATTTTCAGCAACCGACACCCATATATTATTTATTCTCTTCGTTAACGATCTCAGAGAAGACTTTATGCCCCATAATTCAAAGTTATCCTTTTTCAGACTCGGTTCTAATATATTTTGTACACTTTTAAAAATATATTTCTAGTTAAACATATCTCTATATAAGCACGTCTTTGCGCAACTTTTATTATTACGCTTCCGTAACGCAGCTCTATATTAAAAAATTCTCTTTTCTTATACGCGAGAAGTTTCTTTGTGCGTGCAGTACATACTCAGCGCGAACGCACGATTTTTCGTATTTTCATAGTGACGCGAGTTTTTCCACGTGAATTCGCAGCTTATCCTTTTTTTGCTTATCAAATTCGATCTCGCAAAGGTATACACTTATTCGTAATCAAATATATATTTCTTTCAATATGCGAAACAAATCCGTTTTTTTGTTCGCCGTTCGCCTCCGCTCTTATTTATGCCTTGTTTCAATCGAACGTTCAAATAAAAATCTTTCGTTTTCCCGTCGAAGGGTTCTCGCCGCTTGCGAGTGTATTGCCGAACAAATATAGCTCGAATTTTTATTTACGCATTTTTTTTTTGCAACACCCTTTCCCGTTTCGCCTCTCGAATCTGCCCACTATTTTTGTATTTGTTCGGAAAAAAACTCTTTAGTTCGATTTGTATACTTCAACGAAGCGTACGCAGCCAACAATCAAATCGTTCTCGATTCACGACCCGCATCGTCATATAAACGTTGTTAATCTTGATTTAAATTTGAAATTTCGGTAATGCTATCGCATCAAATGCATATGTTCAACAGACTATAAATTCGGCGAGCATGTTTCACACGATTAGACTTGTTTGAAAAACGTTCCAATATCTTATGTTGAACCAACGAAAGAAATTCGAATTTATCGCGGTTTGCAATCTGGTTGAATCGCTTTTGGAAACCTTTATTGCCCCCATTTGTTATTAGCGATATTGTATCGGCAATACCATATGAGATTTAAAGCTTTCGTGAGCGGACGAAACTGTTTCAATGGTATATTAGCGTTCGAGTCTAGTCTAGAGTTTTCCTCTTTTAGTTCGTTTTATTTTGAAGTTTATGGAGTGGAAATGTATTTTTCATTGAGATAAATATAACTTGAAACATATTAATTTATTTTACTAACGAAAATCAAATCAAATCTGGCTTATTAATCTATTTATTATTAATTTTTCTTATTAAATTGTATATTTGAAATTTATATTCTGTTGAAGGAAATTATGAAAAACTCCATCATAAATCGACTTTTTTACACCCTTGTTCTGAAAGATTTAAGAATTGACTTATATGAACCGACGCCTCGTATCTTATGGCATAATCGATGAATGCACATAACAAAAAAACGTTGACTTTTATTTTCACGGCGGCTTTATCGCGCCGGGCCACCTTTTGTTGTTATAGCGACCGAGTTTCCAACGTCGCTCGTTTCCAATTTTCCGGTAAATTATGGACTCCACAACCGACCCTTACTTACACGTAGCGAAGATGATTTTCCCCCGACAATGATTTTCTACAGTCGTAGAAGGGGAGGTCAGTAATTTTTTTGCGCCCGGGCGGCCGTTTTGTCGCTCGTAAAACTATTGCCATGGAATATGACCGCCGACGAAAATGCTTTTTATCTTAATGAAATCTAGCTTTATGGGTGGATGGGAGGGTGGCTCTTCTTTCACAGCAGCACTTCGTGCCGAAAACTTCGATCTTGATTGAGGAGTTCGTTGGATCGTGGGCGAATATTTGTTATAATTTACATTGGACGGTCAGCTGATGTTTTTTTTATTAAGTTTTTCACGTTCATTTCATTAAATTTTCATTAAATTATTAAATAATTCTTTTCCTACGGGCAACCGTGAAATATACTCGAGCCACATTTTTCGCTATCCTAAATATGAAATTCTTTTGTTAATTTTAGATAAGAAAGATCAAAGTCTAAATATTGGATGATTTTTTTCTAACGAATCTGTTTGATTATATTAAATTTCGAATTGATTACCATCTTTCATTAGCAAGAATTTGTCGGTGTTTAGCTTTGATTATAAACTTAAGTAAAAACAAAGAAAATTTGCATATTTGTTTCTATAAATGAGTCTTTCATTGGATTTTTGATGGTTACGCGTCGTCTTTGCTCCCTTGTCAAATGTTCAGACTTCATCTGTTTCGATGTCAATACTCCCATGGGCTCTCGCAGATAATTAGTTGGAGTTGTCGTCTTCCGAGAATTAATTATGCGATTGAACGTTTTCGACGCATGTCCCTCGTGGAAAATTGACTTTTAACCATACAATCACAATTTTTTCTTATTTTAAATTATTGTTTTCATATATTATTATAATTTTTTACGATATGGCTCATCGTTTACTCAAATTATGGATAATGGAAAATAAGAAGGACGTATGATATTTTACATAATTTTTACCGTTAACGTTGAAAATTCAATTTTTCTTTTTCGCCGAATGATATTATACACGGTCGCATAAATTATCTTTACTTTTCTTTTTTTTTCTTTTGCTCGACTACATTACAGGAAAATCGATCAAAATATACGCAGCGAAAATCACTCTCGTATACATCGTACGGAGCTCGTTCGTTATCTCGCGATCTACCCGAAGCAAATATGACATTTTAAAATTAATCTTGTATCGGAAGCTGCAAAATGTGTGCCGGTTAACGGTTAATACGTGCGCTCGAACAACGGAGAAGTTCACGAGAGAAATCTTCATCGAAAATTACAATTTGCGCGACCCTGTTTATTCGGCGCGAATTCCCAGTCGGAAACTGTTGCAAGATTTCGCATTCGAATGGCAATTTTAATCATAGCTGTCAATGGAACCCTCAGCGCTGCAACTGAACGTGTTTTCTGATGCACTTCTGCTGCACGATGGGCGTGCATATGTAGTTTTCAGATTATGCCACGATTGTTGCATTTCGATTTCATTCCAACATTTCAATTTAAAACTGATATTTGATCCAATAAAAAAAAATCTTGGACGTTTACAATCTAATAATAAAATGCATTAAAACTCTCTCAAAGTTCGAAATCGATTCAGTAATATACTTTGTTACTTATTTTTATAACTATATTAATATTCTGACACAAAACGATTTGGTCAATTCCGGCGAAACACACGTTTATGTGCCAATAACTGCGGCCGGTAACAGCACACGGAGCAGTTTCGTATTGCGAATTCCACACGGATGATCACCTTGGGCGTCCTATGCACTTCGTATTTGTTTTATCTCATATGCAAATGCGGCTACAGACAGGCGGACAGACGGACGGACGGATATTCCTGCGCCGTTGTCCCGCAGATATGTCGTTCAGCCAATTCTCCGTGTCATCCGCTTTCAGTGCCGGTCGTGTTTTATGCTAATTCGACGACGAACTCGACTAAGTGTATGGCGGTGAATACTTTCGTATTCGGTGTCAATTCACACCTTGATGCAATTTAAATATTGCAGATTTGCCATAGTATAATCTTTAGTTTATTATGCGTTGAATGTATGAATTTCGACGGTGCGTTTTGAGTGTTGAAAAACTCATAGCTTTGTGATGAAGTGCAGCTGAATTTTCGCTTATGCTGATCGTTGGTTTTTATTGAATTTTTTGAATTTTCATTCGCGTCGTGATTTCAGAACAGCGAATATGAAATTCCCGTCATATTTTCCATCGAAAAAAAGCTGCCGAGAGCCGGTATTGCCCGATTATACGACTTGACGTTTTGAGTGCGAAAATATGTAGTGGTTGTTACTAATGTCGGCACGACCCTTGCTCCCCATATACATTTTCTGCACCGACTACATTTTATTCGATATGTGTGGCCTTTAATTCAGTGTTTCTCAATATAAGTACCGAACTTGCCTCTATAAATTACGTGTATAATCTATTACAGTTTCTAATGGATATTATGGATCATCATTTATTACATACCCTTACCGTGCTACGTTTTACGTCATTCGTTTTATAATATTTTCATAAAAAATTTAAATGATAAAAGTTTATTATTTCTTTTCTTTTTTACTAAACTTGGTTTTATTTTCCGTCAAAAAAATTTTTCGAACGAATAATTTATTACCGGTGCTGTATCGGATTCATTCTCTTTGCAATAATACATAATTCAGACGGCGAAGCTGGTCGTTACGAGGCGCAAACCATTTAAAAGAGAAAACCGCATAAATCACTCTCATTTAATAACGTTTTGCAGCTTTTTGTTTTCAACTATTACAACAACAACAACTTACTACCGAAGGACGCCATTAATTATTGGGCACCATGTGCCTTCTTTATCATCTGTTCTTTTACTTGAATTAACGCAATTTAAAGCTCCTTCAATGCGAATTTTCACATTTTGTGTCGAACAAATAAAGAACAAATATTGTATTTAGAATTGAAATGTAACCAATTTGACGTTAAGATGTAGGTTCTGGGGTTACAACTTCGATAGATGCTATCGAGCACTAAGACGACGGTGTGAATGCATAATCTTCGTCTCCCAGTGCACACTTGTGCAAGTCCCCAATGCAATGAAGCAAGCAAGCCTTGTTGCATAAATTGACCATAATAGGATCTCAACTGCAACATCTCTAACGTATTAGTTTTGTACACAAAATCGTAACAAGACAGTTTACCAGTTAAACTTCAAAACAATATTTGAAATAACTTGTGTAGGATATTTCAATTTTATGTTTCCTTCATAAAATATACGTACGTGTATTTATTTTATCGATACACGTTGATTTTTTATGATTCCATTATTTCATATACTTTTTTAATATTCTATTCACACCATACTCGTAAAATTATTTTGATCATTTCCGATTTTCTAAATACCATTATGTCAACATGACGACGGGCACACCCAAATCGATAGCATCATCTATTCGAAGTAGACGTGGCTTAATTTCAATCATTATCTGTACCACATATCATCGATACGTCTCTCCATTGTCTACAAATGTCGATAGAATTACGATGATTGCACACGATACAATAGAATGCATTTTTGATGCGGTTCGACGAAGATGTGAACGCGTAAATCTCACTTACTTGACATGAAAAGTGCTTTCGTTCCTTTTAGAACTCCGGACGAATATAACTCTTCTTTTATTTTGCTGAAATGTTGATGAATTTTTGATAATTACAGATCGGAAATCTGCACAATCCTGTGGATTAATCGGCACTATTTTTGAAAAGGGTATTTAGCTTTTCGTGTATAAACAGGCTGTGTCGGTCGGATAATCCACAAAGGCAGTTTTTTCAACAGTCTATCAAATGTTTCAGTTTTTTGAGCTTTCGCGCTTTTACAATGTTTGCTAAAACTTTTCAATAAACGTTATTGAACTTTCCGGGGGCAGCGATGGTTTTCGTTAAATGCTTTCGAACATACAGCAAAAGCTTAGGCCTTGCGGATTATTAAATGTGGCGTCTCAACTTCGAAGCTTTTACCGAGTCGGAAAAATAAGAGGAAACCGAGCTTTTCGGATGTTATTGCAGTTTCGGTTTCCCGCTTTGATTGTTTTCGTTCGAGACAAACACCGCGTATTTCATATTTGGATTTATTTTTTGTTGATCTTTTGATATTTTATTTGAAATTTTTCTAAAGCAGTAGAGAATTTTGTTCAGCTTTATATTTCTTGTCGGGTTATTATTAAAAATTCGCTTGAATAATATTACAGTTTAAATTTTCATAATTGATAGAATATAAACATAAAAAAGTACATTTTCTTTGCGATTTTTTTTTTAAATTAATAAAATTGTTATGCATACGAGCACATGCAAATAAAAAGCTTTTTACGTTATTGTTTTTCACGCTTACGTCAAAGCCTCGCTTCGTATTTTTTTCACTGCACACACATTTTCTATGCGTTTACTTTTTTCGTTTTTCAACCGATGCGAAAAAAAATAATCTCGTAATAAATTTTGCGATTTAGCATACATTCTAGGTGTCAACATATTTTTCGCGCTGTCAATACATCGTCGCACCCCAGAGGGGTTGAATCAGCCTTGAATGTATTGTATAATACACCAAGAGTGTAGACTTTAACAATTTCTACGTAATGTTATATCAAAATACAAACGCACAATTTTCACCATGATACAAATTTTCTATACTCCATATATATTTTATCATTTTCGACAAAAGGCAGGTTGTAAGTTTGCATTTGCGCCTACCTACCATCATAGTCATGAGACCTCTCCTCGTTTCCTAGCACGTCTAGGCAAATTAATTATAATTTACGACAAGGCGACTTATTAAGGAGGCACGCGTGCGTGCGACGCTGATGCGCCGTCGGCTTATGACGCGTAAACGTGAACCTTTCGATTTTACACTCTCTATAACCTTGCCGTTGTTATGCTAAAACGTATATTATATTATACGACGCTGGGACGTGTGCTCGTCCATTTGGATTCAATACGGTGGCGTTTACGTGGATTTGGCTGTGTTGAAACGGCCGTGCGAATCCGAGCTTCCGTTCAAAAATCAATCGGCGTTCAAGTTTACGTGTTTCGGACGTGCCGAAATGTGCGCTTATGTATGTTTCCCTAGCGAATTTGAATTTCAATAGGAATATAATGTATTCCATTTGCAATAGGTTAAAATTATTCAATCTCTCCGCTTAATATTCCGATGCAAATTCTGGCGGCCTTCCACTTGGGGGGACTCTTTTTTTATTAAAAAAAAGCAAGAAAAACAATTCGTTTGTGAATATAATCGACGTTGTCGGATACACCTCCGAAATTTTCATAGCAGACGTTCGTGAAGGATCGGAAATGCAAATCGGATAAAACGTCCCCCTTAATAATTTATCCGATTCCCTTCGTCTACTTAACGTGAAAAGCATATTTATGTTTCGGAAACGAAATCGGCGTAGTTTTTCATTCCGTTATAATGATATTATCAAACGCTTTGTGATCCCTGAATATGTGTTCCGAGTACAAAATCATTTTACCGGGATCCGCTTTGAGCGAACAAGCGGGCCTCATTACCGACCGTACTATCTGATCTGCAAAGTCGCTTTGATAAATCCCCGATGCTTTTGACACAGTTTCTGCAATACTGCTCCCGACTCGACGCAATCAATCCGTATCATAGCTATAATTTCAAACCGTGCCCCGGCTTATTATATCCATATAATAATCAATCGTTCACGTGTAAAATTTGCACTGAAACAATTACAGTTTGGCAGCGTTTCCTCCGTTAACGGTGGCTATCGCTTGTTGCACGACGCTTGCTTTAATCAATATCGGTTTCAGTGTAATAATGGACCGAGCGCGTATATAAATTAGATATTTTGGTTTAATTTGCGCCGTCGTTAATATAAATTATGACGGTTAAATAATATTTCGGTCGTGTGGCCGAAAATCGGTATAAGCACGTGGCGTATTATGTACGCGTTTCCCTATCCAGATATTTGATATTCGGCAAATAATCGAAGCCACACAAATGAATATAACTCAATCATACTGGCTGTCATCTTTATACGTCACTATCGGATATCATCCCTCGAGATGTGCTACGATATTTGAATAACAAACATCATCTAGTATTCTAATATTTAAACGGAATCAAAAACATGCTCGGTATGGTGGCAAGTGTTTTATCAAAAAAAATAAATAATAGTTTGCATTAATTTTTACTGTCTTACGACTTGTATGCTCAGAATATTGAAATTTTAATATTGCGAGTTCGAAACTGGAGTTTCCGAGATGTCCAAATAAAGAAACGGAAATATTATATACGGGTATGCAGGAGAGGAGCCGGGACCGTGTCTTTATTAGCGACTCGCAATAAAGCTTCTTATTTCTCGGTTTTGAACGACGGTTCCTCTAGAGCTCCTGCTTCGCCAAAGCATCTCAAACTTTATTCGTGCCATAACCGTTTGTAAACAAAGCCTCCAGACGCAGTTGGTTGTATCCCTCGGCTTGTTTGTGCAGTACAGTTGCCAAAGCACAGCCCTAATCTGACTATCTTTCTTTATTCGTTTCTCCAGGGTAAATACCTGCACTGCACTGTTTCGTCTTTTAATTTTTAGAAAATAGTTAAATTGATATGTTTGATTTTTACATTTGGCGTATAATATTCATGTATTTGTAATGTTTTCCGGATTCGTCATGGAGTTTTTTTTTTCGATTTTCTTTTATATTTGAATGTGCCATCGTCGCGTGAATTACGACGAAAACACGATTTCAATGATAAATCTGGCACTCGACAAACGTTGACGAAAATAGGCTGAATACGTATGAATCACTGCAAACGACCGTTTTGTGCATTTGAGCATTCTGCATGACCGAATCACGGTTCTATCTTTAGGGCTATTCTTGTGTACGTTCACTATATTCACATCAATTCGTTGCAATTAGTCAATACGTAACGCATTTGATCTTTTTTTATTATTGAATTGAATTCCGAGTTCACACAGGAATCGAAATTGGTCTTTTATTTGCTCTGCAGACAGCGTGACCAAATCAATTTCCAGCTGTTTGTTATAGCCTGAATGCATTGTTGTTGCAGTCACGGTTAAGCTGTCCTCGTGGTTGGTCGTTACACTCCTGGTATTTTGTCGACAGATCAAACGCCGCGTTTGGGTGGCCATATTTCTTAGGATTCTAAACGGGACGATCCATAAAAAAACTGACTCACGACCCTATGTAAAAAAATATTTTACAAATCCGAAAATTTTACTATTTTTCTCTATTTTTTTTATTTCATATCATATTATATTTAGGCTGTCGCACCGATGACACCTTCGATATAAAAAAAATAAGAATTTCAAAAAAATTAA
>JAOXNN020000055.1:4726417-4761555 GCA_028571205.2 Hydropsyche betteni | reverse complement strand
CGGGTGGTGATTTACGACCGGGACCATATTGATTATCCGCGCACCGAATAAATTATTATTGTGTCCATACAACGTCTAATGCCTCCTCATACAAGCCCCTAAGTATGTGTAGAGTTTTTCGCTTTCTCTACCGAAAATTCCGAGTCGAATCGAGCCGATGGTTTCTATTGTCCTTTTTATGGGCGAGTTGCATATAAAGTGTTCGTCTTTTCCGTTGACTTCCACCATTATTCATGGGCAGGCGAACAAATGCGCCGCCGCCTCGTTGCTGTTGTTGGGTAGTTTGATGCTATCTTTTATTATCGGATTCGTTTTGTGTGAATTATAACTGTAACGATGTTGCCCTGCATAACATGTCGGTGCTGATTAATAGCGCGACATTTGCTTTTTCGTTCCATATTTATGATAATTTTTATCATGCAGTTATTTATACTGCATGACACTTCTTCAATTGCATGATGTGTTTTTTCTTCGTTCAAATAAATGAAACATTTTACATCATACACAATTAAAAGTAACGCCCTAATCTAAATACCCTAATTTCTCCCCTTGCTTCAAATTTCTCTTTAAAATCATTTCAGTTGCAAATCCAAAAACGGTTTCTAGACATGCAATCATTGCACTCTCAAAACGACCTCGGTTCGAGGAGCACGGAAGCGTGGGATGGCTCCTTCGTCCCGACATCTGGTTCTGAAGCTTCAGGGCACAAGATCTCGTCCTATAAAGTGCGTGGTCGATTCGAAACCCGGTTCAACAACTTCTGACACTTTTCCGCCTAAACTCGACTCCCAGTGAAACGAGTGGGTCGGACGATTGACCCGATGCACCCAATTGTATCCAGAATTGCATCGGACGGCCTGTCGCCCATCAAAACACTAATTGTTTCTTTAATTCGAACGCCGCATCGTAAATTGGTCAATAAAGGACGAGGAGGAACCCTCTGTCGTAAAACTCTCGTATGCTTTTGTTACGCGCATCCTTATAAGGATAATAGGATGAACTGCGTGTGCGTATATCGACGCAGTATATATACGCATCATGCTTGTGAGGGCAGTCAGCTTGATTGATGTCTGAATTTGGTTTCCCATTCAAAATCGATAAATCGTCGTTCGTCGACGGTGGGGTATGGGAGGTTGGAAAAAGGGTATCGCGTGGCCCTTTTGCTTTTTACTCGCTTTCCCTCTCTTGTTCGTGTACCGCATTATTCGCTTAAAAAGAAGCCTATTTTCGTTTTTGGATCGGTGCTGCGCAGGGTTGGGCCGAAGGGCTAGATTGATATATCCTGTCTTAGCCTGTCAGTTGAGCGATTCCTTCGCTTTTACTATATGACTCAATGTTTCGGCTAAATAAGGCCGCGCTCCGTTTTCGATGAGATCTATCGTTTTTCTCATTTGTCTATTTTCGTAAGCGTCGTAGTTTTGTGGGAAGAGTAACTGAGTGCAATTATAGTGTTTAGCCACATTTTCAGTTTATTCCTTTCTATTTTCTTTATAATTGCATCTTGGTTTGTCGCGAGAATGGCATATCATTTTGAAGTAATTTTTATGTGGTATTGTTGATTTTATTGCATCCGTTATCTACCAATTATATTTACGTCCAGTCAAGATTTTAGTACTGTGTACGTCCATCACGCTTTTACGATTTCCAAAACCCCAAAACCTTGCTTATCGGATTCTCCCCTCACAGTGCAAACAAATCCACGTTCATCCTTATAAGCGCACATAAAAACTTTCAATCAAAAACGAATTCGTTTATCGAACCCGAACTACGCAAAAAATAAATCTAATATGAAAATGTTCCATTTTAATCCGCCATATTGGTTGTGCAACATAAACGAATCGAAGAGAATACCTTTGAATCGACTTTTTTCTTATTTTTTTCAAACACAGTCGTTTTATTATGAATCGAGTTCCCCGACGAGTCTCAATTACGATATTACGAGCGTGATAAATGTTTAAACTTCTCATTAAACTGCTAAAGCGAGACCGTTCCTTGCGATTTGCTCCCGGAACGCGATTTATATGAATATTTTACTGGCGATGTTCCCTTCGCTCGTTTTCGAGAATTTCGAATTTCTCACATTTCCATCGCTCGAAACTTGGCCTCTTCCTTTTTCGTGTGTCGAACGGGTGTACCGAGTTTTGTTGTCGGCGACGATCAATCATCCTAAGCGAACGTCCTGAACGTGATTCGTTTCGAGAAAAACCTTAAGAATACGTTATTAAAAGCACACGAATATCGTTGCAAATTCTGCCACGCCGAGACAATTGTAATAAATCAAAATCGATAATAAACCTCTTGTGCGCGGCGAGACCAGGTGTGTCCCTAGTGTGAGCGGTTAGTTGCTCGAAGGCGCCATTATAAATTGCTCCAGACTCTTAATCATACTTTGTACGGAGTTTTCCATTTTTTATTATTACACAAATTGAATTTGATGTATCGTTGTTGTTATCGAAATCATATTCTCGGAGGTGTGCGAGTCTTTCGAGTCCGCGGTCCTTAAAAGCCTTAATGTGGGGGTCGATTTGCATGTGAAACGAATCGAAGACGAGAAGCAGACCGTGTTCGCGCATATAAAACTTTCATTCTTCGGTATTTCATTCATTTCCAGCCGAGATGACTGATCGACTTATGTGTTCATACTATTTCTCGAGACGAGCGTACAAATTGAATTTTCTTGTACTACGTACGCATCGTATGCGAACACGCGCGTATACACTCCAGCAGGGTACATAACATGTTTTCGCCGATTGCTGAAAAAATTGATATCTAGATACTTTGTATGAGTTATAGATATATAACGCAATATTCGCGAGTCGATCGAGCAAGATGGGAAACTGTGCGTGATTAATAGAGCACATCTCGAATGAGCGATCCTCGCTTCGCCAGTACTACGTACCATATAAATGCATGACTCGGTGAAAAATGGACTCGGATCTGTGGATTCGATTGTTTTTCACATTTTGTTACTCCACAATGAAAATATAACGCTTTATGATAAATTTTGTGCCGTATGAATTTACGTATTTTCATTGTTCACGTTATGTTTCCACGATTGAAATGCAGATTTTAAATGGGTACTCACTGTCATATAATAATATAATACATCATATCGATCAAATTTGTGTCTAGTTTTTGAATAGATTGTATATCATTACTATGTGACGATGTAGGTATATGGCACAATTTTTTTTTGAAAAAAAGAATTAAAATTTTTGAATTAGTTTTGTAAACAGGGAATATAAAAACCTAAAAGTTTTTGTCCTTCTTGTTGAATTAACATTTTCGGTTATGTCACTTTTCTTTCAGGGACGCAATTTTCACTAGCGAAAACAACAAAAAAGACTTCGCACGAAAATAGCCGAGTTCCACATACATGCTAAAATTCATACGAACGCTCACATGAATTTTAACGTTAAGTAACAAAGCGATTTGCATAATTTCAATGTCGGGTCTTAAATCAGAGTCCTGCTGAAAACAGTGAGCCAGGACATGTTTATTGCGTGAGTAGCAAAGTCGACGCCAAACTTACAAACGTCGTTTGCCGTATACATTCCGGGGCCGCAACTATCCTCGAATCTGTTTATTTATTATTCTGTTTTATATGAACGAGAGCGGCTTCGTCATCGTCATTTCGAAACCCAGAAACGGAGTGGCTCCACGCTGCATTTCAATAGTGCATCCGTTTGTTTGGAGCCAATCGTTGTTATGCTCGTCTCGTGCCTAGCCCCGTTTTCGGGATCCTCTTCTCTAAACGAGCGACATACTTAATTCGTTTGATACGTTTTCTAAAATGTGCATTTCCGCTTGTTCGTGTTCATGGTTCAATTAAAAATCGATTTGGAAGGTCGAAATCATAAAAATGACGTCTTTAATTAACTGGATAGTAGATTCGGACACGTCTTCATTCTCAGAAATTATACAATGCGACTTTAACAGATATGTATTGTGCAAAAAATGTTAATTAAAACATCTTGATAATCCATTAATTCGAATTGAGGTCCTGTCTTATGTGCATAACAGATATTCGTCACACCAATATATAATTCTTTTATAAGAGTAATGAATTGCTTATTCATCCAATTTAGGAAATCGACAAGCGAATATTTCACTTTGTATATCAATATATGAACATTTGATAAAACGAATATTAATCAGGCAATGAGTCATGAGCGTTGTTTCGTTTTTGGTTCAATTCCAATGGTTTTTAGTTAAATTCATTTTTTTTCCTTCATTACTTACGAAATTGAACGTTATCGCAGTCTACCCGAGATAACCAAATGACCCGAACTACCGCCGTTAAATATTACTCAATCGTACCGGTTTTCATACATTAACGGTCATAACGCTTCGATACCTTACGCAAATTTATTTAAGGACACAGCACCACTGGATGTTTAATTTTTTTCGCGCATATAACTTTTTGCAAACGTGGGTCGGTCCGGTTCGCTTATAAGGACAATTTTTTTTTATCACCGATGAATCAGTAAATCATCGAATCGGCGTCGAATTTGCCTTGTCAAACGAATCAACTTAAAAAAAATAACAAGCACTTGTGATGAGAGACGAATTGAAATCACGAACGTGTGGTAAACATGGTTCAATGTGTCCCTACGTCCCTCCGATCTCCCACCACGTTGGCCGACACTCCTCCATCAGCTGCTATGGTCGTGTTGGTTCACTGGTGCTTGTGTATTTATATTAAATTCAGGGCGGCTCAATTCAAAGGGTTTCATAAGTGCGCGCCGAAGAAAAATCCGAAAAATAATCGATCTTATGAGATATGATCGGTATGTATCCATGTTGACGTATTTTCGTGTCATATAAATATTTTTTTCTTTTATGAGTTGTTGATTTTAAGTTTATACATCATTCATGTCGTAAATAATTATGAAACCCTCGAAGCATGAAAATAGCTAATTGACTCCTTTCGTTGCAATGTACGAAGACGTTACAAAAATGTTTAAACGCCTTACTTGTTAATTTAAGTACAACAGTGCGTTTAATTATAGAAAGTTAATTAAAATTAAATATTCTTACATTACTAAATCGCTTCAAATATATACAAGTTTTCAATTATGAACTTATCCGTACAATTTTTTTATGAATGAATAATCAACAAATCAAATATAAACATTCATCCGAATATTTTAACCGCCTTCAATCCCTCGCACAACCCGAAGAATGCGCCCTGCGCCTTCGACGCCGCTGCTTCGTGCATCGGCAAAATTAGTGGCTTTATCCGCGATGCTTTTTTTTTATTCCTGTACACATTTTTTGGGACTGTGTGTGCGTGTGTAGGCGCATCAGTTTTTGCATCTCGCGACAGCCTCGCACTGCTGCGCACGCGCAGTCTCGTTCTGTCTATCGCCGCGGACACACCACGTTACAGATGGACTTAACACTTCGAGTGACACGCGTATCTGCCAGGATTGCAGTGTCCTTTCGTGATCGGGAGCAGTGGATCGGTTCGCGTGTGTGACCTGTGAATATGTGTGTTTCGTTGAATTCTTACGCGTCGCGTCCTTAGGTTGTTTCGTATGCCGGCCGCCCTCCGCCGAAATGCATTCGGATTCAACAATGAAATCCTTTGAATTTAATAAAATGACGGGAATGAATCGTCGAGGATGCTCTCCTCCTCGTGGAAGCGCTTCGGAGATCGACTTACACCGAGTCCTTCGCGTGTTCTTTTCGTATGCATTACACATGCATATTGTGCGCTGCAGTGTAGTCTTGTTATCGCGATGGCAATAACTTTTTAATTTTATTGTCTGGAAATCGTAGTAATACGGATATTGTATGGTTTCGTGTGTATTTTGTCTCGGGTTGGAGGCGTTCTTTTGAACATTCTCGTGTGAATCTACTAATGTTTGTTTTTAAATGAATAAATGTTTGTTTGTGCGTAATTATATGTTATTATAATGTTTATGACAGTTTCAAAGAAGCTGTCTTGTCATTATCTCGAACACAGACTTCTCGGCGCATACCGACCAATTTGTTCAAACATTAATATAAATATACACTTGTGTATCGAGAGTATATTTAGTACGCTAAGCACATTGGCGGCTAATTTACATAAAACACTCTTATAATTATGGTCAATGTTCTTATAAAATCGCGCATTGAATCGTTTACATTTAAATTGATTGTGGGAATTATTACGTGATATTTCTTCTGTTGCAATTTCGAAATAATGAAAATCTATTATTTTTTTTCACACAGCAAACGTGACTCCAATTAGATGTAAAAATGAATATCGCTAATTCGCTTAGAATATGACACTTGAAAATTGCACATTCGACAAACGTGCGAAAATCGACGTAGAAACGCGTTTTGCTTGCGAATCGTTTTCATTTCCGACTCACGTCGAACGTTTTGTTTCTCATTCAACAGTCACGCTGTAGAATTGACCGAAAAAGGTGTGGTTTTTTTAACACGTGAATAAAAACATATAAAGTGATTGTGGCACAAAAACGAACGAGCACTGCTCAATTGGTCTGTCTGGTCTCGCGAAACAATGCGGCCGTGACTCACCTAGGCGTCTGTTTGTTTTGGCGCCATCAGCTGTTGCATTGTACAACAAATGCAGCAGGCGCCTTCTTAGTGGTTGACGTCATCTTGTCGAAATGAAGAGCGACCTGGACATGATCATAGCCGCCCACGAGGACGAAGACGTGATCAAGATGCCCGAGAAACAAGAGGGCGACCTCACGGAGGCCGAAATGTTGTACTATGAATTGATAAGGGCCATCGAAGAGGAGGAAGAGGTGAGATTCGCAACACCTAATCGAACGTCGTCACATCCCGAACACATACGAAAGTGTTCAGTAGGATTTGGAATCGTTAACTGTGATTGCTTAAATAGGTTTTTTTTTATTTTAACAGTTGCATTCAGGCGTTTTTATAATAGAACGTAGACTTAATGAAACGCGCACATAAAAGAAGAGACTATCTCTATTTTCGTACTACCATCCCTCGTTCAACACCAGCTGTTTAGAGAAATAGAAAAATAAATAAACATGGAATGTACTTGATTGCTTCGTACGTGAATCTTCCTAATTAATCTTTGCTTTTCGTTCTTATTTATCCAGCTTCGTTTATGTACATGCGTAAAATATTTTATCCGTTTCTAATTGGTATGAGCACAGACGAATCGTACTTTTATGGCTTTTGGCTCACGCGATCGGTTATGTTTCCTGTTTTTCCCGTCTATTGTTCCGTACTATTTTTGATCAAGATTATACGCACATGAAAGTTGCGCAACTCCTTCGTTATTCTACAAACGAACGAAATTGTTAAATCGTCGCTGACGAATCGTATATCTTCATCGTTTTCACGCAAAGTCTATTGTGATTCCTTATACACTACATACACGAGCCGAGCAAATCTCTCATCCATCAAGCTTTCCACTCATTACCTAGCTCGCTTCAACAATGTATTTCGCTATTTTATAATTTAACTCACTTAATCCACGTATTATTTGTGGCGTGCGAAGATCGTAAATATGCATCTGATCTCTATAATAATTCAATTATCAATATTTATTATAACTTTTGTGAATATCAAACGATTTTCCTTGCGTCATACTTAAGTAGTAAAAGTAGAAGATCTCCTTGATTTGGAATTCAAGTAACACTTTCAATAACATTCAGTGGAAAAAAATAAACTTGAAATTTTCAGATTAATAAATACTGATTTTTTTCTATATCAATGTAGTATACTTTGTACACATGATATACGTTGCGTTTTATGACCCATCTAACATACGCCGTTCATGTAGTGCGGTTCAACTTAAACGTTGACCGATAAACTTCACAACTTTGATATCTCTCTCATGACATTGTTGTTCCTTAGGGCTTGTATGTGTGCGTCTTCATGTGCCACAACTTTACAAAAATATGTGCCAAGTTTACGACCAATTTGTCGCGAGCCGCCGTTCAAACTTTACTTAGGGCGCGGCATCGTCAAAGTTAACAACGCAAAAACGGCCAACTCTCGCGGGGGCGATTTATTTATTTCAATTTTATTTATACGGCCATTTTTCACGGGCTTCACACTTTAATTCGCGACGGATTTATTCGATTTTATGGTGATAATTGTCGGCCTTTCCGTGGAGGCGAGATGTCGTCACCCGCAGGGTTGAGACCGGTTGTCCGTTTGAACTTTATGATGACCCTTATTTTCGCGGTGCGGTCATCACATTCTTTATTGAGCAAATTTTTCGCACCTTGCGTGTGTTCTTACAGTTAAATACTATTTATTGTAATTGCGGACGTCGTATTTATCCGTTGCAATTTTCGTTGTAAGAGAAAGTTGACGTAAGTTAAGATTTAACAATATGAAATTAATATTTTTTTTCTTTTGAATAAACGTGAGAGCGAGATGATCGGATTACTCGCATATTTTTAAGCTTAATAATATTTTTGTGTACCAATATTTAAGTTGACATTAATGAATCGTTTTTTCAACCGTAACGCAATTTTCTATTTGTCAATATGCGTTTATATTATATTTGATTAAGACTATTGACATTAGTCTTTTAGTCTGGGCGCCAGCAGACTTAATAAAAAAAAACATGACACATTTTATATTTCTAACATATATTGTCTTTGACAGATGTGTACACATTTCGTTTCAAAACAAATATTAAATTATTTCGATGATTCAACATTAATTTTCAATCATTATAAAAATAAGCATATCGATTATCCAATTGGAAAAAAAATATAAATTCTATTCAAATAATCAAAATCAATAACTACAAATTTTCAAAATAAAATTTACAAAACTCCAAAAACAGATTAAGCACAAAATGTCTTTAGAACGTTCACATATCGGAAGACCATTGCCAACATATTATCCTTCGCCAACACACACACGAACAACCCACAGCCAGAGAGCGATTTGAACCCGAGCTATGCAAACTACAAAGCAAACATTTTGCATAGCGTGCCACCGACCCGCAACACTGTCGACTCACCCACACACAGAGAATATTCTTCGAGTTCCGAAAACGTCTCCCCGTTGTATGGAGACTATACAGCAGCGCGAGGACCCAAATTTCGGACGACCCGGTCCAGACTTGGGAACCTCCACTCTCTGTGTGTGCAATTCAAAGTTTGGCCAGGCAACGCAGTTTCCCTCCCTCTGGTAGCCCGTCTGATGGTGGATGGTGTGTAGGGAGGCAATATGTGGCCGACGGCCGAATTCCTGGCATACTCGGTGACGGCCCAACTATTTGCAATTACCTTTAAGCTACTGGCTAGGATGTGTCCCCTGGCAGAACGTAGTAGCCGGTTTTCTAAAGAAAAGTTTTTAAAAAAAAATTGAGAAATATCCAACTATTTTCGTCTTATAGTTTTGGGTGTGTGATTTGTTTTGTATTGTTTGTGCGCGGATATATAGCAATCTTCGACAGTATAGTAAAATTGTGTCAAATCGTTCTTGGCTTATTGCGGTCGTTTCGATAACACCGTCGTGCCTATTAATTTAAATTATATTTTTGAAATCTATTAGAGCAATTGTTCGTTAGCAATTTTTCAATTAATTTTTTATTATTTTCGGCTCAAATTCAATTAGGTTTAATTGCACTTTAGGCCATTAACGACCAATATACCGTTTGCGATTAGGCTGAAATTATATATATTAGATACATACTTTATGTTATTATTATTCTATGCCAGAATACGTGGCTGAACTTTTATTTTCATATATTTTTTACTCAACGATAATGAATTTTAATTGCTCTTGGTCAGATTCGTTCAAAATGGAATCCTAATTTAGATTATAAACTCATTCAATATGCATGCGTTCCATATTTACACATTAGTTCACGATCGATATACCACATTTGAATACGTATAACATAACATCTCATAAATAATATTTCATCCTTAGTAATATAATATATATAGTCCGAACTATATTTGACTTCGATAAAATGCTTGGGATCGTTTTCAAATATTTACTTTGAAGTTAATCCATATTTATTCAAGCCTTACCGATTCGGATGATCATTGCTTCTAGATAAATTATTTTACTCAGACGCATGAATATGAATTTTTATTATGAATGTGTTTTCGATAAATTAGTGCTTTTTTTTATTAATTCGATTCACGTTTTTTTACTTCTGAATTGGTAATGGCGCGGACATTGTTTACGATAAAATTTCCAACATTATTTTCGGCTTGTGTTGTGTGCGTATACGTTCGGCATATTTAATTTTGTTTTCACGGGCATTATCGCCGTTTTGTAAAGTTTTAATTCAAATTAAACAAAACGTATAAATCACGACGTTTTCGTCTACAATTTCCCGTCGCGCGACAGGCACAACAGTTTGTTGCGAAATCGGAAGACCCGTTGCGCGAAATCCCTTATTTATTCCCTTAATTAAATTTCTCACTTTATTGTGAATAAATTTGTTTCCATTTCGGCAAGCCGGCGGAATGTCCACCCTACGCACAAGTCTCGTGTATTTTTTAAAATATAAATTTAATTAGAATACCTAATTGAATTTCTACGTTAACGCAACGCGAGTTAGCGCAGAGTAAGCGGTTTCATTATACATTTTCAATTCATTAATGCATTGTTTTAAAACTTCTGAGTTTAAACTGTGCAAGGCAATAATTCATATGGCTATTAAGCTATTCAGCGAAATCTATTATATCCCATATTGTCCGTGTCGTTCCCGGAATAATTCACTTTCAGATTAATAATCCCACCCCATTTTCGAATGAACGTTTCCACGAGTGGAACTATCTCGTTTTTCTCGCAATTCGCGCAGACAAGCTTGACAAATGAAGAGTGTGTCATGTGAATTTGTCAGCCACTTTTTCTCCACGGCCACCGTGCCACACAAGCATATCATACTCTACAGCAGCACATAATATATTTTCCTTCGGAACTCACGCTCGCCTCCTGCTCGATCGCACAAAAGCGATTCCAAAACTACATAATTTGATAAACGACCCTTCCTTATTGCCCTTCGAGTTGATATATAAAACGCGGAAAGCGATGACTATAACGATTCCGCGGTGGCGATAAAACGCCTCTTTCTATTTATTATCATCTTCGCGAGTAGTGGTGGTGCTACCACTACCGTTTTCTGGTTTTTGTTGTTTTCATCGCGGTTGCGAAACCGCAACGCCACTTGTTGAAACGTGGCTCGTTAATCATCGCCGCTCAAATGTCATGAGACAATGCTCAGAACCTCGAGATTTATATCGTGTTAATTAATTATTTTGCGAAGATTTTTCGCAAAGGTCGAAGCCTCCGAGAAAGCGCGCATTTCTTGCGCAAACTATTCAGCCCTCAACAATTTCGCATCGCTCAAATATTAATATAAATCATATCGGAAATTCTTCCCGTATTGAAAACGCTTCGTTAGAACTATGCATGCCATTTTGTAAACAGCCAACAATTTCGTGATTCCACCTATAGACGATATCGTATGATACAATGTGTCTAGATTTCCTTCAGTAAACTGCAGCGCAATATTCCCTGTTCCAATTTAAACTATTTGCGGTCTCCGCAATATCGGATAAGTGCAGAGATGCACACGCACCAGCATACGGTGCATCCATATTATATTATGCATCCGGGCCATTGCATCTCACTTATCTCGTCGTACGGTGTCTGGTTACCTTCCAGCCTCTTGCAGTTCACCCGCAGTAGCACTCGAAGTGTGATGTAACGAAGCCAATAAAAATGCCGTACTTACCACGTCCAGGACGAATGCCTCGAGCGAAATATGGCGACTCGTTTATTCGTAAAATAAAAAATCTGAGCGCATTATAAGTCTTGTTAAAAAATGCATTTCAGCGATGCCATTCTTCCGCAGCAGGTGTTTCTGTACTGCATAAATTTTTCATAGCTTGCTTAATCGCATCATTAGCGAATCCAGAGTCCGTAGTTCGGGTAATTACTCCATTTAAATAAATTAAAATCTCGAAAGAAATATGATACTATCTTGACGCTTTTCAAAGAAAACTCTTGTGTCCCGAAAGCGTGAATTAAATTCAACGTTTTTCCGAACAATGAAAACTCATCTCGCGACACATTAATTAATTCATAATGCCGTCAATACAAAAGAATTCGAGTCACAAAAACGTCGATACCCTCTATAAACCGTATCATTTACAATCGGCGATAACAATAATTCAATTTGCACAATCGCGAATCGGATTACGCCTCGCTTATTAATAAACACAGATCGCACTTATTAATGTACCGTTACGTAACTGCACAGCGCGTACACACGTTACACCTATGCACAAAACTGCAATATCCGATGACATCGGTCGGTCATAATAATATAGCCGGAGCTATATAGTGTTACACGGCCGCACATGCACACACACACAATACATTATGATATATATCGCAACAATAATGGGGTAAGAGGAGAGAAAGACGCGGAGGCGGTCCACGAGGACGTCCGCGCAACAGTTGTCGGCCTTGTCGCCATTGTGTTGAAACGGAGAGGATAGGGGCGGATTGAATTCATGGCTAACCCCCCCGGTCCATTGTCTTTTTAATTGAGACGTGCGGAGAAATTCGCGAAGCGCCGTTAATTAACGCCGTTATCAAGCGGTCGGTTGTTTGTCGGCGCTCGTCGCGAGTGCGGTTCTGTTTCGGGCGGTTTCATGGTTTTACTGAGAAATTTTGAATTTATCCAATAAAAAAATGTCTAAATGTACTGTGGGTTTTTTTAATGGTACGTTTCAGGTGATCGCTGAATCTTATACGAGTTTTCGTGTATAAGCGAATCGATTTTTCATCGTGGTGCATTTGATGGGAGATTTATTGCGCTACAAAAACAGGGTTTTTCATATAAATGAAATGTTCGTATATGTTTCGAATGCGACTAGAAAGTAATGATAAGTTGTGCGACGTTTTCTGTGAAATTATAACCGGTAAATCTGTCAATATTTAAACAATATTGAAAGTATTTATATGATCGTATCTACTCGTTTTGATAAATCGAAACAACTTTTAAAATTGATGCATCTCTTTTTCATACATTCCCGCACTTGAAATTTTGTATTTAAAATTAAATTTGGGTTCACGAAAAATTGGTACATGTATCGCACTTTCATATCATGTATTCGATACATTTTTAAGGTTTACATTGATTGCATATTATGCAAACTCGGTTCCCGCCTGTAATATACGATACGTATGAAAATTGGCAATCGCGAACGTTCCCTGCTCGCGCACATACAAACGCTATTTTGAATATGAGAATAAAAAAAATATATAATAAACGATGCGTAGACATTTTCTTAGAATTCGAATGTCGTGCGATTCAGATGAGATTCTTTGTTTCGAAACCGACTCATCGTTTTATCTGATGATCTACGCCCATACGAATAAAGCGAACAAAAAATCATCTAATATCACCAGACTTAACCGCGCACAAAAAAACCGTGATTGATTTTTTTCAACTTAATAACTCATTAATGACTCGAGCAAATATTAGCGATATGCAGACCGCACCGCGTGTCCATACGTATTCATATTGCACTTTAATCGAAATGTGTCCGCGCATAAGCCGCACACATATTCGGATTAAAGTCGAGTTAATTATTCAACAGACTAATCTAGATACCGAAATAGTGCATGCACAAAAATATATCTCAATTACCGACACGATAATGGACCGTTCGAAGACTTTAGAATGCGCTTTATTTATACACCGTCGATAAATTTCTAACAATGCCCGATCAAGCCCTATTGTGCCCCTATTTCAAAACTGTTTCTCGTTGTAGCACGGGACATTGCTGTGTCCCATCGTGTTGTAGGAGAAGCAGTATTTATTGCATCCTTCCGGTATGGTTCGCTATCTCGAATGTGCGCTGTGCCGAAACGCAGCGAAAACTTTTGCTCGTATATTGAAAAATTCATGCGGCATTTTTCAGCTGTATCTTTGATTTTTTGCGAAAGTGCACGCCGTAAATCATAGATCTGCTGAAATGCGAAGTTTTTCGCGTTATTTGAACAGTCCGACTGGAAAAGTGCTTCGCATTTTCACTCATATTACATATGGCAGGGTGACCATATTTCCGAGGAATTGTGACGGGATATTCTGCAAAAAAATGTATTGAACTAAATCATAAATGTGTAATATTATTGCTGCTATTTGTCAGTTAATTTGGTTATCGGAAATTGTATTTGAACTTTATGGTTCAGAAATATTTTATTTACCTTAAAATATTTGAATTTTATAATTTTTTTAAAATAGGTAACTAGCGTTATTATATTTTTTCTATTTTATTTTTGAAAATTTAATTCTTTTTTTTTTAATTTTCGTGATTTGTATTTATATTTTATTTTAAAATTTTATTCAATTAAATTAATGGTTTCTGACCTCATTATAATGATGTTATCAGTGTGACAGCTAAAGATAGCCCGTGCAGAGGTAACCCTGCATGGATTGTCATTCGCAAGAACGATAAAGACGTATTAAAACAGGACAAATAAAACAATTTTACAAAAACGACGGAACTGTCCCGGTGAAACCGGGCGTATGTATAGTCACGTATAGTCAATCTAATAAGATAATTTTTGCATTGACGAAAACTTTATCTTGTATTTAGACGGAATCATCCGACATTCCTCCCTTTCGATATAAATATAGATCCAGTATTTTCGAAAAGGTCGGTCGTACCGTACCGCACGTTGATTCTGAAGCAAAACTATCCGAAACTAGCACAAACGGTACGGTATCTGAGCTGAAACCACATTTCAGCGCCGAAGCCACCGCATCGATCCGAATCACCAGCTATTGATAATTTTGCGTCAACTTTTGCGAAACAGGCGAGTGAACTTCACCGCTAAGGAAACAAGATAAATTAATATATCGCAGAACTATCCGCATTGTGCTGCGTTTGTTTGCTGTATAGTGTACATTCGGCGCGTTCGCGCTCTGTTATTATATTGTACGTGTTCGTATCGTGGATTTGTTCGACGTCCGATACGAGATGAATGACCAACGCAGCCTGCCTTTGTCGTAAAACGTTATGGACGGCGCTTAACCGGCGAACGTTGGGCAAATCAAACAGTGGCAACAGTTGCGCAATGAATTATTTACTGTACTCGCCGGCATACAGACCCTTTGGTGGGGAACGTATTGAAATCGCAGGGGTGGTTCGAACTCGAAGGGCGAAAGTCGTCAAATCACGTACGTGTGCCGTTTTGTGTTCGGATCTAAGATTTATTCGATTAAAATATTGTATATGTTTATAGGCCGATATTCTGCTGTGGTATTTTTGTGCGAAACGAAATGTATGTGGGGCACTGCCCAACTTGCCCTTAAAGACGAGCCGCCACTGATTTTGTGCCTAAAATGCCATATGTTCGATTTTAATCAGAGTCGTTACGGTACTTGTGTTGGTACGGTCTTCGTTCCGCTGAAGCCGTACGTTCTGAAAGTTATTGGAAATCGTGAAGCTCGTTAGAAAAAGCAAAGCTGAAGACACTGAACGAAAAAATATACAAAAAGAAGTCGCATGTGAAAGGATGTTCCGAGAGCAAAAAGTGTGATCGAGTGCAGAGAAGCACATGCAATGCGGCAATGTAATCGACGTTCGGCAATTGTTAGCGATAGATAGATTGCAATTTTTCGCAAAGAAATAAAAAAAAAATCAATCTGCTTCGCTAGATATCAATCGATTTTTATTTCGTTACTTGAATAAAGTATTCTTTTTACGCTATTGTTTTACAGTGCGAAGTTGCACAAAAGAGCGCATCAAATGATCCGTGGCGTTAGTGCGCTTCAACAATTTCGCGATTGCTATCTTCCGTTGCATTCTTTTCTTTCTTTTTCTTGGCACTTTCCGTTTTTCTTTTTCGGGTTCGGCAACGGACAAGAAAGATCGTTTCCTAAAACTGATTTTTTTTTTCGCCGGAGTTAAGGTCACGGCACGTCTGCAGCACATTTCGTTACACATCAAAACGGTCTAATACTGCGGCCTTTGATTCCATGTTTTATTTCGGTTTATTTATTTATATATTAAACAAACTACGTTTTACAAAGCTGGTCTAAAATATTGTGCCTGTTATTGATTATTTTCGTGATTTTCTTATAACCGAAAACTGTCACTGTCGATTGTGTCACTTTTTATGTACATTAAACAGCAGAATTATACTACTAGTCAAATATCGATAACTATCAACATACTAGTATTATGATTTTCTTAAGTTTATACAACGTGACGCACAAAGTAATCTTTAATATTAAACAGACATCCGACGATTCAATTTGTTTACACACACATTTTTCCACATCACAAAATACATCAAACGTCAACGCAAAATTCAAACACGCATAAAAGAGAACCTCCACCTCTTCAACGTCTTCGCAAAGAGACCCGCCGTAAATATTTCAAACGACAAAACGAGGGAGCGCCTTTCCACCCTCTGTTTTCGCGGGAACGTAAATACTATACATTTCGCGTAATATTTTAATTTATTCAACCCGTTGAGCGGCGATGTCACGTCAGATGTCGTCGCCGCCCTGTCCGTCTTTTGGCCAACTTTTATTTCATTTCTCGGCGAGAAATCTCGCTTTTGTTGTCGGCAGTTTCTGGTAAACCGTTTTTGTTATCGCGCATCTTTAGGCATCCGTCGTTTTTGCCCTTCGAGGGGTTGAATGTCAGTCCGTCGTCGTTGTCGACGCCTTTATTTCCCGTCTTTTGCGTTTTCTAAAGAAATACCATCTCGGTTTTCCCGTGGTTCTTTCAAATTTGTCCGCGTTGAATTTTCCAAAAAGATTTGCTTCGATGAAATTCTGCGTAGCTACAAAATGGCGTCCAAAATACAATCATAGCATTGATCGGATATCAATTCGGCTTCATCTATCGAAGTAGATCGGATTAATATTACATTTTTTTCACATGTGTCAAGTTGACGTGATGCTGTCAGTCATTCTTCGTTGTCAAAAAACTCCGTTTTTTATGTCTATCATTAATTAATCGGACGCGGTTGATACATATTCTCGCAAATCGGATCATACGTTTTCTCACGGTTCTTTTTATATTACAAGTATCGTACAAAAAGTGTCATATCGATGAAAAAGCAAACTAGTTTAATATTATACTAATACTGGTTTTCACTCGAGAATATAGTCTTTCGCTTTCCATCCAACAAACCGGTCGCAAAATATGTATTGCTTTTGTTCGCAAGCTTATAATTTATTATTGATTTGTTGGCTATCTGAAGCCGAAAGCTCTCCCGAACACTCAAAGCTCTAAAGTAAACAATTTTCACTTTGGATCGTTCGTATTTATGTGGTTTTAAAATGTTCGCTTTCCCATCTGAATCTACACTTAAGTAGAACTTGTACTTTTTATGTTACCATTGAAGCCCGAAATCTGCGAACCATCGATAATCAAGTACAATTTATCGCGTCTATTTATCTTATACATTGTCATTCTAATAAAATCGCACTTGCCCCATGATCAAAATTATATCAACAAATTTCAATCCGAGTTGCGACATTGTTCGTGCTACAAAACAGATCGCTTTATTTTCCTAACATGACACTTTCGATCAGGCACGAAAATTTCGTCGATCGACCATTACAACGTCCCGCTACAAAACCAAAGCCATACCACCTATGATATCTGCGTTTCGGATCATCCGTCGTGACATTTGACATGGGCGCGCGCACCGGAATACGTACCATCAACAATGCGAGTTCAACGGCACCCGAACGAACAATAGTAAAACGAACACCGCAAACCGCCCACCGACTAATAAGCGATTCGTCAGACCGAACGAGGAACTCGGAAACAACGTCCGAAGCGTGCCGAGCTTTCGATTCGTTCGCATCGGACTGCTCTGCGAACTGTGGCGAAGGTTTCGCGAAGCCCGTCGTAGGCAGTATTAACAATGTTGTTCGCGCTAGAAGTTCGCGACGGCGTCGTAAAACGGCGTAAATTACGTTTTAGTATCGCGCAATGTGACGATCGCTGAAATCTGTGTCCGCGGAGCGGGGTTTATGCCTTTTATGTGCCGGCTTTACGAAAATGAAAGACTGTTATGGTTCAATTTCGCCGCCGGCAGTGGACGTACAATATATCAACACTTTTCACTTTAAAAAGACATAAGATCGTATTGTATGCAAAGTTGTTGTTGTTGTTGGGATATTGAATAAATTCAATTTTGTATTTGTGTTGGGAAACATTTTTAAACCTACATAGTTTGTAGTTTGTTTGTAAAATGTTCATAATTATATATCAAATCCTAATAATTTTAATTCTTTATCACTGAATGTACATATTTATGTGTTTCTTACTTTTATATTATTTTTAATTAGATGAAATTTTCTTGAAATATCTTGATTTAATTCTTCTCGGTTAGATAATAGAGATTTCACATCAAACTTTATATATTTCATGCTCAATTTAAATCAATTAATCAAATACACTTAAAAATGTTAGGTAACACATTGTACTTAGTACCGTTACCCTAGGGTCTAAGTTAGTAAACGACCATGATTTATGACCAACTAGAAAACTACCTCAGACTCTCAAAGGATAATCATTTATCGAGTTATCAATACGCAGATAAGCACTGGATGACGGGTCGTGCTCTAAAAACTTACTATTACAAAATTATTGTTCACTGCGGAAATTATCTTGATCGAATGAATTATTGCCTGAGATAAGCACTAGTTTTGGTTTTTTCTTTCTTTTGAGGAGGAGTACTATTTGGAATATTATTATTTCGGTTTGAAGGGGAATATTCATTGGAAACGAGGACTTAACGATGATGAGTTCGATTTTCTCGGAAAACAGTCGAATTTGCTCGTTCGTTCAAATTGAACACCTGTCCGTCTACCGACACTGGGTCTTGAGGGAAAATCACTTTTTGATGAAAGCGTTTTCAATTTCAGAAAACGATTTTCTGTGTGCCGCGAGCAGATTATTTAACGCAAAAATTCGTATAATACATAAAATACATGCGATATTATCATAAATGAAATTTTCGTAAAAAAGTTCATATTTCATATATTGTATATTAGTAAAAGAGTATATTTATCTGCTGAAAATCGTCGACGAATTTAATTATTGTTGTTAACGGTAGCAATTTTTTTCAGCGAGGCAAAACAATAATGAAGCTTTTAATATTTCAATTCATAAAATTCCCATATATTCATATGCGTACATGGATATGATGAGGTTAACCCTTTTTTATTGCGCTCGTGTTACATTATTTTCAAGTCGTAAAGTGCCGTAATTTTTCGGCCGTTTAAACGGGATCCATTTACAAAATATGTCAGAGTTTATCGTGTAGCCACATTATAAAATACTGCTTTTTTTGTTCCATTCGGAAAATTTTCCATTTTTCCCCCTGACAAAAATTTTCAAGCATATTTGATATTTTTGAATCCTCGCTTTTAACGACCATCCGAATAAATAAATAATTTGATTTGCTGAAACCGATTTCTTTTTTTTTTGTTTTCAGAAGGTGCGTGTTTTCCAACAAGGTGTCGAAGAGGCTGCAGCTCGTGTTACTGCTTTGGAAGCTGCTCGTGCTCGCTGGGCACCACCTGGAGATTCCAGAGAAGCTCGAGCTCAAGCTGCTGGTCTTCGTGCCAGACCTGCTCCAGCAGCAGCTCTGAAAGATCTACCTCAACAGGCTGTTGCTCTTCAACGTGCCCGTATACCTGTAGCATCCCATCTGATTTTGGCTCTTGATGACCTTACTGCTAGGTACATTTGAATTTTTTATGTGGTTATCCAACTTTTAAAAATTAAGTGTTCTATAAAAAATTGATTCTTGATCGTTTACCCAACTCAATTAAATGTTATAATTTCATTAAATTTTCTGTCCATAGTAAGATGTTATTGTTGATTACAGAACAAAAGTACTTCAAATCGCTACTGAAGAACGTATTAAACAATTAGAAGAATTTGGCAAGGATGGAGGCGCTGCTGCTGGTCAAGGTTTCTTGGCCGGTTCCGTTGAACCGCCTTGGGAACGAGCTGTTACCCCCAACAAAGTGCCTTACTATATCAAGTAAGTTCTAAAACAAATTTTTACATACTAATGTTATAACTGAAAATTAACAAATAATTTTTATTTTGTAGTCATGAACTGGAAACAACTCATTGGGATCATCCTAAAATGATAGAACTGATGAATTCTCTTGCTGATTTGAACGAAGTGCGGTTTTCAGCCTACCGTACTGCTATGAAATTGCGGACTGTTCAAAAGGCCCTCTGCAGTATGTTTTAGAATATATTTTGAAAATTATTCTGTTTTGATTACATATATTCAATGCCATCATATAATTTTAGTGCACATGTTACAATTGCCTGCTGCCCTAGAAGCATTTGATACTCACGGTTTACGTGCTCAAAATGATAAACTAATTGACATTCCTGATATGATCACTGTTCTTACATCATTGTATGAAGTTATTGCTGCTGAAAATCCTAGTCTTGTCAATGTACCATTATGCTTAGATTTAGCTGTCAACTGGTTGTTGAATGTTTATGATAGTCAACGCACTGGTCAAATACGCGTTCTAAGTTTCAAAGTTGGATTGGTTTTACTGTGCAAAGGTCATTTGGAGGAAAAATATAGGTGTGTTCTAATTTTAAATACTTTATTTTTTATACATTTAGATAAAAATCTTGATCTTTTATCCTATATAACTTTTTCTCTCTTTTAAAAAATAATAGATATTTGTTCCGTCTCATTGCTGATCCATCATGCATGGCTGATCAACGCAAACTCGGTTTATTACTTCACGACTGTATTCAAGTACCAAGACAACTTGGTGAAGTTGCCGCTTTTGGTGGATCTAATATTGAACCATCTGTTCGATCTTGTTTTGAAAAAGCTTCATCTGCGGCCAGAGACAAAACTGCAACTTTAGAGAAAGGAAAAGGTTCTGTGTTTTTTTTGTTATATTTATGTATTTCAAAGTTATAATTTTAATTACTGAGTTTATTTTGTAAACTAGATTCCAAAGACAAAGAGGGTGATAAATCCCTAGAGCGTAATGGCGATGGTCAACCTGCTGCAATTGAAGCAGTTCATTTCTTACATTGGTTACAACGAGAACCACAATCTATGGTTTGGCTCCCAGTTTTACATCGTTTGGCTGCTGCTGAACATGCTAAACATCAAGCAAAATGTAACATATGCAAAGAGTATCCCATTATAGGTTTCCGGTATGTTCAATTTATATCTATATACCATATTTAACGAAGAAAAATTTGATAATCATAATTTATTTCAATTATTTTTTCAGTTATCGTTGTTTGAAATGTTTCAACTTTGATATGTGCCAAAAGTGCTTCTTCAACGGTCGTAAAGCGAAGAATCATAAACTTACTCATCCTATGCAAGAGTATTGTACAGCTGTAAGTTTTCTTTTGAGCATTTAACACAATTAAAATTTAAAGTTTATTAATTTATTTATTTCTTTTCTTTAGACAACATCTGGAGAGGATGTGCGTGATTTCACCAGAGCTCTTCGCAATAAATTCAAATCTGCTCGCTACTTCAAAAAACACCCCAGGGTTGGTTACTTGCCTGTACAAACAGTTCTGGAAGGCGATGCCTTAGAATCGCCTGCACCTTCGCCACACCATCATGCTGCACGTGCTACTCATCCACACCCTGCACACGCTCCTGCCACTTCCAGTGATGACATGCACACCCGCCTAGAAATGTATGCGTCTAGACTTGCACAAGTTGAACTAGGCGAAAGACAAAGAACAAACTCAACACCTGATAGGTATTTTGATAATTTATTCTACCATATCAAAATTTTTTAGCCAATGTTATTTTTCCATTTGAGTAATACAATAAATTTTTAGTGATGATGAGCATCAACTTATTGCTGCATATTGTCAATCGTTAAATGGTTCATCTTCGGGAGTGGGTGGAAATACTGATGAACCTCCAAGGAGCCCAGGACAGGTAATGACAATCATTCATCAAGAACAAAGAGAAGAATTGGAAGCGATGATTAGGTATTTACTTGTTGAATATTTATAATAACAATATTCTTTAAATTTTATTTGTTATAATATAATATTGTTTATTTGCAGAGAGTTAGAAGAAGAAAATGCAAATCTGCAAGCAGAATATGAACGACTTCGAGCAAAATCAACACCAGGCTCGACTCCTGAAGAACAACACAACAATAATGATGGCCGAAATCATGTTCCCGATCAGGTATTATATAATTTAATATACTAATATATTGATTTTACATATACTAACAATAAATTTTGTTGTATAAAAGGATATGATGGCTGAGGCAAGATTGTTAAGACAACACAAAGGAAGATTGGAAGCGCGAATGCAAATTTTGGAAGATCATAACAGGCAATTAGAAGCTCAACTGCAGCGATTACGTCAGCTGCTGGATGAGGTGAGGATTTATATTTAATCATAGGGAATTTAGATTGTATAATATATCATTTTCATATTTATGTAAAATATTTTTCAGCAACCCGGTCAAAGTGCTTCACCAGCTCGCACTGGAACCTTACAGACGAGGGCTGTTACCGCCTCCCAGTTGGCCACCGATTCCCCGGCTAAAATGCACAATGGAGTTTACCATGACGCAGTCACAAGTCAGTGTAATTCAATTTTTCCTATATCCTTATTTGTTTATTATCTCTTCAAAACGATTTAACCAAATTGTACACAAATTTCTTTTTTATTACTAATCAATTTGGTGATGGGTATTAATTCTTTGGCTGGTTTATGGTATAATTTAGATGGTCGTTGGTCAGAGTCGGGACGTGAAAGCTCACTGGAGAGACCTCCACCTCCACCACATCCTCCACAAACATTGCAACCGACAGCAGTCGGTGCTCTTATGCATTGCGCAGGTAAAACATGCTTACTAACTATCCTTATATAATTTTAAATCCTATAACATGTACGTATTAAATTAAATTAAATTATAAATCATTTGTTACATTCTGTATTGAATGTATGATATTTTAATTTTTCAAAGCTTTATTTTTAAAATTGACTAATATCAAGTAATTAGTACATTAGTTTATTAATTTATTTGCATTATTAACAAACTTCTTTAATATTATGCACACATTAGCCACTGGACGAATTTCTTAAGGTTGAGTTTTTCCGATTACATATTGAAAAAAATAAAGAAAAATCTTATTAATTGAAATAATTTTCTGTTTACAGATGATTTGAACAGAACACTTGAAGAGTTTGTTACTGTCATGACCGAAGAAGGGAGCAGCGTACCGCCACATTACACCAATGGCAAATCTATTCATAAATAGATTCTTCTTATTGGTACTCGTCACTTTATTTACATCAAAATGTATCTAAAGAATGTTTTTAATATGATTATGACAAAATATTCAAGATAATGACAAAATGCTTATACATCGCAAAATATTAACGAGTTTATAAATTTTTATATGCCCATTTTTTACTATGTAAACAATACGTATTTATTGTGGACTCCAAAATGGGGATGGCAAACATGTTATGAAATAATTCATAACATTCAATAAAAACATGAAGTTATTTTACATTCTTATATTATATATAACTTATTAATTTTAAGTCATTTAATAATAACTTTTATATATTAATATATTAACTGATATAATTGACTCAGTCTGCATGAATTATCAGTCTCGTCATTAGAAAAATAGTTGTACTATTATTAAGGGATGACCTGTTTTTTCTAGTAGATTTTGAAAAGACAATGTTGAACTGCTGCTATCGTCTTCTTTCGAAAAAATCTTTATTATTTGTAATGTAGTTATTATCAATCATTAACATGTTATGGCGGTCTTGGACATTGCCACTTTACTAACACTTTTTATACGATTCATACAAATTAAAATGACCAATCATTATATTATTTATATAGAGTAATAAATGCCAAAGTCGGTGTAACATTTAAAGAACGCATTAACCATTCAACGACTTGTTCAATTAGAAATATTTTCATCGGCATCGACCAATTAAGAATCTGCATATCAAGTTTTTCTTTGATTAGTAATTCTTTCCTCTGACAAAACTTAATGTTAAAGAAAATTATTAACATTCACTATATCATTCGAAAATTAATAATCCATATCAGTAATCATATCTCTTTTTCAAATTACAAAATCATATCAGATAATAGAGAGATGTGATAAATTGTTTTCTTTTTTTCCTGGGATACAATATAAATTTTATTTTAAATATTAGGACTCATCATTAAATAATACATATCTATGCTTGGTTGAGCTATGTTAAGTTGCCGAATAAAAGGTATATATTACATTGTTATTGTATTTGTATATAAATATCAATTTATATCACCAAAAAATGAAGTACATGAAAGATAATCACTCATCATATTGTTTTCATGCCACATGTACATACTTATGAATATGTAATAAAATAATGAAGACAAAACAATTGCATTTTTATCATTATAATTATATTTCTGTTACCTGATAGAGGAACTACAATAATAAAGAACTAAGAAAACCTTAAATTTGAATTGCATAAGAAAATTATTATTATAGCAAAAACAGCCTCATAAAAATACAAATACTTTCAAATAAAGGCATCTAAGAACAAACTATCATATAAAAAGTTTTGAAATTAATCATAATGTCCTTCCATAATGATTAATTCCCATTCCATTTTCCTATTTTTTGACATGTCATAAAATTCTATTTATCGAATTATAAGATAAGTATGTATAGACAGAAAAAAATAAAGTCATTACCATAGAAATTACCAGGAGTACACGTGTTTTAAAAAACTAAAAATTGGTTAATTATTTTTTTAATTTTTATTTCAAATTTTCAAATGGTGCAGTCTGAACGAAATTACCAGGAGTACCTATATCTGATTTTAGAAAGTAAAAAGTGATATTCCTGTTTATTTTTTGAAGAGTCAATTGGTTCCGCCCCTCGAAATTATTATATACTCAATTCGAGAATTTTTATTGAAATACATTTCAATGATCAATGTTAGTGTTATTCTGATTTACAAATCAGAACAACACTCGCGAAGCTTTTCTGCAGTAGGTATGCCGATGATCGTTTTTAAAGATTTTACTTACAACATTCACTCGATTCAATGTAAAATATT
Organism: Hydropsyche betteni; assembly: GCA_028571205.2. Lineage (NCBI taxonomy): Eukaryota > Metazoa > Arthropoda > Insecta > Trichoptera > Hydropsychidae > Hydropsyche > Hydropsyche betteni. Next base: position 4,736,445 of record JAOXNN020000055.1, on the reverse strand, counting down.
TTCAGGTAAACTTATAAAATCGGCATTTGTTGTTTGTAATAAGCTGTTTCCGGCGAATTATCATTTTAACGAAAATTTCGATGCTTTGGTAAAAATTTCGATGCATATGAAAATTCCAATGCTATGGTAAACAGCAATTGTGTCACTATGGTCAAAAAACATCCAATGATTATTTAGTATAGTACATGAAAATTCTGCCCTTATATTAAACAAAATTCAGTCGCTAAAGTTTCTAATAAAAATTGGTTAATAAATAAGAAAAATTCCGTAATTACTATTTTTTTTATATACCGGTAAAAATGAGTAATTTGAGTAATGGCCTCCATAATAGTCACCAAAATTTCGTTTATTGTCTTGTGCAAATGGCAAAAATAGAACACTTTCAACAACAACAATATTGGATATGGCAACTTGTATCTGATAAAACTTTTTTAAACACCCGGTGATGGGGTAACATCGCATAGTGGCCTTCAGTAATTCAGACGAAGAGCTTTCATGTGTAGTGTTGGCCAGACTTGAGAGACGTCAACTGACAGCTGCGTTGTATGTTGACTATTTTGACATTCTACTTTCGCGACTTATATATCGTTAGAATTCTTCAATCTGCTTTTTTAACGTTGGCTTAATTTATGTTTATTTAAGACGACAACTCATCACTGAAAATATTGGATTGAAAATATAGATAATATTCGAGACATGAGCGTTGAAAGTCTTCCGCCTGAAATACTTCTGAAAATTCTTTGCTATTTACCTTTCGATGATGTGATAACAGCAGAAAACGTTTGTACACTTTGGAGGGACGTCGTGTTGAATTCATCACTGTGGCGTAATCTAGAAATCACTCATGAATATAAAAAAACGAATTTCCAATGTTTTGCAGAAAAGATCTCTAGTCATTCAGAATTGATTAGGTTTGTAACAATAAGAAAAATAGACGAACATGACGAAATTTCTTATATACTACGCACTTGTACCGAACTAGAAAAATTACAATTGTTCATGTGCAGAATAGATATTGAAATTTTGAGACAAATCGAAACCCTTTCGCATCTTACAATGTTAAGTATAAAAAATTCTTATTTGCCTGTAAACCCTAAAAGCCCTCATAGTACAAATATTAATTTCAGCCTTCTAAGCAATCTCAAAGTCCTAGTACTCTCCGATTTTGGTTTGAGCGATGAAAATTTTGATAGCTTACTTTTATGTTGTAACATGAAACATTTAGGAGTTCAAAAAATTAAAAATATATCACAAGAAAATGTGATCAAGTTCCTTGTTAAAAATAAGGATGTATTGCATACGCTGGGTCTTTATGCAGGAGAAACGTACGATGACGAGCTATTAAGAAATATAGCAGAATGTAAAAATGTAGAAAAACTGACCCTTATTATAAGTGAAAATTTTACAGATCAAGGTTTATTATATTTAGATAAGCTTAATATCACTCATTTGACCTTATGGAAAAATGATATTATTTCTGAAAGAGCCTTACTAGAAATTTTTCCCAAATGGACGAATTTAGAATATTTAAGTGTAGCTAGAGTAAAAAATGTCACAGAAAAGTTCTTACATTTATTAGCATTAAAATGTCCCAAATTAAATTTTTTCGGTGCATATAAATGTCCTCAATTGCATTCGGCACTAACTGAAGAATTATTGAACAAAGTATTTCCAAATGTACATTTATTTTACCAGGTTTAAAGTTACTGTGAATTATACTTTTGTACTTTTGTAATACAGATGTAAGAAATTTTTTTCATGATTAAGTGGCTTTAAATTATTGCATGTATTTTTATAAAAAAACAATTAGTTTATTTGAATTTAAAGGAACTAATTATGTTTTTTTAATAACCCATTAAATTACTTGTATTAAATAACGAAATAAAATGAAAAATTTTGATACAAATGAAATTGATATCCTATCATAATTATTCTTTCTTCTTATATTATAAAAATAAATAAAGAAAAAGGAGTATTTGCATTCTGTTCATTTATTACAAAACCTTAAAATGCGTTCATGCTTATATATATATACAACAGTAAAATTTCATAGTATTAACGAATCACAATAATAATAATATAAAAATATAAATTTTACTTATTCTATGAGAAAAAAGCAACCAATATACGATTTACATCTAATTGTACTTAAATTTTAACCATTACTAAAGTAATACATGTACTTTCACGAATCTGAGATTCTCCAAGTGTTCTGTTTTTTTTCCACAACATTAATGGGCTCGTTCAATTATAAATTAAATTTATGCAGATTTTCAACATGTAATGATTAGTTAAGCATTACCATTCAGATTTTGAACAGTATGATTAGTTTCACTATGAGTACTCGATCGCGGTCTTCTAAATAACAGAACGTGCGGTTCCGGAGAATGCATCATGTAATGCACCCAATCGGGGCTCTGTTGAACACCGATATTCCTCCACTCGGTCTCCGTCATCAAGTGAGATTTAGGAACTCTCGCCACCAGATCGTGAGGAAGAATGACATGCCTGCAATATATAGATACACAGTTCGTTTTGAACTTAAAATTGTACAAAAATTCAGATGAACATAACCTCGAAATATTGTAAATGACAAAAACATTACCTGTATTCGTATTGGTCATCGGTATACTTTCCTGAATATTGAATTTCGTCGATAGGCATCGTAAAATTATTTATGGAAGCTACTCAACGGACATAACTAAAGTTTAACTGTCAAACGACGGGGATTTGTGCAGTTCGTAAACAATCGTGCAAGTCGCACGAGTGTTAACCTGTTGTGAGCCGAGCGCGCTTTAAAGCGCGAATTTCGTATTTATTTTTAATTCAAGTACGCAATATAAAAATAGTTTTGTCTACAATCGTCATTATAACAATCTGTTCCATGATCGAAGCGCATATGGTCTAAGCGCACACGATCGAAGCGCACATGACCCGAGCGCACATGTTTTCGAAATTTTCAAATTAAAGTGGAAATCGTTTAACATGAAACTGAAAGGACCAAAATATGTTGGTTAAAGTCGATAATTGCCCTTGAATTTTGTTCATTACCCATGAAGCGTACCAACCTCTCAACGATGAAACGCGTTTATACACGTACATGCACCTACACATACAGAGATTAGCGTGCCTAGTTTTCAAGTTGGCACACGGCATAACGTTTATACACGTATATGCACCTTTACTCATTTGCAGTTTAACAGGGTCGTATGAAACTTTTTGTACAGGTAGCGAAGTATTATCATTAAAGCATTCATTTGTAGTATTACTGGGACGCAAGTGCGCCCTCAGCCAGACACCTCGAAAAATTGTTTGTATGGTCCAGAGCACCAGAGGTGTCCTGCAAGTCGATGTAAACTCGTTAAAGTCGCCAGTAGAGTTGCCAACATTTTTACCAACCTTAGTCGCCAGTGAACTCCTTTAATGACCATTAAAATAATAAAGGTTAATGATACACGATAACAGAAATATTTATAATTACATGCAGCCTACTCTCATCCGCTGCTAGACAAGGCTTCCGTCAATACTTATCGTTTCTATTTCGTAAACCAATTGACGTTTTGAATATCAGAAGTTGAATGCGAATGTGTGCGTGAATGTAGGGTACTCACTTGAAACTTATAACTGGATTTGTATATGCATACGTTTCACCACTTGGGAGGTTTGGTACGCTTCATGGGTAATGAGCAAAATTTAAGGGCAATAAACGACTTTTACCAATATGTTTTTTGTGTTGAAAGAATTTCATGTTAGATGTTATAACGTCTAATATGGAATATCGTTATATGTACACAGTATTTTTTAAGTACGAAAGTACTATTTTTTAACTAATTTCCACTACTGTATCATTATTCACATTTTGATAAAATCGTTTACGTAAATATTCCAGTCCATTTCATAGCTCTGATCATTGGTAGCGAAAATTATTTACAACTATGGATTATGGTTTAATATATTTCATATATTTTTATTTGTCTTATTAAAGTAAAATAAAATACAATTTTTTCAATAAAGTATTTAATTAAACTAAATATTCATTTATCAATATATACTTTACTTAATAAGATTAACAAACAAATATTTGATAATTGTCCATTAAAAAAAATCATTTTCACTATTGGCGAAATATTTTGAAGATTATTTAAATAGAACACTAAAAATTTACTAAAAAAAAAAAAAAAATAAGCTTGGATGTTAAAATTTTTATTCTAAAAAATAACACTTAAAAGTTTCCAATTTCATCACTAGAATAAAATGAAGACATAAAAAAATTCCCTAAGGACATACATAAAAAAAGTCAATAAAATCCCATATATGAAATAATAAGCGAAATAAATAAAAACACAAAGAATCATCCATAAACATCTACAAAAATATGAGTGGTTCATTATATCTGCCTGTTTACAATAATAATGAATAATTTGAAATGTTAAAAGGCAACTGTTACAGCGTACATAGTAATAAAATAAACAATTATTTTAAGCATTGTATTTTCTATTGAGGTACCAATATTATCTCATTAAGGCTGTTGGAAATTTCTCTGTACTAAACAAATATAGAAAAATTCAGTTGTATTGATAAACAATATGAATATTGCATGCAATTCAATATAAATGCAAGCTGCGTAAAAAAATATTTTTTGAATTATTTTGTAGACGCTATAACTAGTTTTATTTTTCTGAAGATTTTATCAGAAGATCCTATTTATAAGAAATGTATTTTGTAAAATTCAACTAAATTGACAATTTTTCTGAAAACCTATGTACACATTACATAGTTAAAACTGACCAATATTCTGATCTAAAATAACTCAAATTCTTTATATAAAAAAAAAGTTTTATAAAATAAAACAAACTAGTGTAATATTCGCAAAACTAAGAGTATTTTCAGTGAATTTACACAATAATTTGACAACACATTTGTTCATTGATTATTATCAGATCCGAGAAAATTTTAATAATCAAATAAAAAAATGTTTTGTATATTTTTTTATACAATTTCTAGAGGTAATTGAATTTACATAAATATTTATTAAAATTTCAACATTTGGTTTGGTTTTCATTCAAAGACTTAATCTAATACAATTAAGAAAATGTTCATTTGATAAAAAATAAAATATAGGAACAAAAAATGAGAAATCATCGTTTGTATCGTCCTTTTATCAGTTGTAGTGTTTTGAGCATTAGGGGTGCTTTCTTTGGTTTTACAAATGAACTTGTTCTAACTGGTTGACTCGATGAAGATGTTCCGACACCAGCTGCTGATGTAGCATTAAAAACAGTACTGTTTGCTAACGAAGGAACACGGGCTGCAGGGCTAGCTACAGCTTTTCTAGCGGTACCATGTAAAGCCTGAAAATAATAAATATTAATAATTATCAATTATGAAAACATCAATATTATTATTTTAGATTAAAGAGATGTGTAAAAGGTATAAAAATAAAAATAAATTATATATTACATTTTTAAAAAAAGGCTAAAGAAAGCAAATTTCAAACGTTTTTATTATGCTTGAAAATACTAAAAAGATAATGAAAAGCACACAATTATTGATGAGCAGGTCCAGCTTGCATGGGTTTCAAGATGAAAAATGTGAATTATATTTTAAATCAATCGCCTTAGGATTGTGCCAATTTAAGAATTCTTCTATTTACTTCCATAAGAAATATAACTACTTTTCGCTCTAAATTGAAACTAACAAGTGCACTAGGGAGCTCATTCAATCATATCGAAAATTTTGTCCCACAATTCTAGATCCACAACGCCGGCCTCTTTTTTTCTATACAAAATCAAAACGGATGAACAGTTCAACAGACTGAACACTCATACTTGTAACTATATACGTAAATATAGGCGTGTAGTTTTATATTTGTAATAAATTGGAGTAAATTTATACATACTTGTTTCCTTGCAATATTTCTCGGAGGTTTAACAATACTGTCAACATAAGCCATTTTAGTTGTGCGAACAGGTTGCGATTTATCTTGAGATAATTTAATATTGGCAGTCAAAGACTTGAGTTTTGCTTCTTGTTCCTCAGAGCATCTCTAAAAATATAAAAATTTATATTTACGATTTCAAAATATTTTGAATTATTTAAGGAATGGACGATTTCAATATTCGATTAAAAGCATTTCTCTTTGTACAAACCATATACATGTCTCGCCATGATTCCATTTCTTGTCTATGTTTATTTCTGAATCTCTTTTTACAATGAAGCTCCCACAGTTCACCCGTATCTTCGATTAAGTAAGGATTATAATATTCTAAAGTAGATAATTGATCAGGAGAAGCTTTATCAACGATAGGTTTGATTATTTCATACGGTATGCCTCCTGTATATTCTAGATCTGTAGTTAAAAAAAGATGTAAGTTAAATTGATTCAAAAAGAAGAAAAATAAAAGCTATACATGTTGAAATATGTAGAGATAACATACCATTAATGTGCTCTTGTAAAACAAAGACACATAGTTCATATAGTGATGGAATATGCCCATGTATTGTTTTATTTCCGGAAAACACCTTTGTTCTGTCAAATTGAAAACAGCATGAGTAATAAATAATAAAAATATTATCAATTCGTTTGATTAAATAATATACCTCTGATTTTTAGAATTCATAACAACTTTTAAAGCTTCTTCTTCTGATATTGGAGGAAAAGGTGTATCAATTAATTTAGGAGGAGGTCTTGGTACATAATTAGGTGAAATATCAGGAAGAGCTGAAACTGAAACTGTCAATGATGGTAAGGGTGTCAATTTTGCGGACGACTGAAGAAGTGACGGTGTCCCCTAAAACGCACAATTAGATATTACAAATATTCAATTTAAGTTCTATTCTAACATTTAAACATACAAAAATTATACCTCTTCGATAGGATTTTGTTTTTTAAACGATGTTTCACCAAAAGATTCTGGTGAAACTTTTGCGTTTGAAGGTTTTTTCTTCGCAGAAAGACTAGATTTGGATGGAGAAATCATTCCAAGAGCTTCAGCAAAACTGGCCCCTGTAATTCAATAAAATATTGAACATTAGACAAATATATTTTCTACAAAATTATGAAAAAAAAAATATTCAGAGTAAAAAACAATTACCTGATCCACCATCTATTCCATCATCACATACATCATATGTTTTTTTCTTTTTGGCTTCTGGTACATACTCAGTGGATTCTTTCATTTTGGATTTAGAATCTGATTTGACAGATGGATCTCTGGATGAACTGTGTTTTTCTTTACGTTTATCACTTTTAGAGTCCCTTTTTTTGCTGTCTGAATTGTTTTTTGTTTCTTTTTTAATATCCAAATCATTATTGGAAGTATTTTTTTCACGAGAGTCTCTATGTTTACTAGAAGACTTCTTACTTCTTTCAGAATCTGACTTTTCTTTATCAGTATGTTTACTTTTATGACTACGGTGTTTACTGCTTTCTTTGCGATGTTTTGATGAATGGTTAGAGTGACCTTCCGTAGAACTAGAATGTCTACTCTTACTACCCGAGTGACTACTCTTTTCAGTGTTATTGGTTTCGCCAGAATGTTCTCTATAGTTTTGTTTAGATACATCCTCTGATATTTCATCTTTGCATGATATGTGTTTTAATTTCTCATATTTTAAATGTAAATCTTCAACTTGAGATGGATAACTATGTTTCGATTCTTTATGAGATTTTGACTTGGATCTTTCACGATCTCGAGAAGAGCTCTTGCTGTAATTAGAATCGTGTCGGCTATTATCATTACTATTGTCGAACTTATGCTTGTGCTTATGTCTTTCAATTTCATTTATATCATGCGAGTGCTTACTTTTGTTTTTGTCAGAATTCAAAGAGCTAGAATTTTTGGATGATTTGTGGGATGTTTTAGATACAGATGTCTGGTGGTCAGATTCGTCATCTGAAGAATTTTTTTGGGAAACAGTTAGTTCGTGTTCACTTAAATATTCATTTTCCTCACTTTCAGATTTTCGTAATTCAGTCTGAGTATTATCTCCATCACTCTCTTGTTCACCGTTTTCATCGTTTGATTCATTTTCGTCCTCACCTGAAGACGGTGTAGATGATCTTTGTGATTTGGGATGTTTGTGAAGAGCCTGAAAAAATTAAGCAATTTTGATGATACTTGAAACTTATAAACATTATTTTTGAAATTTTATCATACTTCATTGCTATGCCTTCTTTTTTTACTAAGACTATGGTCATTTCTTTTGTCTCTATGTTGTGAATTACTATCTTCTCCATGTTTGTGAGAAGATTTTTTTTGTTCTTCTTTCATTTTCAGTATATTAGAATCAGATTTTTTATCTTTTTCATACTTTGAAGAATTGTTTTTATATAAAGCTTCTGAAACACGTTCATTGTCGTATGTGGGACTATGCTGAGAGGCTGCAGAAGATGGGGAAGGACTATGACGATTTTCAATGCGTTCTACAAATAACAAATATTCCTAAATTAGATTATACAAAATTAAGATTAAGATTAAGATTAAGAAGATTAAATTAAGGTAAATATTTGAGTTAGCTATAGTAAATATTCTATAATATAAACATATATTATTACCTGCATGTTGATTTTCTAATGCTTCTTCTTCGTCAGCGACCATTTGTTTCCATTTCCCTATGACAGTTCGAGCGGCTAGGGCTATTTCACCTTCTCCTTTACGTAAAGCGTTAACTGTTCGGCCTACGCCGGTATCTTGAAGCAACTGAACCGTTACTGGAAGCTGATAAAGCTTTTCAATGCAACGCAGCATCTGAATTTTATAAATTTGCATAGTTAGCTACCTGTACCCGAATGAAATCTAAAATGATAATGTAAGCTCCGATACAATTCCAACGGTTTCCGCCAAAAACCGACACATATATTTTTATAATTTACGTAAAAAAAAGCCATCTCCCTCTTTTCCATACATTAGTGAGATTCGTTTTACACAGCAATTTAGCAGAACCCATCTACCGTATTAAACGAGCGACACCAGTATTGTTAACAGGCAAACACAAATACGAATCGTTCTAAATTATGAAAATATACGACAATGACACCAGGAGGAGACTGTTTACCTGTAGTTGACCGTTTCTCAAAAAAATGCAAATCTCAACGATGAATTTCCTATCAAATTCTTTTACCATTAACCTAAATAGTTTCTATTGCTTAATATCCGAAGCTTACGATACAAATCTGGATAATTTTTTTAATAACAATGCTATAGAGTTTTCGGTACTTAAATTTGTTATTATTTGTAATAATTCATCGAGTTCAACAGGCTGAGCGAAAAGCTTGTGCGTTCCCAATCGGGGACCAGAACTTTGGCAAGATGTAGGTCAAATCTGATACTTCAAATACAAATAGATACAAGTAAAGGTTCCTTCAATAAGGACGCTCGATTTTAAAATGTACAGTAAAATTTGATGATTAGTATATGTTATTCAACCTTCAACTTATTCAACCTGTTATAACCTTCCATGGTAGTTGTTCCGTACACTACTAAACAATTGATCACAATTTTGACAGATTTCACCCAACAAATATTGAGTGTACCTATTGAAAAACATTTAAAAAGCTTTCAACACAAATATGGATTATTTTTTTTAATAATTATTAGAGTTTTCGGTATTTAAATATATTATGTGTACCGAGTGCAACCGAACGAAAAGTTCGTGCATCCTTAATTAAGAACCTAAACCTTGGACGGGACATAGGCTAAATCTGAAACTTCAAACATACAGATATACAAATACTTAGAAAATCGTCATGTTAACATTTGACGCACCTCATTTGAACGCATCTTATACTAAAAAAACGACAAGTCATCAATAAATCAGCAATACACAATCGAAAACGTCCACCGAAGACCAGGTTATGTACGAAAATGGGGGGGGCCACCGATAAGGACTCACCCTTTTGGGGTCGTGCGAGCTGCGCTCCAGGACGCGCTGGTAGTGCTTGACGGCGTGCAGGGTGTCGGCCATCGTCCTCGGAGGGGTCGAAGGGCTTTTGCGCCCTGCAATTTTCCACGCCTACGTCTTTTCTA
>JAOXNN020000055.1:4697868-4726317 GCA_028571205.2 Hydropsyche betteni | reverse complement strand
CAGGGTGTCGGCCATCGTCCTCGGAGGGGTCGAAGGGCTTTTGCGCCCTGCAATTTTCCACGCCTACGTCTTTTCTATTTACCAGCTGACGGTCGGCGGCCACACACCTGGACAGCGGACAGCTGCTGCGCACCGTCGACAGACGTCACTCTCACGTTGCTCGTTTGACGGCTGTTCGCTGTGGATTTATGTGTGCTATTTTGTGCTGTATTAGTAGGTGTGATAGGGAAAGTTTTTGTGTTATTAATGTTAGATTTTTGTGTTGAAATTTGTTGAGCGAATTTTGGTCTTAATGTATTTGGTAATAAGTAGTTTTGTGGTTTGATTGTGTGTATTTATGTTAGCGTCGTAAAAACGATTTCATTTCAGTTTATTCGTAGTCGAAGAAATGTATAATCACGACCTTGCCCGGTTCGAAAAAATTGTCAAAAATACAGTTAACCACGTTAACCAGTTAACAACGTCCTCTCTATAAAGTAATATTTTTCAAATGAATTTAAATTCTTTTTTTTATTTGTATCAAATATATTTGAAACAAGCAATTAACATGTGAAAATGTCCAAAAAGAAAAGGAAAATGAAAATTTTTCATTTATAGATTTTCCTTAATTCCCCCCTATAGCTTCGGACCTATATCTCGATACTATAGGGGAGTTTACTGTATCCTTCAATTCGATATTTTTTTTAAAGATTATAAAAAACTTGATTTTATGATCGTAAATGACTTAAAATAAAAAAATAAAAACAAATCGATGAAATTTAAATTTTTAATTTGTTTGAAAATTCAATTTTTAAAAGGGTGACCGGATATTTGTGGAAATTAAAATGGCGCACACGATACTGGCATATAGCGACAAAAGCACACGTGTGACGTTTTTATGATAATTAGGGAATTACATGGTGGTTAAATGATCTAATTAAGCTCGGTGTTATGCGCTACTGTCGGTGTGTGCCAATAGGTACCTAGCATATGCGCTATTGTCGTTTTGAAAACTTTAAGGAACCATTAAAAATTCAAATAACGATGAATTGATAAAATCTGAAATTTAAAAGCATTATTTGAAACATTTGATCATCATATAATTCTTCAAATTTTTAAATATGTTGTGTGTGCTAGTGTCGTTTAGGCAAACGCCTGGTCAGCCTTTTAAAGGTATTGATAAATGTATTATCATTACTTTTATTTTGATACCTGTTTCAAATTAAATATTAGTATAGCATAATTGAAAATAAAATCGATAAACGAGTTTTATTTTCGACGAACGTCTTACAATTAGATTTTTCAACTTTCTAAATTTTATCAAACAAGTGGAGTTAGAAATTAATTTATTTTACTCACATTCGCTTTCAATTATAGTTAATTTGTTACGATCATGGTCAATACTGAATTTAAATAAAAATGAATTTCAACTCGGTAGAGATCAAATGAAAATTTGGCAGCCGCAATCGAAGCTGTAAGTTATTTTTATCGAGAAATATACTCTAACAAAAACATTTGTGGTTTATTTGTATTTGACATTGAAACGTCGCTAACACATATTTATAATCTTATTAGCATAATAGTATTATCTAAATGTTAAACAAACGATGAACGTGCAAAATACAAAACGAACGTGAAAATGACACGAACGGGCAAAGGAAAGTGCGACGAATAAATTCGGAACGCTCGATTTTTTAATTATGAAAGAATGAGTAATTATGGTCCGCGGGCTGTTGTTGGACCTTTTTGAATGTTGATCGGAATCAAAGTTGCAGGGCTGTAAAGTCGTTATTAAGTCGGCAATTTATGAAGGTTGTAAAAATAACCCTCCAAAAAGAGTACTGGCTTTTAGGTGATTTCGTTTAGAGATAACTACGTGTGTATGTGTGAACGAGTGCAACACCCTTTTATTTAACATTGCATTGTGCATTTTTTTTTAATTCCTTCCGGTTTAAATAAAATATTAATTGAGTGTATTGTCAATGGAGTGATTAAATCTGAAAGAATTTAATTATATCATATTTTACTTTTTCTTACACGTTACAATTTATTTCATTTTATCCTCAACACTCTTATTTTATGAAATTATATTACTTTTATTTTCAATTCAACTGTCACATTTTTAAAATTAATTTCTAATCTTATCTTTCTTATCTTGTCAATGTATTATTGTAAATAAATATCTTATTGATAATAAATAAAACATGAGCGAAAACTTTTCATTATACTAAATATCATAAAGTAAGTATCTTTTATCAACAGAAGAATACTTATTACCGTTTTAAGTTTACTTTTTATCGTATGTTAATGTTATTAATGAATTTTAATAATAATGAAAAATGCTTTTACAGGTTAATAAATTGACGATGTACAGATTTATCGATAACAATTAGTGGATATAACATGAAATTTTGTAATAAAATATAACACCAGTCAAACAGCTACCTGAAAAAGGATCGCCGTTTATTTATTTTAAAAATACAAAAAATAAATAAACAAAGATCGATATAAGAAAAAATTCAAATTATATTTGTATATGAAAATCAAACATTCAAAAACACATATAGAATTAATCACATCGAATCAAAGAAATACATAACATTTTCTTTTACAGAAAGACACATATGTCACAATAATAGACAAACAGCATAATTCCGACTAAAACCCATCAAAGGGGGTTGCCAAACGAACCAATTCCACTGCACAATCGCACCGCGACGACACAAACGCTCTCCGCATCGGAATTTTTCGCTCTCGTGAAGAATTTCGTTTTCACATCGACTTTGAATAGATCACGTAAAATATCACTTACTCATTCCTTTGCCAAAGAGCTCGGAAATCAGAATAATGTGTACCGTTATGCGGCGAGCGAGCCGGCTCTTGGTCGAATCCGCCGAACTCGTGATGCGGCCATTAAAACGAATTTCCCTATAAATCGAAGTCGAGAAATAAAGGGAAAACGACGAATGAATGACCCCTATCGGACGTATAAGGGATAACATCTTCCTTATTTTTGTCAACTGGGCTTTTAGTAGAGCCTGTCGACCTTCTTCGAACAACGGCTGTTACACAAACGCGAACGATCTGCATACTTGGCATTGCCGTTGCATTCTGTTTCGCTTTCTTGTAACAGTAACGCACTATTTTATTTTATTTTTTTTATATATATATAATAACAATCTTTGATAATCATATTAGATTAGTAATTGAAACATCTATTCGAATTATAAAAAAAGTGAAAGTTTTATTTTAAAATCATATAGATTTATAATCAATAGATTCTGTTGGAAATGTATTATTTATGTATATAAAATGTATGATCTTTAATTGATTTTCGAACAGATTGTGTGCTGTCGTCAGTCACAAAAAGTCGTTATGGGAACGGTATAAATTTCGGGGACTAAAAGGATCTTACCTTAATGGTTGTTGTTTCGGGTCGTTATTTACGAGTAGAAAAAGTAAAAGAGTTGCGAATTTTAGGGTCGTCTAAATTGAAGATGGGAGCCTTGGGCCTAATGTCGAGCGAAACGATAATACATAAATCTCGATCGCGAAAATAAACGAACCCAAATTTCATTCGAACGAAAACGCTTTTCAAAATCAATACATTGATCGTACGACTCAAATAAATTGCTTGAGCGTGTTTGTTATAATTTTTTTCTGGACGACGCTAAAATTAATTGTTTGTATTTTTTCTTGAGATTTATACTTTGCGTAATTAAGCACATTCATAATAATCCAAACCCTTTCAACGATACAATCATAATTTTTCCCACACGGAATACAATGGCCGGCGCGCGAAAGCCGCGAGAAATTGCATTCTTCGGCGGCAACAGATAACTTTTCAAGCCTTATATTGTTCAAACGAGACTACCCACCACCCAACCGGCATCCGCAGACTTTTGAGCAAAAATATAACACAACACATACACGTGTACGTCGTACATAGAAGCAGATAAGCGGGCACGAATAGCGGCGCTGTGTAACACGAAAGTACCATTTCGCCGTACGAAAAAGGAGATATGGCCCTAGCCAACTTTACGAGCTCATGCAGCACGGGACTATGCAGATTTTAACGCGGCTCTCCTTATCGAAGACCAGATCGGAACTTCAGAGCAGGGTCATCTGGAGATGAGTGAGGAGTCCGTGATGCAGCCGTCATGAGAGGAATCCCTTTGTCGCACCGACGGGTGCAAATGTCGTTAACTGCTTATTGTTTAGTTATGCATGTTGTAAATAGTTGGAATTGTTTCAGTTTCTGATTAATTTGGATGATAATTGTCGTCGATGATGCCAAGTTTATAATGAGGTAAAAGGTGAAAGTTTATATTTCATATATTTTTTTATTCTTTACAATCTGTTATTATCTATGCCATTTATTGTATAAAAGAAAATATAATAGTTGTAAGTATACAAGTATATGAAATTGAATTTAATATTTTTTTTTCAGAAAGAAACATCAATGATAAACTGAAAAAAAACTAAATCGTCGAAAAAATGCATTTTATTATATTAGAAAAAAATAAAAATACAATTTGAATATGGTATTTCATTCGACCGCAAGTCTAGCAAAAGTGGCGCGACCCATATAAAGTGACGTACTTCGCCAACATTACCAATAAACGATCGCTTCGCATATTTTGCGGATCGATCTTTCTAAAACTGTCAGCGAACACAATACTACACATTATGTGTCGATCTTTAGTTGCAGATATGCCGTATGCCACAGATAGTGATCGGTGATGTTCCAATAACTTGACCTTATCCCTCGGGCAAATATCAAAGGGCATTTTTCAGCGATGTTCAAATCGCATCGAAAATAATCGAAAATTACTCGTTTCTATTTTTTTACGAATCGAATAAGTAAAAGAATCGAATCCTTTGCCCAAGAATTTCTAGTAAAAAACTAAAAACTGCCACCGATGGACAGTTTTATGTCGCAGACCGCTCTTATATCAACTTTAATTAACTGCACCATTTTTTCGGCAATCGCCCATTTTTCCTTTTGCGGATTCTTTCGTTTGACCTCTTCTGAGTCAGTGGGTCCTATATAAATTTCGCTATGATGAATCCGCGATAAGAGCCAGAAAGTGGGACGAGTTGGGGCAAAAGCGAGCCAACACCACGCCAGAGGAGAAGAAAAGCGAAAAAATTCATGGGATAGTGGCGGTCGTGACCGACCTACACAGCGCATGGGACAACTCGGTAATTATTTACGCCGACAATTTTCCTCTGCTTGTATACGGTGTTCATGGCATGTAAGCCTCTTTCGGTTTCGAAGGTTCGGCCCTAAGTCTAGGTCTAGGGAATTGACGTAGAGAAACGAGGGCGTTCGAGGCTCATTGTCAGGGTCATGGGGGTCGTTGTGTTTTTTCGGATTGTGGATATTTTGATTGCGTGATGTTCGTGATGGTGGATCGGTCGTTTGTTTGATGACTGTTTTGACTTTGACTGTTGTCGGGTTTCAATCATATTTCTGTCGCTGTCATCAGGTGATAGATAATTTTCTTACTAGTCATATTTCAATTTGTATTCGAAACAATAACTTTAACGAAAAAATTAAAATACGAATTTAGAATTTGAATCAAACAAGTATGAGAATACATTTTGTAATATTTAAATCGCTTGCTAAATTTTAACACGTTTATTTTGAATAATAGCAATCGTAACCTTTCATATTCTGTGTTTAGAGTCAAAGGTCGGAACGTTTCTATTCTCCGTTTTACACTGAACATGTATATCATTATCGATTTTCTCAACTCAAAAGTGTCTGACAATTTAATTTTCGGATTGTCTACTTCGCACGTATAGTGAAGAATCTTTCGAATCGATCAATTTTTCAAGAAATTGCACGGAAAATAACAGACGATTTACATGTTCACTTTTCTAAGCTGTCATGTCCAAATTGATGATTGGTTATCATGTACTATATAGTGTAACAAAAATATTTCGAAATATACATTTATTTTTTAATTCAACGTATATAATACATAATTTCAGAATAAATTATCTGAAATATTTCATCGTGAATTTTAACATTTACAATATAACTTTTCATTTTGAATAAGGCTATGGTCTTAGTTTGTTTTCCTCCTGCAACAGCAAACAGAATAATTCTATTTGACAGAACTTAAAATAATCATAAGATGACAGAACTACTCCTCACTTTACGTTTTGTATACTATTTAAACCTATGTTGGAAAGATTCACACTCGAGAATGTTGAAGAAGGTCATTTTTCAGACTGTCATTTATTGAGTAAGAGAGCCCGAAGACCTTCACAGTATATTGTGAAATTGTACTTTTACTAAAATACAACATACGGGCTGATTTTGCATAGAAACACCCCGTATAATAATCACATATTGCATATGTGGGCACTGGGCATACAACAGAGCTGAATTTGAAATTCAAATTTTTTTAAATCAATTTTTGATTATATTTAAACGTTTTTGAATATTCTTTAGTATTTTAATTATATATGCATGAAAACGATAATTATTAAAAATGAAAATTATCATACATCTTCCTATTCAAAATTTAAAACTCCCTTCGAAAAAGGCCGAAAAACGGTAACTTTTATATAATTGATAGGTCATAAAACATTTTGCAAGTACTTGAACCGAAATCTTTTCCTCAATTCAACTCTGTAGGCCAGTGACCAAGCTTCAGAAGCCCTCGAGATCGTTGCTTTGCTGTCGAAGGCGTTGCAGAGTTGTTGACACACGATTCGTGTACCTACACGTATTTATTATGAGAATCGCTCGCGTTCCGGACGTTTTATCTCGTTTTGTGGATCGCATTCGGTCTTGAGGTATGCGAGCTTTATCCGCAATTATGGTTATTAATGAAAAACGTAATCTGATCGTTCATTTGCATCGGCGTTTCATACATTCTGGACGTGTAAACGGCAGGATATTCCTCAATTTTACATCATCTTTTATAATATGCATGACTTGTCAAATTCAAAACGATGTTTAAATTAATATCTTCTTTTCGTTTTAGTTATAATTATTAAAATGTGACTGTTTTTTGCATATTAATTACACAATTAATTTAATATTTAAATTATTTCTTTACACATATATTGCATACTATCCTTTTGGAAATGCCTATTTAATACAATTTATTTTATATCGAAGGAAATGTATGTTAGATGAAAAGAAAATCATTTTTTAATAGAAATAAAATTAACTAAATTTTGAACATATAATAGTTAATCCGCACCTATATAGATGGCAGTAAATTATATTTAAATTTGAAATTTTCCTTTTGGATATTCAAATATTTTTTATTATGTTATGAGATAAATATCCATTGTGAAAATACTTTTTTATAATATATTACATCAAACATCAGACAATAAAAATACATATAGTTGATTTAAAATCTTTTACAATTCCAATTCGCATCTTATTTCATTTCACTATACAAATACACCATAAACATCATTAAACGCATTGTTAAATTTTTTTATAAAAAACCAAAGCGGAAACGAAACAGTTTACATTACCCCAATAAAACACACACTTAAAACTGCATTACAAACGCACGCGGAAGAACAAAATAAAAGTGTCGACATTGCAGCGAAAATAAAAGCACCTTCACGTTTTCAAATGCAAATTCGGTTATTGTTTTGCGGCGGCGCGAATAAAATCGCGAACCGCCAAATTGCATTCCAGCGAAAGACAGTAAAACGCATAATGAACGGCCTTTGTGCGCGCAACGTTTCATTATACGGTTAGTATCGTAAAACAAATAGCAGTTTTGCGCATATGCTAATCCGGCTACTTACCAGATATACTGCCGGTTACTTACCGCTTCTCCATACCGGCCCGAGGCTTCGACGGGCTCTTCCCACACGAAATTATCGTTAAAAAATCGAACCACCACTCGGTTTAGTTATGCGAAAGTGTACCGGTCGGATGTTAAGTGTATGGCAGATTCCGCTCGAGTTAAGTTGGAGGCACTCGAGGAAGTGAACGTTCGACGCTTTGGGCTCGAGGGGTTATTTTATTGGTCGGTGTGGTATTTTGGAATTTGTTCAATCGAAAATTGAGAGGTATTGATGTTATCGGAACACGTTTTCATAAGTGTATGACATACTGAATTTTGTGTTGTTATCATGGCCCAAATTAATCAGTTTTGATAGCTGCTATGATAAAAATTTTGTTTAAAAGTTTCGGTAAGTAGAGTTTGAATTTATGCTAATTGAATTTATATATATATTCGTTTTACGAATTGAATATTGAAAATATTATTTTAACAGTAATAAATAAATGGCAACATAGTATTTTATTTCTAAAATGTTGCATGCGAAAGATTTAATTTTCAAAGTACTCAACTTAAATTACATATTTGGATCTATTCACACATGCGTCTGCGTATCACCTAACAATCATTGCCAGTAAACAACGTAAACGTACACGTTTCCAACACGAAATGAAAATTGCACAAAAGCACTAGTTTCCATTGCACATTTGTGAACAATCCAAACTCAGTACGATCTCGACGCATCTGAACAGTAGTCGGCAGTATTTCCGCAGACAACTTTGTATGGAAAATTTTATGCGAATCACAAATATCTATGCACCTCTACGTGCGAGCTGAAACACAGAACTACAATTGAAAACAATTTCATCGCCGAGGTGCTACAGATCGTTAAAACCTAGCCACATTCTGGAAAGGTGTTAAATTACTTTTAGCGGTTCGGAATAGATTTCTAATATAAATAAAGGGTTCATATGGTGTTTTCTCGAACGTCTCAATCGACATAGTGAAATCCCACATGGTTTGCTCACAATGGGTGCCCAGGCCCCCTGTTGGGCGTCAGACACTTCTCGCCAACAATAATCTGCTTCGTATATCATTTTAACAGTGGAAATGCGCTTTTATCGTGTGGCGTTCTTGCGCCATTGTGTGGAAAAATCTTCCGAGGAAAATTAATCGACTCAAGTGTGGGAGCCGGGCATGCATTGTGTAGGGCCGAATGCGAGCGAATTATATAATTTTTAAGTGCAAATAGCCATTTGAATAATCACTGCGTTTATTTATGATAATTTTGATTTGAATTTAAAAATATTCAAATCACGCACTAAAAATACTTAGGATTTAACTATTCTGATCGTGAAAAAGTTATTATGAACATCTTGAAAGCTATTATTGGATTATTCGTAAAATTTACCCAGCATAATAAATCAATAATTATTTATGTGAGGCCCTATATGGTGAATTTTACAGAATTGTGCAACGAACTAACATAAGTAAAAGATTGATTTATTGTCAGTTATATCTTTTAATATTGAACATAAAATGACCAACAGATATCAAGTATTAAACTTATATACGTATAAAAAGTTGTATTATTTAAATAGTTGATGCGTAATGTTGTTTGATCATTAAATTGGGTCGTTATAGTCCAGTCATCTTTAATAGTTAGAAAAGTTAACCGGATGCCACATATTCAAAGGAAATTATTCTATTTTTTTCCAATCAAAAATTTTTGCAAAATAACTACCGGATATATATAGTCTAAATCGATAGATTGATGAATTGTGCGTCCGGTTTTCTGAAAAAGCTCTTTTGTCCCTCGCGTCGAATAACAAGAAATTCGCAATTACGACAATTTTTAAATAATGGTCGAACGAGCCGCATTGCACATAACGGTAATTTAGCATTGTAACAACATAGATGCATAATATACCCAATATGATAAATATGCGGTGCGCACATGCAATAGTTTAGAGTTTATGCATTTTCGCGACCGGCTAATTCGCCGGGCACATCTGCGTATAAATCTCGGTTTATTGAATTGCATTTATCATCGGCAACTGTCGACATTATTGCATTTCCATGACCATGTGTGGGCTACCACACGACACACCTAGTGCCACGAGCCAACAACGAGACGATGTTATAAAATTATGTATGCGCAACAGTTGTGCCTTCGTTGTTCGTAAGGTACAAGAGACGGTAGTCCCGACGACGACGAATGTTATTGAAATTTTAGAGATTGATTGAAATTTTCTCAAGGAAACAATCTGCAACAATTTTATAGCTCCATTGTGCTGCGGTGGAATCGAAGAGCAAATCATAAACGGTCGTTTTAGTCGTATGGAAATTGCCTTGTTGCTCATCGCGAGACTCGTTGTTAAGTCATAAATCTGTGGATGTTTAAATTTTAATATGATTGCATATCTTGTCTGACGTTTAATTGCGTCTTTAAGTCGTACTTAAACGACGGCAATAAATGAGAATCGATTTCTATAAAATTTTGACGGAATTATGGAAACTGTTACGCGTTATTGTTGTGATATAGATTGAAAATCGCCGTTATTCGTGTTATCGGAGCTTGTATAGAGTGAGTGTATATTGAATTGCAGGAGGTTGTAATTAATGAGTTAACAATTGTAAACGTGAAATATGTTTGCGATAACCGTATAGCCCCTACATGGTTATCGCAAACACTATGGACTAATAATTGATGATTGAGGCTTTCGATGATTCTAATTTGAAATGCATAACGACCGTGTATGAACACATGAAATGCATTATGGTTGAATGTAATTGAAAATACAATATGTATTGTAAGGAAATCAATAAATTGTAGTATTTTTATAAATGAAGGTACACGGTTATTTGAAAAAAATAAAAATATTTTAGAAATCGAATTTATAAACAACTACATTCATATTTATAATATACTATTCGACTACCTAAAAAATATTAAAAGCATTAGAAGTATTTATAGATTATTACGGATAGCTACCAGATATATTTCAATTTTTTGTGAATCGAAGTGCCTCCAGACGGTTATTTATATAAAAAAGTGAAAGTATAAATGCATAGCATTCAAATGCTCATTTCATACTTCATAAAAATAATTACACGTCGGATGAGCATCGTCCATGAGAAAAGGGAAATTGCCCAACAAAATTCTTCGGCAACTCCTTCGAGTTATCATTCGTAATATTCGAAGATTTGGTAACTCTGCATAACGAGTCTGGAGCCCTTTAGAGTCATGCGATCGTCGATAGCGCCGTCCTCATCATCATCATCAACGATAGCAACAACAACAACTTCGGTCATCATCATCGATCTAAGTCGTTTCGGCAAAACTTGACAACCACTCTGGCTAGCCGTGAGCGTCCCATGATTTACACACAGCAAATCATTCAAAACCGGAGGGAAAAGATGACAAATTTTAAAAAGTGGAAAAGACCGTTTAAGTATGCCTCAGAAACAAACGGAACCCCAAGCACACATTACGTACTAATTTACGACATGTTGGTATTGTTGTTGACCGAGAGCTGGAGACGTCGGGAAAAATTTCGTTTAGCGCTAGCCTCCGGTTCGAAGTGCTAGCTATATTTCCTGTGAGTAGAAATTATATAAGCGGCTTATATGATGTTAAGATGCCTGGTAATATATCAGCGGTTATTGATGAAAGGCGTCAATGTGCGATTTTCACAAAACTAGATTCGTTTCTGGTCTAACGCTGCAGGGGGTGTACTAGTATCGTTGCCATTTCGCTCTCATTACTTGAATAAATTGACATGAATCTACAATTTTGTAATTCAGTCGTTCATGTGTGGTTCTGTTTATTTTTTTTTGATTTCTTTTAGAGTAAAGTCGCTTATGTGAGCTCATCATCATTAACAGCTTGATAGTCCTGGATGTATCTTCATCATGTTCAATGTTTCCTCAATTACTCTGAAATGCGATAAACGGTAGTATTAGCACGTTTATTTTTTTTAAGTAATTGATGTTTTGTATGGTTATCTATATCCAATTGGTACGCAATACAGGTCGAAGCCTCAAGTTTATATATAAAAAAATACTTTTGACATTTATTCTATTGCACCAGTTGAGCTCATTATGGTGCATATCCAGCATGCATTATGCAACCGCGAAAAGCGACCGTTTTCACGGGAAAAATCGCGAAAGGAATGCGATTCGCAAAAGATTGGACGAGAGCGAGAGCGCGGGGGCGACAATGCGCCCATATACGATGCATTCGAGTGCACTTTTGCCAAAGTCGGACGTGCAAGTGCAGTGCGAGTGCATTACACCGTTTGCATATGGGGTGTAGTTCCAAAAGCCGCAATCAGACATTTATATAAGAATGATATAAGGAATTGTAATAATTAAGATTTTTCAAATGATATGTTTCGTGAGTTATTGATATGACTTTTAAATTATAATCTTTTTATTAACAAGTAGAGAGAATAACATGGCAATTTTAGATTTTGATCAAATTTTGTAAAGTTACGATATTTTGTAACGATAATTTAATTTTATATTATAGTTTTATCCTATTATACTAATATAGTTTCTACACTTCAAATTGGATGTTTTACACTTTGACAACGTTCATAATAATGCTTTCCTATAGTCAAATTTGAAGTGTAAAACGTCCAATACGAAGTGTAAAAGCTGTATATTAAAGGGATTTGGCTGATTTTGAAGAAAAAAATCATTTATATAATACAATAGCTACAGTTGAAACACTACAACTACGGTCAGTCAAATAACTGTTTTTAAACGCGTTGGTGAATTGAAAATATTTAATTGTTCATTAAAAAAAATTCACATTATTATACTTTTGGTATCAAAAAATACTATATCAAAAAAATATACATCAAATGAAAGTTTATAAGTCGTTAAGAGATATTAAATACTGTTAGTACATGTAGATGGATATGACTATGACGACTAAGTACTGTCGCTTTAATTGTAAGATCAATAGAAAAGTAACCATTTTTTTATATTCGAATACTTTGAAAGATAATTTCCTTTCTGAATTACACATCAAATAAATTTAATAAGAAAAAATCTTATTCTACCATACTTCTGACGTCAAAAAAATCTTACATAAACATTAAACACGCAAAAATTTATACAAAATCAAAAACAATCCCAATTTTCCCGATCAGCACACTTACGAGCTTCGAATAAACACCCCTTCATACATATACATTTTTTTACGGAGCACAGTGTATAGGAAACGAACTGAGGAAGTCGTCGGCCACATCTGATTACCGCGGGCACTATTCATTAGTGCTGGTGGTGGTGCTCATTGCATGGAAATTAATATGCGCCGCATGCGACGCCAACCCGACCGAAACAGAAAGCTCTCCCCCGCTCGTAAAAGGAACGGGTTATCTACGATAATCCCGAACGAGATTAATGAGAGTCGACAATGGGCTGAGGTCTCGAAACAAAGGGGAGAAGCGAAACGGTGAGAGAAAACGGAGACTTTTCAGTGAGTAAGGTTCGGTTGGTCGCCGGTCGGGATGTCGGTGATGTTTTGTTGGGTTTGTGGTAGAAATATTCAATCAGTGATTGGTTGTTTTTGATTTTTAATTTTTTCGTGTTAAATTATCGATATGAATCTAATTTTGAGTTCAACGTGGTAAAGCTTTCGTTTTTTGAAATATTTTTATTTGATAGTTTCAAAGTAAAGTGTCGTATTTTTTTAAAAATTGACAAGATAAGATTAATTTAAGTTGATTACGTATGTATATATTTTTTTGTTTTTAAGTGAAAATTTAGGATTCGAATACAGTATTTATGTTTTAGTTAGTATGTTTCTTTTGGCTCGGGTCTAGTAGGTTGTGTTTGTTAGCGTGTTTTGCACTCATGTAGATTAATTAGGGCTCAAATTTGCATAGTGCTCTTTCTGAACATAGTCGATGTGTTCAGAATAAATTCAAGATAAAAAAATTATGTTTATATGCACTTCAAATTATGATAATAACATAATTCACGTCATGTATTTATATTCATTAAATCTGAAGATAATCATCGCAACAAATTCATATTAATTTACATATTTTGTAAGATTTCAGGTATGTAATTTGTATATGTTTCGAACTGATGCAATGGTTTTATTTTTTAATTGATAAATTGGAAGCAATTTGGTGTAAAAAAGTGAAATTTTTTTCTCCGCTTTGGTAATTTAACACCGTGAAGTTCGTGTGATTAGCGACCATAATTCAAGAGGATCGATGTGAAAAAGTGAGGCTAGTATTTTAATTACCAATTTAGTTTACATGCAAGTTCAAACTGAACCGGGGCAATTAGGTGATTTGTTAAAGTAAAACACGTACCGAGAAGATTTACTAATTAACTTAAAATAAATGTTGGTCGTTAATGAAAATCTCGCGAGAAATATGAGCGATGGCTAGTATATTCATATAAATCCACTTTAGCGAAAGTGTCGAAAGTCACTTTAGTACAGTTCATTAATCTCATTAAGAACAAAATTGAAACTTAATATGAAGTTATTATAATTTCTATAATAAAAATTATCAGATTTGAACGGAACTGTAATTAAGAACAAGAAATTCAATCATTTAATCAGTTTTAATTAAAAAAAAATTATGCCTTATAATAATCTGAAAATTGCAGTAATTAAATCATTCACCCAATTGTTATCGAAAATAAACCGCGATTCAAATTCATTCGATAATCAAATTACCGATAGAAAGAACCACACAGACACAAGTCCATTATAAAAGCCATCACCACAAAGAAACACACGATAAAACCGACCTTACCAAGAACCACCATTTCCGAGGGGGGCCCCTAACATTTGTTCGAATTTGAAAAGGCCCCCCTCCGCCGGTCCCGTTCCATCATTTTGTACGCGCAAAGAAGAGAACACTTTCATGGCAATGATTCAATTCGCACGAGCCGCGGGACAATCGGCCTTTGCCAATGGCCCCCGGTAACGGTTGTGCATTGTTGTAAGTGGTTGTCATTTATCGATGAAAACGTGTGTGTCGATATAAATGCGGAAAAAATCGAGCCGAGTCTCGCAAATGGGGAAAAAAGGCGATTGCAAAGTTACCGTGAACGCGGACCGCTCTGAGGAAATTTCGGTTTGTGAGAATTTCGGACAAAACGACGATCGGAAACAGCTGCAGATCGTCGGCTTCGATTTTTTTTTGTGTCTTTTTGTATTATTTTGATATGAGATCATTCGAAATATTGAAAATTCTTTAATGTTGAAGTTTTTAATATTTAAACGATATGGTTACATTACAATTGTAGTATATTAGTGCTTCAATTTTAATTGAACGTATTCAGAATATACAATAGATTAATTTTTAAACAATAGACTATTGAAAATCTTTTCGCT
This sequence comes from Hydropsyche betteni, assembly GCA_028571205.2. Classification (NCBI taxonomy): domain Eukaryota; kingdom Metazoa; phylum Arthropoda; class Insecta; order Trichoptera; family Hydropsychidae; genus Hydropsyche; species Hydropsyche betteni. The sequence continues at coordinate 4,711,194 of JAOXNN020000055.1, read as the reverse complement.
CTTATAAGAAAATAAAGTCAACATTATGTAACTTTTCCATTTAATACTTCAGTGCTGGGGCGGAAAACAAATTTACGAATTAAAAATATGACTTGGCAATTTATGCATCGCTAATTCGTATTCAGAATATACAAAAGATGAAATTTTAGACAATAGACTTTTGAAAATCATTTGGCTCTTATAAGAAACTAATATAAAATCAACATTATGTAACTTTTCCATTTAGTACTTCAGTGCTGGGATGGAAAACAAATTTTCTAATTAGAAATATGACTTCACGCTTCGCTAATTTAATTCATTTTATAAAATACGTGCATGTAAAAGCTTTTGATGAGCGTAACGAATCTTATGTTGATCGTTTCGATGAAACTTGACTGGTCAATGACTAAAGCGGAACTCGATCGGTGCTGCTTTGTTAAATTTGTTCAAACAAATGCATCCAGAAACCGTTGCCCTTTATGCGGGTATGAATGCTTTGCAAATTTCACGCTGCATCTTTGCTCCATTATAGTGTCTTTTACATCGGTAGGATGCATAGAAGAACTAAAGGTTGAATTAGCAAGCTGGGTTTGCCAAGAAGCCACAACACCCGCGGGCTTCTCATTAATCGGCGAGAGTGTGGTCCTCGCTGAAAGTTCAACCCGTCTTATTTTTCATTTACCGACGTGATAGAAGGTACGACAATTAAGCGTATCCTTAATATAACGATGTCTGTTTATCATCGTTTAGGTAGGAATTTGTACTGGCGTTTGAAGCGCGTACATGCTACCCTCATTAGTTAGTTATTGACCATTAATTTTGCATCTTCATTTTTTTTCAAAAATAATAGTAAATTTTATGTGTAGATATCTGGTTTACATTAAAAGTTTCAATTTTAAGAAAATATTGTGATATAATGATGTTTTAATATTAAATAAAATACGATTGACTATTCAAAGAAAAGCGGCAATCTTTGATGATATTTTTTTCAATTATGTTTACTTTTTAATCTCCACTTTCAAAATTTCAACATTCATGTAGTATACATGTTAAACAAATAATATATAATATAGTAAAATTCCATCGATATATGATTTTTAGATTAAGCATTTATACGAAATTACACGTCCTTATGAAATTGATTTTCCTCGTTGGTTTCGTCCATCTTTTCATCGCTGAGTTTGTTTTCGTCCACTTAACGAGTACCAAAAGATAATGATGTAATCTCTTAAGTTCACAAAAAAAACCATAGTATACCTATTGTTTTAAAATAAAAACCATCTTGAAGATCCTCAACATAATCGATATGTCAAATACAAACATCGCGAGTTATTAGCTCTGTCATTGCCCGTCTTCATCTTCATTGTTCGTCGAACGTCACAGAACAACGCATAGCAGGAGACATTAAAATTGCACTTTGTATGCATCGGTTTCGTTGCACACGAACCCCGACACAATCGCGCACAAGTCCGACATATGGTAATGATATTAATGAGAATGCACCGGTGAATTATGCTAGCATTAACAGCAATCATCGGATGTTACAAAGCCAGCGGCGCACCCGTGCAACACGACTCCCGCGGCGCAACAGAACCGGACTTCGGACATTGGAAAATTTGCAAATGTTCAAACATCCTAAAGGACTAAGGATCAATTTCATATGGTTGTCAATAGTGGGAGTTAGAAAATTTCATTTAAGATAAGTTTTTCTATAAGGTTTCGATGTTAGAGTAGGTCTTGTTTATATATAAGAAAAATTGAATGTTAAGACATATCGCAAGAAGATTCATTTAATATTTATTCAAAATAATATTGAAATTGATATATCGTACTATAATTTAAAATATATATATCAATCTTACAATTATAAAGACATTTCATTCATATACTGATTGACGCGTCAATCAACAAGGAACTGCAGGAGGTCTTCTTCGAGGCCTTTTGTCGTCTTTAAATTAATACGTACGTATGCAAATAATCCTCAGACCCCTGACCGAGTCCTTTGGATTATTCGATGTACAATGGTTTCGCACACCGGATCCAATTAGAAGGACCCGGAGGCGTTTATAAAGAGCCGCTCTTCCGATACAAATGCGCCGCTCTTATTATTATATGACTTTTCAAAAGAATCAAGGGAAATTGCAGAACGATTCTAGCATGTTGGTACCGCAGCAATGTTTTTATCATTTCAGGATTACAGTATTGTGGTCGACTTCCGAGCTAAAGTCTGTTAACGTTTCTATAATGCGAGTATCGTTTGTGCGTGAGATAAAAGCGGACGGACGATATGGATTCCGGTTTTCAATTATTGCATACTCAAATGAAGATATGGAATTTCAATGCTTGTTTGTTTATCGGTGAAAAAATTAATCGAATCTTTGCTCGTTGCGGTTGTTTTCAATTGAAGACGACTATTCATCGGTTTGCCGGTAAGTGAATTTTCTCGATAGTTGATTTTTATTGATGTGATCAAATATGATGAGCCGTGATTCGAATCATAATGATTATGCAATGATTAAATATCATGTAAAGCGATATTAAAGAATTAAAAAAAAAATGGTGGAGCTCATTTTGAGCATAATAAACAACCATGAAAATTCACAGCAACGAATTCGAATTTTTTTATGTCTTTTAGAAAACCCTTGAATAATCTTATCACTCATTTGTATCTATCAAATAAGATTTCGCAAGATGATTGAAGTGCACATTCAAGTATCAATTAATTACTCAGAATAGCTAGATACATTTGTTAGTCATTCTAAGTGAACTGTCTGTTCTGACAGTAAATCAACTTCCTAATGAGTACGAGCGATAGTTGATAATGGATTTAAGCGCGATCATGACAATGGCGATAATGATAGTGTCTAGTTTGCCGAGTTTACATTGAATTAAGATAAATTTTCAATAGAACTGCAGTGTGAATCTGTTGCGTTCAACATACGGATTAAAGGTAATGTTATTATAATTGCATAGATATACGGTCATTTGTTATGTAATGGAAAAACGTTTTTCGCTATGAAACAATGGAGCTAAATAGACACAATTCGGCGATAATAAATATACGCATTTTATTTTATAACAGCTTTAAAATTGTTTAGCGGATTTTTGACCTTCACGAAGACCAAATATTTCAAATTTTGCCTACAAATTGTCCAAAATCAGAATCGTGAGAATATTTTACGAAAAATTAAGATTCTTACTGCATAGTAATCATAAAGTACTCAAATAAACTGTCCGGCAGTTATAAAATAATCAAATTACGGTTAGTAATAAAATTGCATACGGAATTCGTGTGCTAGAGTGTAAAGATATTTTTTATAATGCATAAATATGTCGAAGTGAATTTTTGCTTCAAAATTTTACCGGATATTATCAACAAACGTATTTGATTAAAAAAGGCATTTATGATCTCATTTTACGACGAACGCACATTTTTCGATCATTATAAACATAAAAAAGTTTACAGTTCTTTTTAAACGACTTAAATCTTTTCACAGGAAGTTTTCAAAAAGGAATCCGTTTTAAATAACGAACTTTAGCGCTCTCATTACGCAGCAATATCCTAATTGGCCTACGGATTCAATTACGGCATATTTCCACTATATTTAGCATCGGGCTCATTATGCAAAATTTGTACGAATATATAAATTATGCCGAGTCACGAACAATTCAATGCGGTCACCCGTCAGACTTCCCCACCCATTACGACTGGACAAAAAATACAAACAAAAGTTGGAAAAAAATCGACGAACCCGAAGAATAAGCGGTTCAGCAGGTGGAATTTCCTCAGGAGGAGGCTGGAAGATGAGCAGGCCGATATAATTGTCCTTCCATATTTGCACACGAAAAACGGGGCATACTGCTTTTTGCGAGTTCGACGAACTTCTGCTTATCGCATTGTGCGAAATAATATTGAATAATACGTACGGAGGGACCTTTTGAAAAATACTGAGGTTAAGAATTTGAACTTGGGAGGCTTTCGCGCTTCGGAAGAAAGGTCACCACTTCGTGTGTGAATGGAATTAATTAACACCGTAATCGGTCGATGCTGAAGCTGAGCAATTAATACACATCGTATTCATTAAGGCTTTTTGTCAATGCGACTTTTACACTTAGGATTTGAATGTGTTAATGTTATAAAAACAAATTTGAAGTGTGAGAATATTAATTGGCTATATAGGGTCGCAACAGGACATCGATCCGAAAAGTTACGAGGTAATCTTTGAACTTTCGAAATTTTTTGCAATGAACGAATTACGATAACAATAATTTGATTAAAAGCCGCGATAATGTTCAAAGTGGTCGAAATTTGATATGCGAACACTGGACTAGTTGTTAGTTTATATTTATGTAGTTTTATTCGGTTGATGTCATTGAAGCTTTAATCGCATTACACGGATGGTTGTTTAGATGCGACTGTGGAGTACCGGTTTTAAAATATAATCTTAGTATCATTTTTAGAATGTGCTATTGTGTTATAATCTGTATAAAGGTAAGTTATCATCCGAGTTTACGTACATACCTGTACCTTTATCATCTTCATCACATTTTTTAGTATTTTTCATAGAGATAAAAACGTGTTTAGACTAAATCTGACATTTTTTTTCCTGTAAAATCAGAATACATAATATATAATACTATTAAAAATTATTTGTTTGCTTATTAACATTTTATATTCTGAGAATACGTAGGAAAAAAATTAGCCGATGTTTTTTTCCAATTAGACCAATCGATTTATATATTTTTTTCATTTAACGCGTTCATCAAATTAATAAAAAAATAGACTAGACTATTGTCTTTATTTTCATATAGTCTAACGAGAATAAAAATTGCAAACTAATCATTCACCTATTCAAAAGGTGACCGCATAAGAAATAACCGCCAATCAATATGAAGTCTACGTAGTTTTTCTCAAGCCGATGCGGTTTGCCATCATTGATTCACCACGATCAGCGATACCTGGTGTTCCTCGTGGCTCCAGAAAACCGTAAACCTTCGTTTGCTACTGTTTCGCAACTTAAGATAAAATCTGTGTGTTTATTACTGCAGATATCAAGTCTGATATCTCGGTAAGCGCCCGCCGTGCCGCCATTGAGATATTAAAGTGCGTATTGTCACAAGAGGTTTCGTTATCTGTCTGATTTGATCCATTTCAATTAAAGCATTTTAACGATCAAAGTCTTAAAATTTTATATGGGTGATGATTTAAATTATATTTCGAGCTTCCGTTCGGTTAATTGGGCATGAAAATATGCAAGGATCTGTTGATTATGATGATGTGCTTGAACGCTATATTTATTTCATAAAAATTCCGTATTTATTTTTAAGAATTGATTATTGCCCTTAAATACGAGTATATAAAATTTTATATCTTAATGAATCAAAATATTGACATTTCATAAAATAAATCTTTTTATTTGAGATATTGAGAGTTGAGAAAATAAAATGACAACCACTGGTTGTTATTTTCATAAGATCAATTATAAGGATACGTAATTGACAAGTTATCTCAATCGTCTCATTTGAAACCTGTAAATTACTTAAAAAAAGACTATCTTAATCGAATATTCAAAGGACATCGTTTGATTCTTGTCCTTTGAGATTATTGCCACATAGGGAGCATGCTCGATGGAGCACGACGTTGTGCATTCGTGCGAGGTGGACGCGTGCCTTTTATTATATCATTTCGAATGTTGAATGTCGATGTTGAAAAGTTGAAAATGTGATTGAAGCACAATGAATGACTCTCAAATTGTCAATTTGATCCGAAGACCTGCAGTCTGCTAGAAAAAAATCGAGTAACGTTTCAGCGCGATACAATGTATAGTACAGCTGTGAAAAGTGGTAAAAATAATTAAATTAATATTCGTATCGTCACCTATAAAGTTTACAATAAAAATTTACTCTATATTTATATGCAAATTGATATATTATCTATGAAATTCTTATAAATATATATACATTACGGCTAAATGATTTTATATAAATTTTATTAATATATGAGCTATAAATGCAAACGTGTAAAATTATTAAAAGAAATTGTTTGATTTGATATTAAAATAAATGCTGGAAAGCCGTTAAAACTTAAAACGGTTTACGAGCGAGAAATCGTTTAAGAGTTAAATAAATCTTAAAAAAAATTTACAAACGAGAAGAGGTCATCATTGTCTTTGTTATTGTACTATAATGAGCGTTAATTCGTAAAGGGCCTTTTTTCTCATAGAAATCTTTCGGTGCACCGATTGTAAACTAAGTTCACATGAGCTATAGTCAATACAGCAAATTTAATAAAGACTTGTTAAAAATATGTGTTAATTAGTTGAAATTTTCTAAAAAAATACTGAAGCGATAATTTTCCAAACAGAAGAACAGAAGATGCCGGTAAGTTTGTGAAGAAAATATTGTATATACTTTCCATGTGATTTTTTTTTCAATATTACCATTCAGATTATTTTGGAAATATACATACTGCTATAAATTTTCATTGATTTATTTCTGAATTAGAAAAAATACAACGGGTACGTGAAATTTTGAAACTCTTACAACGTACCAAATCAGCCAACATGCGTGTTGTAAATCAAGTAATTTGTTTACTTAAAAAAAAAAAAAACGACTAAAGCAAACACGTAAAAATTAAAAGAACGTACGTTTAAGGAAGTCGTTAACGATATGAAAAAATAACTTTTCGCTTGGAGAGCTTTTTGTCTTTCGGTACGTTGCGAAAATTTGGCAACAGACAGTTCATTGTTCGAAGAGGTGCATTTCGCATCGCGGCTATGTCAAAATATCATCTTCAGGTTATCGATAGTTGGCCATCTCTGGACTGAATAATTGTTTGTAAAATTGTAGATCGAATCAGGCAAAGATCATGTTGCGATAGTGTTGCATATTTTGTTTCTTTTTTGGTCTTCGACGGATGCAAAGTGAATTTTTAATCGCGAATAATACGATTCGCTTTAGATTGATTACGATGATTAGTATTTTTATGGTTTCTCGTGTATTTGTAACAATGCGACTGAATGTGAAAATGGAAGAAATCATTTAAAAATATTTACTAAATATAATAATTTTTAGTTTACGCGTAAGAAAATAGATGTCAGTACTATTTGTAAGGTTTCAAGAAATTTTTTATGATTTTGAAAACAATTTAATAATTCACATTTTTTTCGGGTTTGTATAAGTCATATGTTTTTTATTAATGTAATATTCAAGATATTCATTATCTGTATCATTTGAAAAGTTTAATAAATATTCTGAGAAAATTAAAATATACGTATTTCATAATATTGAGTCAAATACTTATTTTGGTACAACTGTAAATTATATCAATATATGTTCATCGGATATTTCTGATCATTTTTTCAGATCGAATAACGGTGAGATGAGAAATTGAAAATTGAACATTTTAAAAAAATTGTAAATCGAAAAACCTCACACTGGTGACCACCAACACAAATATAATAACTTATAAAATATGTTTTTTTTAAAGTACACATACATGTATGTACATAAAAAATAAAAAGTATGGGTGGTAAATCGGTCAGTTTAATTACACCATTAATTAATACAGTGCGTACCTGAGTTTTCCACGTACTCTGACCATTATGATAATGCGAAAATGTTGCCGTTGGGGCATTTTCGCGTTTTCAGCTGCAAACACGACGAATTGATTGATTGGAGGGGTAAAGTGGCCCATTATTAAAATTTTATAGCACCATCAGTATAAAATGTCCCGGTTGTTATGTCGTTGTGTGTTAATGTAACGTTGTCGTCGCATGTCGTTATGAAAATGTTATGAGATTAACAGAAGAGTGCTTTCGCTTAGAAATATATAAAATAAAATTCTTAATAAAATAATGTCGACGTTTAACTGTTATAAAATTTCAATTTTGAAACATATGATTATCGTCCTTAGCGTTTATTAAGTGAGGCAATAAAGCCGAGTTCGCCGTTATGTCGTAAGTATTTTCCAGAATTCGTAATTCGATAATTTGTGAAATTTCATATACACGTCCAAAAAACAATATAAAGCTTTATTGAGCTGGAATTAGTGCACTATGTGTGCAGAATGGTCATTAGTATACGGTTGTTTCTTGTTTGACCGGTAATTTAATCTCGGGTTCAGTAATTATTAAACGAAATTCCATTATTTTTATTCAAGTATTAATTGTATGTATTGCCGAAATAAATATTGGTTGTAAATTAATTTAACTCGACAAACGTGTTCCGTTAATTTAACGACAACGTAAATTTTTTACTATGGATTTATTAAGACATCACAATTTGATTGGTATAATTCTATGGTGCCAAAATGCTCAATTATGAAATCAATCATAAATATGAATCCTGACTTTTTAATTTTCATAGATAAACTACGGCACCGCCCAATTCATCGGAAGCCAAACCAAATTTGAATTTGACATAATGTATTTTTTATATACATGTGCGTGTCTGAAATTTTTCGACAGAATAGTTTCATAAAGTAATCCTGCTAATTATTGGATTTAAATTAATTGTAACAAATAAATATACGGATGGCTATGCATACCGTTAACCTGATGTTATTCGGCAAGGAATAATTACAGTTTTTATAAACGAGTTACTTTCTTGTTCTGCTGTGGATGTTATATAGGTTGCATATGATGATAATGATGATGATGATCCGAAAAATGAATTACACAAACATATGAAACAAATCCGAACCATTTTCAAGAAATAATTTCATTGCAATTTGTAAATTATTACAAAAAATTTCAAATTCCTGCCCCGAAGCGTCGCATATGGGTCATTACAAAGTATTTAAATTGCCCTCACTTCTTGTATATTTCAGTCGATTTTCCAAGCAAAAAAACTGGTTCACGATACAATCTCACATTCAATACAATTTTTACATACATATTTTTCGATATCCAAGCGCGTGCTCGTGTAAAAGCAAAGTAAACTTCAATCTGTGCGGCGAGAACAAACCGGTATGAATCCGTGAAATTTATAAACTCACTTTTCATACGTTTCGATCAATAAACTCTCATGTGCTCGCTTTACAGGGTACTTTAAATGGGTAATAAATCATGCGTCACCCTGATAATTTTTGGATCTGAAGAGGTTTCGCTTTCGGTCAAAACGAATTAAAAAAGAAGAGTGAACAGGAAAATTCTGTCGAAAAAAAAATGTAGATACTATCCATATCTGGTGCATAAAAATGCATAACTTCGTGAAAATGTGCTATTTAATTTTAAATGCATTCAAGACGAGTATTATGATTAAAAACTAACTGGTTTTTCAAAATGACAGTCTCGTTCGATTAAAAATCGAAATTATATAGTCGCATAGGCGTAATTTATCGTCATTATGATTATAAAAAAATTCTTACAATGTTATTCAATTGCTGATCATTTTAAAATTTATTATTGGTAATTTTTAATAATTATTTTTCAATAAACAATAGAAAATTTTCATTAAATAATTCAAGAGATTCAACTTAAGCGGTCAAAGACTTTTATAACAATACGAACATAAATCAATAACATTGATTGAGTATGAACAAATATACAAATACTCATTTTTATTAATCCATCTTCGAATCAATTCAATTCGAATTCTTATTTTTAGACAAAACAACATATTTTCTTAAACCAATATTTTTTGATAACCAATCGAACTTCAAAATTCAAGATCGTCTACTACACGCACACTTCATACACATCACGTCCAAGATCGGAAGCCTCGCCACTCACACAAACCGAAATTCGATCTCCGCCAAACATAAATCAAAACCCTAGACGACGATCTACACAAGCATCCACAAAAATCGCATTGTCCGAACATCTCGTGCTTCGGTATCCATTGTCGAGTTCGATGGCCTGCGAGCGCGTGTCGACATATGGGCGGCGGTGGATTTTTCGACGTCGCCGTTGCGCAACGCAAGATCAAGGTCTCGCAAGGCCGAAACAGAGTCCTCGACGGCCATCATCTAGGCCTGATGATGGTTTGCCGCTTTGCTGGTTATGGTCGCCGGAGCGGCACGTCCGCAGAGGTGGATGCCTGGGCATCCGTCGGAAGTCGAACTGGATTTTGACACTCGGAGGTGTTGGGTGACCTCTGCTCGTGTGTGTGATGATCAGTATTTGTGTGTGATCATCAGTGGTTGTGTGCGATCATCGGTGGTTGGGTGTGTGGTGGGCTTTATCGGTCAATATCGGGTCGTTTTTGATGACGCTGTGAAGGTGGATGCGCTTTGATTTGGGTTGATTGATGTTTGTGACTTTTTTTCTGAATGTTGGCGTTGTCGATGTCTCGGGTGTAAACGGGATTTGATGATGATGATGAATGGGTACTATTTGCATATGTGGATTTGTTGTTTATAGCCAGTGATGTAGTGCTGAAAAAAGTAGTGCCGGAACGCTCAATTTTTCCACCCCCTCCTCCCTCCAGAATTGTTTTCAAGGTTTTTTTAAACATCAAATCAAATAAGGGTAATTTGCTTATCCCGTAAGTAACGTCATATTCATGATGAACGTATTATTTATATTTTGTGCGCGTGCACAAAATGTAATAATAATATAATATATAAATATTTCGGAGTATAATTTTTTTTTCTCATATTTATAAAAACGTGTCAGAACATTGTTCCGGCTCAGAAAAAATGCCGGAATATTGTTCCAGCTTGTTCCGACTCCACTACATCACTATTTGTAGCAATGTATCGTAGATAAAGATCAATTTTTGTCACTTTCGATTTTGTAATATTGATGAAGGTTAAGAAATGATGCACTGCTGTAGATTAGTGTCTTTTTTATAAGTTCACTGTTCATAAATATCAAATTATATTTAATTTTGATAAAGTATCATCGATTGATTTGCCTTTTTATTTTATAAATTGTTTCAAACTCATCAACCAAAACGGATTGGTAAAGTGCATTAATTATTATTGCTAATTGAAGAAAAAAAATTGACATTTCAATTACTTATCACATCTCATCAATTTGTATGTCACACAATCATTTAATGGAAGATTCAATTTCAGAGATGTCCTTTATCTTAATATTCAATCGTTTCGGGTTTGTAATTAAGATTGATGATGCGAATTGATTTGTTGAAATGAATGGAACCAAATCTTGAAAATTTATTAGCATATTTATAATATATTCAATGAAATTTCTTATCTTAGATTATCTCGATAAATGAAAATAATAAAAGAAAATCATCGTATTTAATAAGCTAACTAATATTTTGAAAATAGGGCCGACCTTTAACCGTCAGATATAATCATTTATAGCTTTGAGCCTAATTTGATAAAAATTGAATTATAAAGCATTTTTGTTATTAAATCAAATGAGGCCAATATTGTACAGTGTGGGTCAGAAGGTTGCACTATTCTAAATATGGACTACAATCGACTAGAATATTCGCACAAATGTCCTATTCATCGTTTGATGAGGTCAAAGGATACACGAGTCAGTTTTATCTGCAACAACCTGACCTACCATTGAATTCAATAGAAACGAGCTTTAGCCATCAACAATTTCACCCATAGATTTTTCTCACAGCTTTTTTTTCATTATTTTCAACACGATTGTTCAGCGCAAACACGTGCAGTCTCGATCCCGCGATCCGAATATGCACCAATGAACATAATTTTTTTTTTATGTAATATTTAATAGAGCATTAAACGTTGCATAAGATTATGCATTCGTATGCAATTGCACCTCTAGACCGCACCTCCGACGCCCTTGCTACAGAATCAATTGCCATAATTTCGATTATTTTCTCGACGGATACCGCGATTCGTGTGAAACCGCATTGTAATCGACATGCAGTGTTTCTCAATATTTTATCGAAAAAAATCAATCGAAATTGTATTGGCATACTTAATCAAATAATTCGTTCGCTATTCATCATAATGCTTGTTTTTCAGAAAACGTGTACGGCGTTTTGACATTAGCCGTTGTTGAAAACGTCCCACTCACAATAGATGATTATTTGAGATATTCGTATCGAAAAGATTCGCGATTTGAATAAAATATCCGCTTCGGATGGCTTACACGCGTTACCCGAGCACACAGAGCAAACATATTGCGGTGTCATTGTGCACACGTAATAATTTTTGAAAACGGACAGGGGACTTTACATTATAAACACGGTGGACACACGCGCTAGGTGACTTTTATTGTTTTTATGAACACAACGCAGAGACAGTGTCGAGGTGGTTTGAAAGCTTTACGATCTCGACAATATGAAATAAGCGAAGGGACGAGCTTTTAGCAATGACGGAAACACGATAGTGCAGACAGGCGTAGATCGTTGACAATGAAAATATTGAATTGTCTAATTTTACAAAGAGATATGTCAACTTGACTCGATTGTAGAGATATAAAGTTTTCAAACCAAAAAATGAAAGGATATAATATTTTTGAGACATAAAAGAGTTGTATGGTTACATGTTCCAAAATAAGTGATTCTGTTATATCAAAAATTCAGCTTAAAATTAAACAAATATATCGATTTGTTTCGTTTTTCTTTCCGCGTCTTGTTTTTTATCTGGTGTTAGTGGTGTTGGTAGATGTTCTATTTTTTTAGATACCAAGGGAGCACTTTGAGGAGGTTACCACCTTCTTCATAACAAAAACTGAAACTGTGACAACATTTGAAGTGATTTTCCGATACCTTTTTCAGCGATAGGATGTACATAGGAAAGAGAGAGGGTAATGAGGACCGATTGAAACACGGGTTTCGCACATACTGGTGTACTTTGATCGTCGGCGACTGATTGCAATTATTATCACAATCAATCTCAACGTCGGTACATTATATTATTATATTTTTTTTCGATAACCAAAGTTAAGCAAAATGTGTAAATGAATACAATGATGTACCGTGACTATTCACAAAGTACACTTTCAATATTTTTGTTTTGAAAAATAGTTTTTTGAACATTCGATAGAATTAAAAAAAAGGCAGTTTGAGAAACATCGATTGCGTTGCACCGTTTCACACCGTGTTATTGTGTTTTGATTAACAATTTGGGCAAAGTAATTTTTTTCGTGTATTATTTTACTTCTTCGGGTCTGTCGCATTGTGCAATGCTCTTGTTTACTACGATCATGCAGACGCCGTAATAAATAATAACGAGAATCTTCTGTGATGCGAGAGTATCATTATGTTCTTATGTAAAAATCGTCATTTTTATGCGTATGTACGATTGTAAAAAGGTCGTATCATTATCGGATAATTTCTTTTGGGTGTTCTTGGAACGAGGTTCGATATACTTGTGGTTTTTATGTGAGGATTTTCGTGTTGTCCTGATTTTTCCCGTTGATCAATTTCGAATTAATTTAATTTTTTCCTTTA